>JANZLD010000236.1:3158755-3174057 GCA_026413575.1 Erythroxylum carthagenense
CAGATGACCTTACCACTACATTCTGCTTCTTGCTTCTCCACGTTACCAAATTTCCTCCAAAAAACGTATATTACCCAGTAGTTGATCTTCTATCCACTATGGAACCTGCATAGTTAGCGTCGGTGTAAGCTTCTATAGCAAGAGTATTGTTTTTCTTCAACAAAATTTCTTTTTCCAGATTGCCTTTCAAGTAATGTAGCACCCTATAATCTATTTACAGCTGTTTAGTATCTCAACAGTTTAGTTTATTCTTTTTCAATTTGAACTTTATGCTGGCATTTGTTTATTGTGCTACTGGTTCTTAGGAATCAATTGAATTACAAAACTATGCTAATAGCTAGGGAGGTAGGTTGATGGAGTTACTAAACCTTGGCATTTAAATTAGTCACTGTAAGCTTTCTACACTTTTATATTACCCTCTTTGACTACTGGGAAAGTTAGCAGCACAAGATAGTTGTTACATGTTTTATGCTACGTAGTTAAAGACATTTATGAATTGTTTTCGTTGTTACCTATTCCTAAAAGAAGTTCTAATGATGTGCCTTGGCTTATTAGGTGTCTGTTATTTGGATTTTAAAAACAGGTTCAATATGGGTTGGATTATGGGGTGATAATCCTTATGAGTTTTTCACGATCTTCTTAGACGTATTGTAATCTTTCACTTTTGTTCAAACGATAGCTACTCTTTTACAAGAGGAAACCCTTCAATTATAGTTAAATTTCAACTGCACCGTGTGTCTATATATTCAAAGTTTGCTTCCTAACTTTTCTTGTGTTTTACTGGAGCAGCAAAGTTGCACCACGGTCATCTATCACATGCAGATGGTAATGGAGATTGGGTTCTAACTATATTTTCATCATTATCACTTGTGAGTGCTAGACCAAAAGTTTATGAAATTCAACTTTGCTATCTTTCTTTATAGCTTTCTGATGAATTTCTTAGCAGTAATAATTTACAAAGTATTATGGAAACCAAGAAATAATGCTTGAGGAAAAAATACACTTGCATCTAAAAATTTTTGCTTGTACTGACAGTATTGATAGGTAATTTTAATAAATGAAGTTATTGAGTCTAATCTAAAAATACTTTTTAATTTTAATCCTAATAGTAGACTAAATTTTAATTATATAAAAATTGACAGGCTATTTGAAATGGTATTCAGTATTAACGTGTACTAGTGTTGTAGTATACTAATACCAAAACTGATGCAAGGTTTGGTACGATATTGGCAGTATCGCTTATGAATAGAGAATTTGTGAATAGATAGAAATTTCTATATATTTTCCTGTTTTCTTTTTCTTTTTCTGTATTTTTGTATCCTAAAATCAACAAGGAAAAAACTTGATAGTAAAATAAATAGCATCTTTTTAGAGGGTTATCTGCTGAAAGAAAGTAGCGATGATAGTGTGATTGAAAGAGAGGTTAAGGGTAAAAAAGAGACATTTGTAAGATAGATGGAAGTTAGTAGTGGTGCTCTCAATGAACCGTCATAAAAAAAGAATAGAATAGAATAGAGGTGAAGGAGTTCTCAATGGGCTATCAAAAGGAAATATAAAATGGAGATTAAGACAATCTCAATGGTGCTAGATAGAAAGAATAGAGGTAGCAACACTCACAATGAGCTTACAAAATGAAGGGGCTCACCAAAAAAGGAGACATTGATAAATAATAGAGAAATAAATGATCTAAAGGGGCGCTTGGTTCACATGAGACAATGGTAATAAGAATGAAAATGAATATAGTGAGGAATGAGAATGAATATAATCATTATAATTATGATGATTGGTTTGGACGAATGAATGATTATCATTATCATTGATAGTGGTTGGTTTGTTGAAAATCTTGATAAATAAAAATTTGCTAAAATTTTGTTTTACATCAAATTTTAATATATTCTAATTAATTATGTGTTATTTAACATGGTTCGGTTGTAAAGTTTGTGTCCATCAACACAAAAACCACTAAAGAGTTCAAGTTGTATTCACTAAGTTTAACCCATTTATTTATAACAACAAGGTATTACAAGATCTCACATTAAAAAAGATACAATATTTCTAAATAGCACCTAAACTATATTTCTAAATAGTACCTAAACTATTCTAATATTGCAATTATTCCTATGTTAGGCAAATAATAATCTTCCTATACTAAACATGCTGGTGAACAGTATCAAGTTTAAGTTTGCAATTTAATCATTTTTTCTTTTCACACTTAACTCCTTTAGACAATGTTGGGGTCTGATTGAATATAGGGGAAAGTTTGATGTGGAATTCCATGACATGTGGAGGTAGTGAGGTTAATGATTTTGCTTCATATATTGTTTTCTTTTTCATTCTTTTTTATCCAGCTTTTTGTCTAAGGTTCATTTGTTATGCTTTTTGTAGGTCATTGATGTTCTGGAATTCATCCCTTCTCATGTGGCGGTATGATCACCATTATTCTTGTCTGCTCGTTTTCTTGTTTCTCTTGAAGAGTCAAAATCAATGTGCATTTGATTGTACATGCCACAACTTTGATAATTCCCAACTCTTTTCATGCTTGAGTTCAAGTTGGAAGTCCTTAAATTGATCAATGTTGAATTTCATTAATTTTGTCCGATTATTAAGCAAGAGAAATAATCAGTGGGCCAAGTAGTGTAAGATTGGCAGAGTGACATATGTTGATTCAACTCTTTGCAGCTAATGTTTTTGACCCTTCTACAATTGAGTTCAACATCGACTGTTCAGGATGATAGGTCATTTAGTTACTGTTGTGTTGTGGTTTAAATTGTTTGAGTTGATGTCAAATTAATTTGTGACACACAAAGCTGTCAATTTGAAGTGTGAAACAATGGGTAAATAGTTACAAACGGCATGATGGTTTATTGTTCTTCAAGAGAATACTGTTACTTCTGTTTTTTTCCTGCTGAGTACGAAATGAACTTTGCCAATGTGCATGAGGTGAGTCTCTTGGGCAATTTTGTGGGCTTCAAGAATTTACACCTCATCTGATATGGCCAATTGATATGTAGACTCCAGGATTGAGAGTACAAACTACAAAATGTTTGAATCAGCATAAAATGCTTAAATAAAAATCATTTTATTTCTTTATGTAGATGGCCCAAAATGTTAGCACAGGTTGTGATACACTTCAAGTCCTAAGTAATTGCTGATATGCTGTACCATATTAGTTTTGGACATTTACGATATGTTATTGTAGAGCTGTTACAGATGCTCACATGCCTGATATACACTGGCTGTAGTTTTGCAGAGTTTCTGTTAAAGAAATGGTGAATAGTAGTTGGTTTTCTGTATGGACTGGGTCTTTCAGCATTTGTATTGCTAATGCTATATAATTATTTCTCCTTGCAGGTGGTGTTTGATCATGATGGTGAGCGAATTTTTCAGATTTCAAGTTTTAGCTAGTCCTCAGAACTTTTTCTTTGTGGCTTTCCATTTTAAATGGTCTGATGAGCATTTCTAGCTATTTCAGGTGCTACCTGAAACTTCATATTGATTGAAACATGCTAAAAATCCATGAAATATGATGCTGAAAAAGAAAAAAGAAATCTTAAACAAGCATGTTACCTGGCATGCATTGGGTTAAAAGAAAATAAAGTTCAAGTCTGTCATTTGATTTTAACATGGTGTAAAACCTTCTCTTATGTATGTTTGCTGTGATATTTGAATAAATATATAATGTTAAATGCTTGTTGATTGTGTCTATGGTGATAAAAATGAAAACTGTCTTCAGTCGTTTGTGGGATGACAATTCTATGACAGTTTTTGTCTTCTTCTCTTTGGTTTTACTTTGTTCAAGTGGAAACAGTTCTAGCAAGTACTTGTGTCAATCTGCTGGTAGTACTTAGTGGCAATGTTAATGATGAGCTGGGCAATGTTAAATAGGATATATGCAAGTGAAAATTGTTATATGGTAAAAGACAGTGATTTAATTTACCTAACGCACCCTTATGAATTATATGTGTGTGTGTGTGTGTGTTTGTGCATAAGAGTATGCTGATTATATTTTTAAATAATACCCCTTTATCAATAACAAGAATTATTCCTATGTTTATTGAAATGTTCTTTCTGAAGGCCCTGTTGAAAATAATAATAATTTCTCTTCCTATCCTTCAGTGTAAAACTTTTAGGTAGGCAATTGGACAGGTGAGGCATATGTTGGAGAAACTTGTGATTCATATCTTCATTTCATTTTTCAGTTAATAGGAAAAATAGGTTACTCGAGACAGAAATGTGCTAGCTGCCACTTCTTCTGGGGCATGACCTAGATAACGAATGTTGTGTTTATTGCCAAATGTTTATTGTTTGATTCAAGGGTGGATGCTAAAGCAGAATATCTCTCCCTTTAGACGTTTATTTGCCTCTTGACCATCATGTTCTTTCTTTGTACAGTTAATAATGGATCTGCCTGAATTTTGGGGTACTCTGGATTGCAAAGTTGTTCAAACACTGTTTTGATAAAACAAAAATTTTCCTTTCAGGAGTTCCTTTTGGTCATAGTTATGTTTCATCCAAAGAAAATGTCATGGCAAAAGGTATGTTCATGATTTTATGAATCTTCACTTGATCAATCTGGCAATCAATAAGGCAAGAAAAATCATATTTGTGGGCAAAATTTGAGATTTACAGTGAGTTATAGTATCTAGAAATCAAAGGAAGGTTAAATTTGACAGAAATTGAACTCCTTTTATTTACAAGTTAGCTTTTAGCATTAAAGGGATTTGTATAGATGCTTTTTTACAAATTATTCATTGCTACCCTGTTAGGATTTGTTGTGTTGTTGATAACATTTTTATGTCTTTGTGGATAACCGTTTTTCCTATGAAATATGTGTTAAAGTACAGATGGGCCCTAGTGTATTGTTGCTTCCAAAAAGATGTCCCATTAATTTCACATTGAGCAAGATATGTTCTACTTTTCCAGAGTAACAAACTAAGATACAAATGGAAGATCTATTCCACTATTATCAAACCATAGGAACCTTAAAAAGACAAAATCCATACTAAAAAAGAAATAGCAATACCACAAGCGGTTTTGGTTTATTTTACCCAATACGAAACGATTCCTTTAGTTAATGAACTTATTAACCTCATGAGGTAAGAGTGGTTTAAGTCTTTAATTGGGTGTAATGAGCCTTATAGAATGTGGTTTCGACTGGGGTGGGACTTGATGCATGAAATGTCCTTGTATTATTACTATGTGTAAGTGGTTTGGAAATGGGATAGAATTGACACAAGATTGTTCTTTTTTGATGTTTGAGCTTAATACAAGCTATAGATGGAGTATGATATGCTGTCTAATAATGATGAGAGTCATGTAAATCTGGATTTTATCTTTTTGTGGGCTATAGAAGGCAATGCATAGGAGGTTTATCTCAGTGCCTTCGGTTGGGATCCTGCATTGCCATTTGGAATTGCAGCTGTTCCCAAAACGCTTTTCAGAACTATCCCTTGTTGGTTCGGAAAGAAAAGCATTTACTGTTCTCTCTTTCTACACTACTTGCAGCTAGGTTTGATGCCTAAGTTGATCAGCTTGCATTTTATGGTACTTGACCAGAATCAATCACATTTCACCTTTCCATAATTAGCAGACATTTTTCTCATGAAAATTGGTTCTTAACTTTGTTTCTCATGGTTCTGACATGGACCAGTATACTCTGTTTGCCTTCACATTCTTAGTGCTTTTGTCTAGCATTAAAAGTGTTTTTTGGGTGATTTATTTAATCTAGTTTTTCCAAAGAATCTATGCTGCATAATCATGTGTGTTAAAGTGTACGTGGCAAAGTCTTTGCATTGTAGTTAGGAAAGTCCCTTGGCCACTTAAGTCAAAGTTCAGAGGTCTGTCCAAGTTTCTGAATCACAGATAAAGTGCATCAACGTAGATGTTAAAGCAGAATATGTCTCCCTTTAGATGTTTATTTGCCTCTTGACCATCATGTTCTTTCTTTGTACAGTTAATAATGGATCTGTATGAATTTTGGGGTACTCTGGATTGCAAAGTTGTTCAAACACTGTTTTATAAAACAAAACTTTTCCTTTCAGGAGTTGCTTTTGGTCATAGTTATGTTTCATCCAAAGAAAATGTCATGCCAAAAGGTATGTTCATGATTTTATGAATCTTCACATGATAAATCTGGCAATCAATAAGGCAAGAAAAATCATATTTGTGGGCAAATTTTGAGATTTTCGGTGAGTTTATAGTATCTAGAAAGCAAGGGAAGGTTAAATTTTACGTTGACAGAAATTGAACTCCTTTTATTTCCATAAACTTCTTCAAATGTCATTGGGTTCATTATATAAGTAAAGGATGCCTAATGGCTATCAGAATCTCCAATCACATGCTAATGAAATCTTGAAATTAAATTTAGAAATTCCATTGTTTCACTTGAACGTGTTTGGTGAAGTTTTACAAGTTAGCTTTTGGCGTTAAAGGGATTTGTATAGATGTTTGTATACAAAATATTCAGTGCTACCTGTTAGGATTTGTTGTGTTTTGATAACATTTTTATGTCTTTGTGGATAACCGTTTTTTCCTATGAAATATGTGTTAAAGTACAGATGGGCCCCTAGTGTATTGTTCCTTCCAAAAAGATGTCCCATTAATTTCACAATGAGCAAGATATGTTCTACCTTTCCAGGATAACAAACTAAGATACCAATAGAAGATCTATTCCACTATTATCAAACCATAGGAACCTTAAAAAGACAAAAACAATACTAAAAGAAGAAATAGGAATACCACAATTGGTGTTGGTTTATTTTACCCAATATGAAACGATTCCTTTAGTTAATGAACTTATTAAAATCACGAGGTAAGAGTGGTTTAAGTCTCGAATTGGGTGTAATGAGCCTTACGGAATGTGGTTTCGGCTGGGGTGGGACTTGATGCGTGAAACGTCCTTGTATTATTATTATGTGTAAGTGGCTTGGAAATGGGATAGAATTGACACAAGATTGTTCTTTTTTGATGTTTGAGCTTAATACAAGCTATAGATGGAGTATAATATGCTGTCTGATAATGATGAGAGTCATGTAAATCTGGATGTTATCTTTTAGTGGGCTATAAAAGGCAATGCATAGGAGGTTTATCTCAGTGCCTTCTGCGATCTGTACCCTGTCCCGATGCTTAGTAGGTTGGGATCCTGCATTGCCATTTGGAATTGCTGCTGTTCCCAAAATGCTTTTCAGAACTATCCCCTGTTGGTTCGGAAAGAAAAACATTTACTGTTCTCTCTTTCTACACTACTTGCAGCTAGGTTTGATGCGTAAGTTGATCTGCTTGCATTTTATGGTACTTGACCAGAATCAATCACATTTCACACTTCCATAATTAACAGACATTTTTCTCATGAAAATTGGTTCTTAACTTTGTTTCTCATGGTTCTGACATGGACCAGCATACTGTGTTTGCCTTCACATTCTTAGTGCTTTTGTCTAGCATCAAAAGTGTTTTTTGGGTGATTTATTTAATCTAGTTTTGCCAAAGAATCTATGCTGCATAATCATGTGTCTTAAAGTGTACGTGGAATCTATGCTGCATAATCATGTGTCTTAAAGTGTACGTGGCAAAGTCTTTGCATTGTAGTTAGGAAAGTACCTTGGCCACTTAAGTCAAAGTTCAGAGGTCTGTCCAAGTTTCTGAATCACAGATAAAGTGCATCAACGTAGGATCATGAAAGAAGTCCAAGTACCTTGATTCAAGTTTACATATGCAAGCTTGAACCAATGCTTCTCTTTTGTTTTTCTCCCTATGATATTTTGCATCCTTGTATTCTGTTCAACTTCTTTATATTAAGTTTGTAGATAAAAGGGGCAATTGAAGCCACCTGCACTGTCATTTTTATATGCCTTAGCTCACAGGATACATGATAAGATTGCCTTTTCCTTGGCCACTACATTAAAATACTCCTCGTGAAATCCTTAAAAGTTGTGTGAACCTCACTTCTTTGAGGTGGATACTTCTGCTTTTTGTCATTTTCCTACCTGGTCATCTTTTGTCTTCCCAGTTCTAAAACTACATTTAGTTCAGCATAACACTAGCTTCATAACAGAAAAAATGTTTCAATTACGTAATAGGTTTGAATTTTCGTCACACTCTCTATCCTGCATATAAGAGCAACCGACCCCCAACGCCTGATACCATAGTTCAGGGACTTCAATACTTAAAGGCATCCATCAAAGCAATGTCCATTAAGGTTATAGAGGTAAATAGCAGTATATATCTTGTAACAACCATTGATTCTAATCATAAATTATAATTATTGTAACTTACACACGAAGCAGGTACCGGGAGTAGAAGCGGATGATGTCATTGGAACTTTAGCCATGAGGAGTGTCAATGCTGGGTTCAAGGTGAACAATCATAGAATCATTAGCAGCATTAAATTTATTATGAAACTTGTTCAAATTGGTTCTTCCATTCTAGTTTGATAATTGTAGCTTATATTAGGCAGTATTATCTCTTGTAAGTGTTGAGTAGCAGCTAAAATTGCTTCACAGCGGGTTAATTTCAGGACTTGGAGTTGTATTGGTATGTGCTTTTCTTAGGATCGTTGATCCCTAGTTTACTGTGTTAAAGTCACTAAAACTTTGGCATCTTCATTACAACATTGAAATCTTAATTCCCCAGTGTCAACCATAAATGATGTCTCTATAGACAAGGGACTCTTCTGGATTCACATAGTGATAATAGGGTTACTACTGCATTCTTCGATCATTTAGAAGCTTAGAAGCATCAATTTGCCATGGAACTATCGTCTCCTAAACTTCTTCCATCTTTCTTTTGTATTTTTAAATACTGAATCCTGATTCTTGATTGTGCTTCTTTCTAACAGGTACGAGTCGTTTCTCCAGACAAGGACTTCTTTCAGATTCTCTCTCCTTCATTGCGCCTATTGCGAATTGCACCACGTGGCTTTGGGTTGGTAACCCTTGCAATATTTTATTATATCTTATGCTGACTGTTTGTTTTCTTAGGTTCAACTGATAAGGAACTGTCACATCTATTAGAACTTCAACGATCTCTAACTGACCCAATTCCTTGAGTTTACGCAGAATTGGATATGCAATCCAATAGGGTAACAGTTTTGCATTTGGAGATTGAAATGAATGTGCAGAAAATTAATCAGAAGGAAACAACTATAACTTTCAAATATAGAAAAACTTACAGCTGAAACAGAGAAACAAAAGGAAAAATGCATTTGAAGTAGAAATGTCATATCAATCTCCTTGCTTTCATTTACATATCTGAAGAAATGACTTGTGGAACAATGTCTATCAACTTTTATTAGTTCCAAACATTATACTTCTGTAGCAGCTTTTGTCAATCAACTTTGTTTTGGGTGCCCACCGTCTTATTTC
The DNA here is from genome assembly GCA_026413575.1 of Erythroxylum carthagenense. NCBI lineage: Eukaryota > Viridiplantae > Streptophyta > Magnoliopsida > Malpighiales > Erythroxylaceae > Erythroxylum > Erythroxylum carthagenense. Next base: position 3,168,115 of record JANZLD010000236.1, read on the forward strand.
ATAGCAAAGATCCCCTCGAACAAGTGAAGCCGTACATTTGACTTTTATTTTATCTTGCTATTTTGCTTTTTACCACTGATTTAATGTTTTTATTGGGTTTCTATTCCAGAATTTAAGTACTGATAGTGCCTTTAGATACTAATGATAAACTAAAAGTTACAAACAAGTGTCAAGTTTATTTATTTGACTTTAGTATAAATGGAATGCCCCCCTAATTAAGTTCTTACCCTTTTATTTATAATAATATTAATAGGCAATACAAGCTATAAATTATATTTATATATGTAAATGTGTAAGCGATATTATATAGGACATATCATAATAGCTCTAACTCTCCATCAACGTTTACCTTTTCACTTTTCCAGGATGGTTTCATTTGGGCTGGATGATTTTGCCAAATTATATGGATCACTGAAACCTTCTCAGTTTGTTGACATGATTTCTCTTGTGGGTGACAAATCCGATAATATCCCAGGTTATCATCTGCAACTTTTTCTATTACTTGTAATCTCATCCTGAGGATCAATTTCTTGCTGGATTTGATGTTGATTTTCTTTAAGAAGTGGTAGGCAACTATTTTCAGCTTTTTCGTTTCTATTTTTTCCACTTGTCAATTATTTTTCTCTTTTTAAATTATCAATGTGAAGAATCTGACAAGTATAGAGAATGAGATGAGAACTTATTACTGGCCTTTGATGTCAATGTGTATCATCAATTATAAATCACTGCATCCTCATCCCACTTCTTCCCATCTCCTTATATCACTTTGAAGATCAACCGAATACCAGCACAGCTTTCTTCTTATCCTCTATTAGTTGATATCATTCGGTACCGTTATGAAATTAAACGAGTAGCAGTTTTTTCTGGTGATTACTACTTGGAGGATTCTAGTAGTGAATAAAGTTGTAGGAATTTGTGTATAAGTGAATCATAGTGTTGAAAATTGACTACATTCTAGATCCATTGAATTCTTTTACTCTTCATCTATCACTTGATGCTTGCTATTATCTTCTCAACATGAGAGGGTCTATAGAAGCTTCTGGTCTTGATAGGTCTTACAAATGGAAAAATCACCCATAGAAACGAAATCCAATCACTAACGAACGCAAAAGGTTGCACTGGAAACCGCCTCTTCAATTCCAAATTACTGCAGGTAAACCCAATAAATTCCCAAGACCCAGAAAAGTTCAAAACTTTCCACAACCTAGACAACAAACCATTCAAACAGAGTAGCAAAACTAGCAAAAATAACTATAACTGTACCCCATGAGATTAACCCATAGGTGAATCTTAACTGGATTAAAAGCTCATGTCCAAACCAGTCAAGTTGCCTTGAGAACAAAGTAGTGTGGAGATGGCCATTGGGTCACTAATGTACATCGTCACTAAAAATATAAATAGCAAGCTTATAATCTGGAACAAATCAAGCCATACAATATAATTTTCATTATTCTATCTTCATCTTTCTGATACTTTTGTTGCCAATGATTTAGTGTTTTTCGGGTTTTTTTTATCCCAGAATTTAAGTTCTGATGGCACCTTTAGAAACTAAATTTCTGGTCCTAAGAGATCCTAACAAATGGAAAATTCTCTTACAGAAACAAAACTGTCTCACTAACCAGAAAAGATGTAAAAAGTTGCGTGAATTTACTTCAGCATTAGTGTAAAACTTCATGTGTTTAAAAGTATTCAAAGACGTGATGCATTGTTTATGATGCTTTTCTAGTTCTAGCATTTAACTGGAGAAGAGTATTGACCTAGCCTTTTCCACACTCTTAACTTTCTGTTGCCAAAGCTCAGAAATCAGACCAGAGGATATTGAACCACAAAAAGCAATGGAGCACGTCTTAATAAAATATACAAAAGAATTTAACAACAAAAAATAATGAACATGCTGAAAAATTGTTCTGGATCGTTTACGTAGTTCCTGCTCCAGCCAGAAAAGTGCCTGAGAAAAGGTTGATTTTAGACTCCTGATAATAAGTGGTCCTTCGATAATATTGTTCTAAGCAGAGGCTTGATCTATCCATGTGAAATTTTCTTCAAAAGCACTATGAAGGAATACACAAGTGACCAAGAGAAAAAGAAAGTTGGAATATTGAATAAGATATGCCTAAAGTATGCTTGAACTGCAGTTTCCTTCCCATTCTTCTTAATTCTAATGGAACTTCATGTACATAAACATTTTGATATGCAGGAGTTGAAGGCATTGGAGATGTCTATGCTCTGCAACTTATCACTAGGTTTGGTATGTTAGCATCTCTTAAATGATATTTTTGAATTATGAATTCCTTGAACATGCTCTACCTGTTTATACGGTGAAAAACAATATTAAAAAAGAGAAAGTAGTTAAACAAACATCGTTTTGAGTTTATGTTTTCAGTATAATATTGAAGTATATGAAACAAAAGGGAACCAGTGGTAAAGCTTATGCATATATTTGCTGACTTCTTCTGGTATCCCACTTCCATTGGTAGGCACATTGGAGAAATTGTTGGAGTGTGTTGATCAAGTCAAAGAAGAGCGCATTAGAGAGGTAGGGGCATTATCCTTCTATTTGTGAGGGAGTACCTAGGAATTAAGAGCATAGTCTCCATGAAGAGGCTTTTTGCATGAAAGTGACTCTTGCATTTAATGTTTTCATATGGAAATATATAGTATCCATTCCTTAGTAGGCCTTAGTATGGTTGGCTTTGATATCTATTTCTCTTGTAGGCAGTGTAGCATTATTGAAAAGAGAGAATTTTGTTAAACTAGATCAAGATTTATCATATGGCCAGGATACTTATATCCTATGTCACCATCCAACATATACGTGGAGTTTTTTTCCTTTACCAGCATATGGATCACTTTTAAGCTTCTAACTCCCGTGTTATATGGTTTGTCAATTGTTACTCTAGGTTAGCCTGTCTAAAAGACTTGCATCCTACGATGTTATATACTAAAACATTTCTGTGAGAGAAGAGGCTATCAAATTTTGTTTGAAGCCTATTGTTCTTGAACCACTGGTTCCCCTGCCTAGTCAAAGAAAAAGATATTGAAGTCTCACCTTTGTGCGTCACTTTATAAACAATTTGATGACAACTGAAATTCTGATTGCAATATGAACACAATGGTTAGACTTTTAGGACATACCAGAAAGGTTATATTCCATTTTTTGAGCAACTTTCCCTTTCAAACGAATAATTCATTTTTGTGAGCATATGTAATTCGTGTCTGAACTTTGAAGCAGGGAGGAGACTAGTGTGATAGTTGGAGATTAATTGTCGTTGGATATGTTTGAATTTGTTGATTACAGAGAATATATTGTGCTTTTGTCAAACTTAGTTGTTGATTCGGGAAGTTCTATAGTCTACTTCTACAATTCAACATCTCTTGACATTTTTGGAGTTTGTTTTACCTTTTTTAATATGATCTCCTTTCCAACTTATATCTTTATGGTTTTTTCTTATTGATATGATCTTCTTGTTTTATCTTCTATGACATTGGCCTGACTCTATGGGATTAATTGTTTGAACTTGTACTAATTGAGGTTCTTAATGAATCATGTAAAGGCGTCCAATTAAGTTTTTGCTAGGAAATAAAAAGAGATGAGATCATGAAATTGCACTCCGAATTTATTGTGCCTAGACATTTCACAGCTTGTTGGCTACAGTTATAATACTTGATTGTCTCCTAATTAATGCGAATATTGCAAATGTCTCAACTCCGTTGCCTTTTCTAATTTTTATCTTTTATTTTATTGACACAGGCCTTGCGAGCAAATGCTGATCAAGCGATTCTAAGCAAGAAATTAGTAATTATTTCCAACTTTTTTAATTCAAGTATTTTCTGATTGCATCTTTATCTTTATTAATGAAAGATTGATGCTTCTATATGTCAAGTGATATTACTAATTATATAAAACTCATCACTACACTAACCACAGAAAAATGAACGCACCCAAAAAGTGATGCATAAGATATTCATTCACTTCATAATGTAATATTAGACACTGGTTACACAAACTTTTGGCCATTGGATGACAGGTTTTGGTACTATAACCAAAGCTTCCGTTTCCACTTTGCTTGATTTGTATAAACTATCACTTCTTACTATTGATATTTACTTGACCAGCAATTTTTCTCCTGATTTTGGGAAATCTGTGATCAATTTTGATGTAGGCTTATGGGATTTTGAATTTATTTATTTACCTTCTTGTTCTTGATTAAATTGTGACCCAACTGTCTTTCAAAAAAATTTTATCCTTCTATATCTTTTTAGGTTATTTAATTTTTTAATCTATCTTGTTTTGAGTTCGAGTGAGTGAGAGACAGATAGAAAGAAAGTAGTTCCAAAGATTCTCATCTATTCTCATGTCAGAAGTAATGACAAATGAACTTAACCATCTGCGTACTGCTTCATTCTTTTTTCCCCATCCATTTCCTCTATCGATGTGATAAAAGCACATTAACTAGACTGGGCACAAATTTACTTTATATATATATATATATATATATATGCTCGAGATTCATTCTAGGCCTTGAGAGTTTAACTGCTTTTTAATTAGAAATGAGTTACTGGAGTAATTACTTTATTCTAATGAGGGGCTTAAGTTACAAACTTAAATATGTTTTTAAGACTAGATTTTCATGTTTCTTATGATAGGCGCTGCTACGTTCTGATCTTCCATCATATATGGTGCCATTTGCTACTGAAGATCTAACATTTAAGAAACCAGAGGTTTGTATAATAACAGCTTTTATCGCATCGCTATACATGTGAAGCTATGTCTGTTTGAGGTATCCAAAGCCTCTCATCTAAAGCATATGCATAGCTTTCTTGTTATATAGGATAAGGGTAAATTTTCAAAACAATTAGCAATAGGTCACTGCTATTGCCACAGATGGTGTTGGCGTGACGCTATTCGGTCATCTGCTTACCTTTACATAGGCATAGATGCTGCTGCTTTGATTGTTTGTTCTTTTTCCTTTATTCGGGGCAATTTCTGTGCCAGCTTTACTGATATATGCACTTCACTTCTATGAAGAAATGCTGTTGTGGTTATCTGAAAATATACAGATGTCTCTTTGTTTCTAATTGTTTATGCAATTGAAAACTAAGAATGGGTGAAAGATTATAAGAAGGCACACATACACATATGCACATGCTTGGAGCATAAAATTCTCTGATTTTTCAAGTCTTTGGAGTGGTACAGGACAATGGGGAGAAATTCACGAGCCTCTTGACTGCCATTAGTGCTTATGCAGAAGGATTCTCGGCTGATAGAATCATTAGAAGAACTTCACATCTGTGGAAAAAGCTTGAAGCTCGGTGAATCATGCTGCAGTCAACTTGTCCGTTGTCCCGATGGGTTGGTAATGTCAGAACGAGTGTACAGGTTTGAAACCCCTAATCCATTTATGTATTATTCCTATCTTAAGACCACTGGATTGAAATTCCTGGAATTTGCTCATTGGAAAATGTCAGTGGCATTTGGAGGGATATGAGAGACATATGTGATCGTTGTAATTATCTTATAATTGCAGGTGGTAAGAATATGATTCAAGTGGAGCTTCTTAGAAGTTTTGTATGCAAAAAATTCAGGGGTGAATTTAGAGGCATTGCAAGATGTATGAATACATAAATTGAGAATAATGGAAAGTAACTTGAGTATACCAAAAGCAAAGGAAATTCTCTGCATATCATCCAATGCATTTCTATAAAGGTCGGCGATGGATCGGGCAGACACCAAAACAACGTCGTTTTGTCAGAATGTTTTTTGCAAGATAGTATTTGATTGCCAGTTTCCTATATCATCTCTTAAGCTTTTCTTCGTCAATTTCATCAAAATGCTTTGATATCTGCTAATTGTCTAAGGAATTGTTCCTTTTTCAGTCATCATTCACTAATTCTACTGCGGATTTCAGAAAGATCCATAGCTTTGTTCTCTTCTTTGATCGC
>JANZLD010000236.1:3181546-3207749 GCA_026413575.1 Erythroxylum carthagenense
ATCGTTTTATCAAAAAAAATTGAGTCTCAAACTTGTATAAGCCCGTCTATTGAAAATACCTAAATTTAGGCCCATGAGTTAGTTCATTGTCATCCCAATTAAAAGTTTAATTTCTTCAATTTTAATTTAATTTTTAAAATTATTTTATATAAATGGAAAATAATTAATAATCTATATTTCTTGCCAGCTCAATTATTCTATATGTTTTAGGCTAACATTTACAGGCTTGCAGTTGAGGATACCTTCTACGATCTCCTATTTAATATGCCCTTTTCTTTAATTAACATATTAATTTTTATATCTTTTACCCTAATTATATCAATTAATGGCCAATTAAATGATATTCTTAACAATTCACTCACCAAGTACGACCATTGAGCACAAATACAAAGATATATCTAAGAAAAAGGTAGTATATGTTACAAAATTAAGGAAATTTAGTAAGTGCCATCTTTCTAATTAAAGATAAGTGACATTAAATATGACGATAGGTTGGAATTAAGTTACCTGAGATTAAAATATGATAGTTAGATGGACCGAATCATATTCAAACTCAGTCATAAACTTGATAGCTTTGATGGATTTACCATATTTGTCTTGACGAAAGAGTTAGATCTAAACGTAAGGTCGTTAAACTAATGTACGATCTCTTTTCTGACAATTCTGTTGTATCTCATTTAAGAATATCATTAAAAGTAGTCCAGTTCTCAAACAAACTTGCAAGAACCCTTATCTTCAGATAAAGTGTAACACAACTTAAAATTACAAGTAAAAATGTTTACCCAAATGGACACCATTTTGATCATACATCTCAAGCATAGAAAATAAAAAGGATGCAAACCAAATGAATTGAGAAAGTTTTGCACTTGAGTTACTTGCTTTGGGTTCCAATACAAGAGGAGATGGTTTAGTAGGAAGAAGGGTTGCTTACATATATATTATATATATCTTACATTTGAAGCATAAAAGAAACAATGGTTCTTCCCTAAATTTGCAAAGTATTTTGTGCTTCCCAACTGTTCTCTCTTCAGGGATTTTTCCCTTATGAAAAGAAAAATTACAATTTTTTTTTCCTAATTTTGCATAGCATACCTAAAAGTGAGATGTGAGGCCTGCCACTTTTTGGCTTCGACCATCGATTCATCTTCAGTTTGCATTTACATACATATGTCACGGACCAGGACCAGACCACGGTGGCCATGGGCAAAGAAATATTGCCAAACTGCAACAAAACTGGGTTCATAACATCATCTCCCAACCGCTGCCTCAGAAATTCTGGGTCACATTCTACAACCAATGCAGCTGACAACAAAAAAGAAGAACGATCCAAAGTCCAGAAATCCCAAGTAGTGAGATCCCGCTGTACAAATGGCTTGCATCAGCTGCAGAAAAGTATCCAACATTGTTTTAGCCATTTGGCCGTAATAAGGATAACAAAATGAATTATGATTATCATGACCATATCTTATAAGAAGCAAGATTGCTGAATTCTGTTATCAACTAAAACAAAATAATAGTAACCAAGTTCAAATATCCATATAAGATTAAGGTGCAGGATATGGCATGTAAAGCAAATATATGTCACTGTTTCTTATTCATAACCTACTACACTAATTCAGTTCTATAACTAAGAGCGTAGAAAATCATTCAGACTGCCAAATCGAACCATATCCAGTCATATGTGGACGGTCTAGCTTGGTAATTTTGGATTTAAACATTACACTAGATTTTTATATCAAACAGTCTACAGTTCGAAGGCAAATCAAATGATAAACCATCATTAACTATCACATAAGATCTATATTTCACGAACATCTTAACAACCCTAGTACGTGACACAAACAAATTAGATTAATACTCTGATAGGAATTCAGACTAATATCCAACTTTGGTACCCTATGAAATATGTATCCCCGAGTTATTTTCATATAAGCTGCAAAATTTTGCATCTCTGAATAATTTTAACTGATTTTGACTTAAAGCAATCAAGAATCTTTACTAAACAAAGGAAATTCCATTGCTTAAGCTTGTGCACAGGGCAGATTTCAGATTAAACAGCTTTACATTTACCTTGTTTTTAACAGAACTGTTAGCAAGCCGTAAAAGTTCTCCTATCACAAAAGATAGTTTCCTAAATATGTTGTAGAACTCCATCTAAAATAGATCTAAAAATCCATGTCTATTGTTTTCGTTCAGCTATGGGTTTGGAAGTGGAAATGTTAGATTTTAGTCTAAGGAATAGAAGTGATCTATCTACTAGCTTGATACTCAAGACCAGGTTTCTCGTTTTCCCAGATAGTAAAAGAAGTCATTCAGCTGCTAAAGTCAGAAACATGTCAATTGTGTAGAGACAAAATCAACAGAGGGGGAGAGAGAGAGAGAGAGACTTGGCACCAAACCCAAGACTTTTACATAAATGTTTCTTCAGAGAAATCTTAACCTTTGGCATCCAAAAAGCTTCCTTTAGAAGATTGCTACCCTTCTCCATAGAAAGACCAAAAGTCATAAGCAAGCGTTCAACGTGTTTTTTCTACTGCAGAACCACTCAATCGATATTCACTTTTCCCAACTACTCATACTAGACCCACGAGTGGAACCACGATCAAAAAAGCATATTCTCAAATCCTGTGTCATTGATTTAGTAGGACTTTTAACAATAAACTAACAAGATTGAAGCACCCAGCTCCCTTCCCCTCCCATGAATCAAAAAGTTGGATTAAAAACTTCGAAGAAATTTTCAAATAGCTTTTCAATTCTTTTGGATTTTTGTTATACTCCAACAGGCACAAAATATTATATTATATATGTTTTCAAGGAATTCAAAATTACATAATCTACTTTCCTTGAAAAATTATATAATCAAAATAGTTAGGTCCAAGCAATTGCTAGAGTCTGTACATTGGATTGCAACAGATTTTTAAGAATAATCCTGAGGAGGCGGTCATCAAAGTAAAATTAAATGCAGAGTTAGATGAGCGGGACACTATCTATAGACTACCTAAAATATATGGCCAAAAAAACATACCCTTGGATGAATTGAAGTTAACAACACCAAATAGATCACTAACAATAACAAGAGAGTGAAACTAGAGAGAGAATTAGGGCTAAAAACAGTTAAGCTCTACAAATTATATAGTGTTGGAAACACCATATAAAAGGCCAAATAGAATATATTGACTAAACGTTGTCTTGAAGATGCAGGAATTCAGGAGTCTGTAATTGATTTCATGTAGTTAATCATGAATTCAGGAGTCACAACGATCAACAACTTGCAGATACACGAATGTGTAATTATGCACCATATATGTGAATAACCAGGTCATAAGAACAAATGACAGGAAAATAGAACTTATAACTCAAGAATTACAGCTTACACCAAGGTGATGGAGATGGGGTTGATTGAGGTGGTGCAAGCAATGCAGATGCAGGAAAATGGCATAAGCAATGTGTAAATATGCACCATAAATGAAGGTAATCAAGCTGTGAGAACTTACAACAGGAAAATAAAACTTATAACTCGAGAATTATAACTTACATGAGGATGATAGAGATGGTGATGGAGATGGTGTCGATTGAAGTGGGGCAAGCAATGGAGATTCTGCTGCTTTTCCTGGACTAGGACCGGAAGATGCTGATGGTAATGGAGGAAAAGCTGGGGGCAATTGTGACCGGGGACCCACTGGATGCATGTTAGGAGCGTGGTGAAAATGAGATGGTGCAGAGCTTGGCGGAAATCGAGGAGGGTCGTATGGACAAGGATAAGGTGGCTTAGCTGTTCCTGAGGAAGGTGCAGGAGAATTTACAATACCAGCATATTTATGGGGACCCCTTTTCGGGCTCGTTGCATATGGATGAATGTGATGGGGAGAGGATGCAGGAGAAAGAGAAGGAACAGAGGTAGGAGAAGGTGAAATTGCTGGTTTTGTGTAATAACCATGATCTGGAGATGGAGGCAGTGAAGAAGTCGGAGACGCAGCGTGAAGACCTTTCAAGTATGACGACAAAATAACTCCCTTAACTTTTCCAAATACTGAGTTATCAAGGCCCAGATTTTCTGCAGGTGAATCTGAGATTGTCTGAGCCAGCTGCTTTAACCTCTGTGGTAGAAGGCCGCCTGAACCTGCCATGACTGAAGCCTGAACAATAACTGGTGGAAGTGTTGTAGAGCCAGCTATGTTTGTTAATTGCACAAATACATTCTGCACAAGAAAGAACAAAGGAGTTTTAAAACTTTCAAAAAGCATGCACCAAATTTATCTCCTGAACCAAGTAATTAATATTGATAATATCTAACAGTAAATCTAGACAGGTTCAACAGCTCAAATTGTATAAAAAAAACTTTAGCAGCCATCAGACCCACCAAAATACTTGAAACCTGTTCTCAGTGAGTAACTGAATTTATATAAGACAATTCAGTAAAGTCATGCCATCATGAGTACAAATTTGTCCCAGTATGATGGATACAAAGAAAGCTTCAGTTGTAATATTAAAATCAAGATCATGTGAAAAAATATTTGGCAAATGCTTATACAATAACACAATTTGATATACAAAGAAAAACTCAGAATTGTAAGGCAAAATCTGCAGATATTTGTAGAATTGTTATTATACCTCATAAGACATTAGACGCAATCCATACTTCAACTGATCCTTCAACTCAATGACATTATCCAGTACGTCAGATATGGAATTGTTGAGTGTAAAATTAAAAAGGATCTGTGGTAATTGCCAGATGTAAGCATATTGCACTGGGATTATCGTGATTCCACCAGGACATAGCGAAATCTCAAACATGGACGGCTGCCCAAAAGTGGAGTTTGTCAAAGTCAGATTTGACTGCTGAAGGAACAGCTCAATTAATGATGACCTTAGCACACTTAGAGACACTGGATTTAGAGGAATATTTATTGGATCAGAAAGAACACCGAACACCACATTTGTCCAGTTAAATGCACCTGATTGGTGCATTGAGAGGATAGCCACCTGTAAAAGAAAATAGCATTTAGCTGTGTTCAAGTGATTTAAGACTCAGATACAGCCAAATCGGAGCGAAAGTATAAATAAGACCTTTGAATAAGGTACACCTATTTCTTCGTAGATATCATATTCCAATTCTCCAATGTGAGGAACAAGCTGTGAGACTGGCTTTTGTAATTTGAAAGATGCCTGCACCGAAGCTGGGAAATGAAAACAAAAAGAAAACTATAGTAAGAATCTCAGTGGAACAGATCATTGACATGAGAAAATAAATGAATTCAGACAAAAAAAATTCCGTCAACACAGCATAATTTGTTGATGCTGAGAATGAATATCTATCAGATATAAAGCACAGAAGATTAAAGTGAGACGAAAAGTGTTCACAGACACAAGTACATGTGCTTTTCTAAGCCTACATGAATGGCAGAAAGAAAGACAAAGTTAACCAAAGTGAAGAAATGAGGAGCATAAAATATGGTGAGGCATAATGAAGATTCAAACCCAAACCCTTGGCAACCACAACTTTGGAAACTAAAGGAAACAGTAATCTAAAAGCTGCAGTATCCCGTGAAAGAGATCCGATCAGTGACCTATTTGGTCCAACCCCTGTACTACCATCACTAATTACAATTAGCATATATTTGGTTTTCTTTGAAATGCCAGTTTGCCAAGATATGAGATGAGGAAATAAGTCAGAAAGAAGCAGAATCAGTAAGGTGAAGGAGTCATTTTTAGAAAAAATTGACTGCCCTTTAGACCAATTTAATAGAAAGCAACGCAAGACAATAAAACCTATTTCCTTTGCAGATTCCATTGAGATGGCATGTAAGTCTATCTATTGCGATTCAACATGCAAGTGCACCACATTCATAAGAGTATCTTTGTATGCTGGAGTTCTAACAACATTGGATAAACCATATGTTTAATGCCTTCAAATATCTGGAAACATATCATTGACACTTACTGAAGAAACAACTTAACATAAAAGACCTACGAAGCTTAAGACCTAAGAAGCTTGTAGAATGATTAAACTCAAGACAGCATGGTACTATTTGTTGTGTAAGGATCTGAATATTGCACACTCTAATAACTTCCAGCACTTACTCTCCCATTCATTTCACTTAAGTACGAAGACACCTTGCAGCAATTTAACTCTGTAACATGCCCTAAACACTAGAACATCCAGGATCACAAACAGACAGCCATGATTAAGTTACAAGAAGTACCAACAAGTAAAATAGCAACATTATAGCAAGAAAACCTGGAATTATATGAACAGAAAATAACCAGCAGGATCAAATCTGAGTAGGATTGGTATACAGGAAACCCATTTACTGTCCTCGATTGACTGCTTGAAACAATTACAATTAGCCTAACAATACTCACCCAAATGTTAATAGCGTGAGAAACCCTAATCTATAAGCATACCCAATTACTCACATGGGTGATGCAAACCAAAATCTAGAAGAACAAAAAAAAAAAAAAAGAACCGACACAGAGAGAGAGAGAGAGTACCACTGAGCTTAATGGAGTCTTTAGCATCGAAGCTATCATCACGAGATTGGGGAGCATGAGAAGGAAGGATTAAGAAGATCCCAGAGAACAAGAGAGAGAAACTAAGAAGGACAAGAAAAACACATCTGAAACTCAAGTGGCCGTAGATTCTCGACAATCCCAAAGAGCAAGCCTCGCAGAACAAAATGGGCGGAGAATGAGGTGGACCTCCGGCGTCGCCTCCGCTTCCGTCGCCATTGCTCTGCTGCTGCAGCTGCAGTTGTTCTTCTTTCCCCATTTCAATTGCATCTGGAAATGCTTCTTCTTCTATTTCTCTTTCTTCACTCTCGCCAACACTAACACTACACTACAATCTCTACTACCAATACTACTATTACTACAACAACACAAACACACAATACAATATCAAGCTGTTCAGGTTAATGAACCTTCTTCTCCTTCTTCTTCTTCTTCTTCTTGCTTTGCTTTGTTAGGTTAAAAGAAGCAACAATGGAGGATGAGATGAGGTGTGAGATGAGAGAGAAGGGTAAGGCTTGTTGGTGGTGGGGGGCATTTGTTCTCTTCTCTCTCTATCTCTATGTCTCTCTCTCACCGTTGCTTCGATCTATTTTGTCTTTTTCACTTTTTTCAAAAAACAAAAACCTCTCAACCTCTCTCTTTCTTTCTCTCTCTACTCCACTACTCTTTACCATTTACTCTCTCTCTCACTCGCTCTTTTTTATTATTTTTTAAGAAAACTTCTGGACCGTTTGATTTGAATGATTTTGAAATGGGTCCAGCGTGGACGGTTAGAGAATTCTCACCCACCATGACCATTATTATTATTTTTTAATTTATTATGTTATTATATATATATAAATATTCCACTTGACTTTGGTGGGAAATAAGTTGGTAAAAAAAGGCTACCCAACGTTGAAGAGAAGCAAAGCTGAGATTCAAAATAATAAAATTTAAAAAAGTAAAGTTTAGATTTTTTATAATAATCATGCAACTTTTTACATTCCAATAACAAAATCTAACAATTTGATAAAGTGAATTCTTCTTTTAAAAGCAAGGTGGAAATTGATCGTGAATAATAATAAATCAAGTCCAATTTTAAATTTTAAATTAAAATGAGTTTTGAGCTAAATTTAATTAATTTAAAGGATAAAATAAAGATCTTCTTATAATTTAAGATATTTTAGAAAATTTGATGGTTTTTAAATTTTTAAAAATCTTTTTAGTTTTTAAATTTTTCAAAAAAAACCATATTATCTTATATTTAGATAAAAAATAAGGTCAATTTTAAACATTACTAGAATTTCTTATTTCAAAATGTGAATCTGCTAACATTTTAAAAGTTTCAGATAGGAACAGCCCGGGCCTGGTCCATGGCTCGATAGATTACGGGGTAACCTAACTCATCTTATATATTTTTAAATGAAAAAATAACGTCGTTTTTGAAGTAATGATCGGGCCGGCCACTTTTGACCTATAACCCTGTCAATCTTGGTCAAAATCAAGCTAGACCAAAAGCAACAACTCTCTAGTTTCAAATCAGATCCTAGATGAAATTTTTGATGGAGTTAACATTTTGTCAGTTAAATATCATGTTAGTATCATTTCAAGATTGACACGATATTATTTTTGTATTTTTTAAATAAAAAATGGGTCTTATTGTCACGTAATTAGCTTGTTTAATTAATTAGAAAAGTGAGTTTCACTAGTTAGTGAGACTCACTTTCTATTTATGTATTTTAGACAATAAGTTATGTTTATCATGTGTCAGTTGGGTCTATTTTTATTTAAAAAATTAAAAATAATATCACATTCTAATATTTAAGTCATAGAAAGTTAACTTCATTCAAAATTTCATTCACTTAGGTTTGTTTTGAATGTTTTGAAAATATTGATATTCAATCTAAACGCTTTGAAACATTTGAGTATGTATTGTATTCTATTATAAATATTGAGGTTAAAAATGAAATTTTAGCCTAAAAAATAACGAAAAAGCACACACAACACGAATATCATATACGAATTAATCAAATATCACTAGTATAATAATATCTTAATTTAGCTCCTAAATTTGACCTGAATCAATTAAATTTGATTTAAATTAATAATTATAATAAAATTTTTGTTTGAATCATATATAAATAATTCGGTTCAAAATTAAGAACCGGATTGAATCGTTATATAAATAATATTTAATTAATTTATATTTTATATTCATAATACATGTATTTTATCATCTTATTATAAGGGATGCCAATATCTTTTATTCTTTAATTTAAATTATTAACTTTAAATTAAATCTGAGTTAATTCTCAACATTTTCAAATAGTGGTGAATTCTATCAGGCCTATATCAGGGCTATAGAGTAAGACTACTCTTACAAGCCCCCATAATCGATATGGGCTTGATTTCTATAAACGACATTCAATTACAACAATGGACTTCACTTTGGGCTTGCCATTGACTTTGAACTACGCACCTTGTGTAGCTGAATAATGGTAAATGGTACAAATGTAAAATTGGGCTTTAAGTTTGGTTATAATGAAGTGGGAGACATGATCACAGTTCAGGGCCTGGCTCGGATTTGCTGATAAGATATTATGAGTTTTTTAATAATTTGTTTCATTAATTTGTATACTTCGTATATTTTTATTTAATAATTATTTGTTAAGATATAAAATAAATGTTTATTTCTATTTTATACATTTATTTATCACATTTTTCAATAAACAATAACCAGTTTTCTTAAATTTTATGACAATAATACATTAAGTAATATGATTTATTTTATAATTACTACGTATTTTATATTGCAATTAATGTATTAAAAATAATATTTTTTTAAAAGTCATGAAAAATGATTTAAGTGTCTGTAAATAAAAATAACAATAGAAGTAAAATATTATACACACTTACTAACTCAATACTTAAACAAAAATTATAAATGACATTAAAAGAGTCTTAAAATTATAATAATTCGTGAATCTTTTATTTTTTGTCACGCCAATAGCGATAGAATTAACAATGAATCAGATCGGGCCGGTTCAATCTATCTAGGCCCAAATTTGATTCGAAAAATTATTTTTGAACTAGACTTTGATTTGAAGCCTAATATTTCATATCCAAGCATGAGATTAATTAGACCTGTTTAAATTTAATTTTTATTTTAAAATTTTTGAGTTTTAAGTTAGTCTGTTAACTTTAGATGGGTGGGGGTGGGTTCATTGAAATTATTACACCCCTAAATAACAATCTCTAATGTCTTCTATAATTAAACACGATCTTTACAAAAGATATGTCAGGGACCTGTTTCTTTATACTCGTTTCGTAATTTTCTTTTCTTTTTCTTATTTAAAAAAAAAAACACGAGAGTGAGAAATGACCGTAACGAAGGTTCTAAAAGAAATTAGGTCAAGGACTTAGAGCTTGACAAGGAAGCCTAGTTCCAACTTGACTCAGTTTGACATACTTTGAAATTAATAACTACCTCAAACTGGTAGTCAACAAGTGAACTCGGTACAGACGACGGCGGTCCATTTCTGGTAAGAACATTTTTGTTTCTGCGACGGCCGACATACGAAAAGCTCAAAAGCAGCTTTGTCGTTGCCAAGATTCTTTATTCAATCATACTATCGTCACAATTTAATTTTAAAATAAAAATAATAATTAGTTTTATAATTATATTTATATTTCTCAAACGTTTTTTTAAGAACAGACAAGCAATTATGTATGCATTTGAGTTCGATCCGCACTCAAATCCTCTGTTTTTGTTACTATGATATTACCATTTTACCTTCACTTGATTTGTTATCATAACCATATATACTATTTATAAGATTGTTTTATAATATAGAATATAAAATTACTATGTTAATTCACATAATTTAAATAAATTATTAAATAATACATAATAAATATATTATTTTAAATTTTAATTAAATCATCGTCACACTCAACTAAAGTTTCACAATAAAATAGGGTCTAAAAAGATACAATAATACGTAATTTTGCCTTTTATACTTCCCATATGTGATAATATTTTAATGAATTATATTAAATTAAAGGGGACATTTATGAGGTCTTCGATTTTATCGAAAGATAAGACCATAATTAAGCTCATTTAATAGTAATGATACACCATCTGAATGACGAACAGCCAACTCGCAGTGCCTGACGTGCGATTCTCACTAAACTCAACCGTTGTTTTTTAACTTCAAGAAAAACAAAAGTTTAATACAAGCCTCCTTAAAATATTTTAATCTCCGCTTTTAAAAAAACTTAATTTGTTTTTTAATATAGTTACCAATTTTTAAATTTTCAATTAAATAACTAAATTTATATAACCTTGATAACATAGTTCAGAATATTAGTTATGTTGGTATTATGCTAATTTGATTAATAATGTTTTGTCTATAATATATAAACATTCACGTAAAAAAATTAATAACAAAGTAAGCGTACTCATAAATTATGTTTTAAAAATTAGACCAAAAATTAAACCGGTATGATAAGAGATTTAAGGTTTAAAAGATTAAACCAATATTAGATCGTCATAAAGTTAGTTAAAAATTGAATAAAATTAAAATAGACTGTCCTTATCTATCAAAGAATTTGAAATTTATTTAAAAAATAAATTGTTAAATAAAAATAATTGATTTATTTAGTTTACAGTAACTTATTAATTCATAAAAATTAATCAATTAAGTAATAAATTAGTCAATTTTTAATAAGAAATTTTATTAAAATAGATTAAATCAGATAGTTAAAAATTAAACAATTTAAAATTTTTACAACTAAGCCGACTGAATCAGTTGAATTTTTCAATGATTGCTCGTAACCCATAGATATAAGCATTCGGATTTTTTAGTATAGGTATAATTTACAGGTATGTTTAGTTGATCATTAGTTTTTATATTTATTTTAAAACAGAAGAACTTATAGCCGCTATCATTTGGATACGTATTGGGTAAACTTTCAGATTGACACAATAGCTTACAAATTATGTCAGTTGAATATTTCACACTAAACAAGTCTTGTATGATAGACTCGATCAAGAGAGCGTAAGTAGGAATAATTAAACACATGAGCTTTTAACTCTATGTCTCTCTATTCCATTAACTCGATCACTCCTTATGAAGCTTTTATATACAAAGACACTTATATGTGTTAGATGAAAAAAAATCAATTAATCAAATCAACAAAATACTAATGTAATTTTGTTGAACACTTATCAAGTTTATAAATATCGGTCACTTAATAAAAATTTAAAAATAAAAATAAAAAAATGAAATTTAATTATCAAAAAGGTTTTAAAAGGTTAAACATGGATTATAAATATATAATAATTGAGAATATCATAAAATTAAAATTTAATTAAAAATAATTTTTAATTTATAAGAACTATAAAAAAATAAAAATTGGATATAATTAACCAACAAAAGAGTAACAATAAAAAGTCATGCATGTTATGTCACTGTAAAAAAGTAAAGAAACAGTCTACAGAATTTCAGAAGTCAAATCATTAGTACAAGAAGAAATAACCTCAATGAATGACCGACTGACTGATGAAACAGAAGGAAGGGTTCGGTTGCCGGTGGTTGTTGGGCGTTAGTGCAAAGCATTGTACGTACTTTATTTATGGTGGAAGACCCCAAATTTAATGTTTTTCCCCGTTATTTAATAAAATTAAATGTTCCTTTCCATTTCTTTTCTTTTTATTTTGCCTTTCTTATAAACAAATTATACAAAAAATAAGAATATATATATATATATAATAAGGTTTTTTATTTACTTAATGTTTAATTTTAATTATTTGTGCAACTATTTATTCATTTATTATTTTCAAAAACTTCTTTTCAAACATTTTCTTGCAAATTTATTAAAAACAATCTCTATATTAATTAGGAATATAATTTTTCTATAATTACTAACTCAACATTAATTTCACGCTTGAGTTACTTCCCATCCATTTTTTCAAGTAATTCGCTATCGAAAATTATCCCGCCGTGTATCTCATGCCTGATCGATCAACAGACCAAAACTAGCCTCAATCATATGAGCTAATTGTTTTACATTTCTTATTTGGTGTAGCTTGTTACATGAGTCGTGAGTGGGAATTGAGTTTCCATCTAACCCTTTGATTGCTGTTGCATGCTCAACTCCTATTGCAGCTGCTACTGTTGTTTTCTTGATCTACACGATTAGTCAAGAAAGCTTTTTTTTATGAAAAGTTTCTACGAATCTATGATACTTTCAACTTTATTAAGTACATATTTTTGCGTAATGTGCTATTCTTAACCTCTAATATAAAACCTCAATCCTTTATTAACGAATGATGAAACCTTCCTTATGTTTGTGACGACCCAACTCCAAATTGATAAAAAGCTCGTAAGGGAACTAATCACCGTTATCTAAGACAATTCTTCTGGTAGAGTTATTGCGAGGAAGTATTAGCGTAGATCAATCCACTTTGACTCATTTTTATAATTTACACATTATGCACTTCTAAACGTTTTCATGTTCTACCAGCTGAGATTTTTACTAAAATATTATTATTGTTTTTTATTATTTGATTTAAATCATTAATTTATCAAATGATTTATAAATTAAAAATTTTAGCTAAGAAATATTTAAATTTTCGTAAGTTGTACGGTAAAAAAGATTTATTTAATATTTTTACTCGAAGAAAATACCATTTATTTCTTTATAACACTGAATAATTACTATAAAAATTATTTCTGTATGTTTAATTAGTTTTCTCTTCATTGATATCTAAAAAAATTATATTTAAATTTAAAAATTTATATTCATAACTCAAACTCAATATCAAATCAAAACTTTTAAAATAACTTCATTTTGAGTAATAAAATAAATAAAAATAACAAAATATGGTATAGATAATTAGATAATAAATAAATAATATTAGATGGAAATTAATAATTTATAAAATTAATTAAGAAAAAAAAATCTATCTACAAGAATCTAGTCTACTTATACCTAAAAGAGCTACAAGGTATGGTAATCAGTCTACTATTAATTAATGGAGGACCGCAATACATTGAATCAGCCAGTCTACGCTCTTTGGTGTTAGGACAGGTGGAGTGAGGTCCCTATAGCATGCGCTTTATGTATCTATCAAAACTTGTAACTCATTAATTACGTCAAGAAAATATCTTATTTCAAGTTTGATGAAGTGGGTCTATGATAATAAATTAGCTCATGTTTGGAGGATGTAGCGTAACAGGAGTTGTTTTTGGAATGTTTTAAAAACTGAACCGAAAGTTAAATAAGGTATCTTCACAGGATAATCGGAAAATATTATTTGTACTCATTGAAAATATTAAAGTTTAATTGAAAAATGAAATTATTAAGCAAAATTAGTTGGTTTATTTTATTTTAGTTTATTAGTTTATGAAAAACTTAACAATTAATTAATAAACTCGATTGAGTTTTAATAACAAAAATGATTAATCCGAATCAAAAAGTTGATTAGTTCAAAGTTTTATAGTTAAACCGATTCGGTTGTTAAAATATTGCTTACTAATGTTTCTTTTTTTCAATTCCCTTTTTGTTGTTCAGAAAAATTATACGATAATTAAAAATTTTAAAATTAACCACAAGTTTGAAATCACTATCAAGAGTTTGAAATGAGAAGTTTAATTTCAAAATTTTCTGATTTTATAAAATAATTATTAAAATTTTAAAGGAATAATTGATTTTATTTTTTATTTTACTATAGAAGCATGTCTAGTTTAACTTATGATTTTATTTGTGTTTAATTATGTGATTTGGAGTTAGACTTATACCCAAAAATTAGAAGCGTCAGTACTTTCAAAATCAAACTGAAAGTTAAGTCGGTAAGACAAGAGATCTTATGTTTAAAAGATTCAACCGATATTATATTATTATGAACGATTAAATATTAAATAAAATTAAAGAATTTGAAAATGATTGTAAAAGATTGTTCTTACCTATAAAAAAATTTAAAATTTAATTAAAAATAAGATTGTTAAATAAAAATTAATCGGTTTATTTTAGTTTAAAAAAATTGATTAGTTTACAAAAATTAGTTGATTAACTAATAAATTTATCATTTTTTAACGATAAAGATTATTAAATTAAATCAAACAAAATGTTAAAAAGTGAACCAAAAAATTAACTGGTTCAAAATTTTATTATTAAACAAGTCAAATCGGTTTAACTTTTTAATCACCGATAAACATCGGCAAGATCAAATGCTTTATTACCAAAACAATTAGGTCATTACCTAGATTAGTATATGAAATATTAAAAATGATTTAAACCCTTTTCGCGAGCTTAATTTCTCTCATAATATGATGAAAAAGGAGGATCAAGCAATTATCGTATGCCCTTTTTCGGATGTTTAATCTTAATTCCTCAAACAAATATACCCATTCAATCGTACCCACTATAATTAATGTGTTACATGAATGTTTATATGATATGATATATTACTTTCATGCCCACTATAATTAATGTGCTACAACTATGTTTATATGATATGATACATTATTTTGATGCCCACTATAATTAATGTGCTACAACTATGTTTATATGGCATGATATATTATTTTCATGCCCACTATAATTAATGTGTTACAATTATGTTTACATGATGATGATCACATCCAGTTCGAAGTCTTACAATAAAACAGGATTTGGAAAAGTCTGATAATATACAGCCTTATTTCTATATGATAGAGATGTTATTTTCGGTAGACCAATATGCAGAAGTGACAATAAAAGAGTGACACAGGTTAAAGAGTGAATAAGTAAAACTGACACTCTATGATATATTATTTATGATAAGGACATACTAAATTGATAATAGATTACAAAGTTTTATTTTTATATTTATTTATGTTGGTGTAAAACTTTTTAAAATTTCTAATTAAGTGTTAACATTTTTTTTAAATTGGATGTGACTTAAAAAATTGTATTTGTTAACATTTTATTAATGTGGCTGATAAAGCAATATCAAAACTATTTTTTAAAAGGATTACGGGATATTTTGTTCTATTATCAATATATTGTCCGACCTTCCTAAGTTTCGTGACTCAGTGAAATTTTAACTGGGTGTTGATAATGATGATATTATTTTGTCATTTTATCAGTAAAATATTAATACAAATAATATTTTGAACTAAATTATCCAACTTTGAGTATTTAATAAAAGCCTTTTAAAAGTTAAACATTAAGATTTTTTGTTAAATTTCGTTACTTTTTAATGCATTTTAGGGGGTAATTTATTGTTAAAAATAGAAATACAAAAATTAGTATTTATTAAAATTTCTTTGGAACGCCGCATACGGCATATGCATATGGTGGAGATTTATGTCTTTTGAAAAGTCAACGTCAAAGGCTCAAAGCTTAAAAAGTTGTATGTTTTTGACAGAGACTGGCATTTGGCCATATTAATGTGTATTTAATAAAAACTGTTGGAAGGAATGACCTACTTTGATATTCAGCAATCAATACTTCTTTTATGGGTAGCCTCCTTTATTTCTACACATATGACAATCCTAATTGGACCCAACAAATAAATAAATAAATAAAATTAAAATAATTTAATAATTAATTCCACTCCTATTGTAATAAAAGTTTTGCTGGGACTTACTTTTTTTCGTTTTAGTATTCAAATTTTTAAAATTTTTAATTGAGTGATTAATTATTTAAAATTTTAATAATTCAGTTCCAAACGTTAATTTTTGTTCACGCGGCTAATAGATAGACATTAACATGTTATTTATTAGACATATCACTTTATCAAACACAACATTTTGAACTTAATTGTAAAGCTTTAAAAAGTTTAAGCACCTAATTGAAAAAATTTTTTTTGGATGATTGGTTCAAAGTTTAATTAGTTAATATCGAACAGGTGGCCTCTTAAGTTTGAAGTAGAATTGTAGTTGAAAAGTATGAATTTAAATATTATTATATTATAGTATTATATATTTTTACAAGGGTTTATTTAGTATTTCATATAAAAATGAGTGTCAAAGTTTACGTTAAAAAAGAGAGGTGAAATAATTCATAAATTTATAAAAAGTTATTAATTAAATTCTAATTAAATGTTTTTAAACATATAACTCTCACTAATTTTAAATATATTTTTCGTTGGATAAGTATAAATAACAGAGAATAATTTTCAGACTTTTGACTAGTTAGAAATAAGAATGCGTATTATTAAACTTCCAAAAATCTTACTTATCGATGAGAATTTTAGGATTATTGTTATTATTGTCGTAAAGTTACGAGAAAAACAATTTAAAAAAAATTACAAGTATATATAATTTATAGCTATATATATCTACGACCTTTATAAAATCCGACTAAATACGACCTTGGTTGGCCAAATTTTATAAAATTTAATTAATACTATTATAGATCCCTATCCAGTTATTTCGCACAAAAAGGTTGGATTAAATTATCCAAAATTTAGAACGTTTATATCTATCGATCGTCATTTTTTGAATTTGTGTATCGAAGTACTCATTTACGGCCTAGTGATTTCTATCTAACATGACCAGCAATTCTGCTCGAGTGACCAAACCTACTTCATTATCTGCTAGTACTTCTTGATTTGAAGATGTCAACTCTAGATATTTCGAGTGACTTCGAGGTCCTAATCTCCTATTTGAGATGATGACGAAATTCATATATCGTGAAATTGTAACCAAAATGACATGATTGCCACTGTCTAATCTTTTTTCGACATGTGCAATTGGAAGGTTATCCGGGCCAAACATGGTAAATTTATTAAATTAATGTAATACTCTGTACATAAATAATGTTCTATTCCATTTTTCTTTTTATTTCAATCATTTTACAATTATACACCACCAAACAAGAGTTGTACAATAACTTCCATTAAAATTCTACGCACGATATTTCTTCATATGTGGACTCTCGTTTCACCTACTCACGATTAGGTTGTAAATATCCCAAAAAAAAAAGGAATTTAATTTAAATAAAACAAATATATAAAACACCAGTTGTACTGGTCCCAACCCAAAACATAAAAAAAAAGGGTAGAACGTAGGAAGTACTCTGAAGTGAAGTGAACACATGCATGTCATAATTATTTAATAAAAAAGATAAATGCTTGGTATCAATCCTTGGTTGGAGGACATACTGAGATAGCGATACTCAACATTTGATTGGACAAGAACTTTGCCTCTTGTAAGGAACCTATCTGGTTTGAGCGGGGATTAATTTGAATATGAATAGCTTAAATGTGTCTTCTCATAATTGAAACCGTCCTAAGACATCTCGTGGGTAAAAAAAAAAGAAGAAGAAAAGATTCACAACGTTGTTATTACATAAATTGAGAAAGGCTCTTATTGTTGTGACTCCTAAATTCTTTGAATTTTTCACCGATAAGACCCAAAAGAATTGCATCATAAATTTCTAACCTATATATAAGTGAAACAATTTGACTGTAATTTAAATTTTAGATATCCTAGCCAAGAAACAAGTTATTCTCTTACGTATGAGCATCAATTATGAAAGCTTGCCTTTTAGAAATCTAAACTAACTAATCTTTCCACCCAACATTATATAAATTATAAACCTTTTATTTGGAGTGTTCAAAAGAAAAAAAGTAGAGTTGCTATTTAAGGATTCTTAAAAAATAATTTAATTTTAACTTTTTTTGGTTTCCTACAAGGTGTTCTGGGAGGGTCTCAATTAAAGGGAATGACACTTTTAAGCCTTTCACGCTCAGATTAACCCCCGTTCGAACCGGGTAGATCTTTTACGAAAAGCAAGCTCTGGCCTAAGGTTTTTTAACTATTATTTATAATATTATTATGTTACAATTTAATGTCTTTCCATAACTAAGAATAAAATTGCTTATAATTGAATTTTTTCAGACCTATGTTTTAGCAAAATTTTCACTAAATTGTTGTCATTGTAGTATAATGTTTTTAAGATGATACCAAAAATATCTTAAATCTTAAAAAATTAAGTTTTTAACAGTTTATAATATTATAAGAATCATCGGTATAACTTATTAAAACTAAGTAATAATTATCAATCAAAGATTGATATAATCTTAAAAATATGTTTTAAATATGAGTTTAAAAGTGTAATTTTCACTTTAATAATTCTCTTATTTCTATATATGTTAACACTTTTATTCTTTATTTAACGTAATATTGTTTTTAATAATGTTAAGGTACAAAGTAAAACCAACTATACGATTAAAACTTACCCAATTTTAAAATTTGTATAAAACGTTGAGATGTAAATCACGTTTTTTTAAATATTATTCAAAATGATACAAAATGTGTCCAATAATTTTCGGTCAATAATACCGTGATCGTGGCGGCGGCAATCCGGTGGATAAGAGAATGAAATTCAGACTTATAATTAAGTGCTTAGAAGGTGAAGAAATTAGTGAATATAAGCATAGGACAATTTTATTTGTTGTTTTATGTTTTGAAATAAAAATTATGCATAATTATTAATATTTTACTAATAAATAATACGTAATATTACTCTTACCTAATAAAGAGGTTGTTTATGATAAACTGTGCGAAAGAAAAAAGAAAAAGGAAGTAAATATTAAAATAATAATTTAAAATAAAAAGTAATAAATAAAAAAATTAAACAAAAGATACAAGAAATGGTAAGATTGATGCTCCCATATTAAGAACAAAATAGTATATATAATAATAAAACTAATTAATGCTTTCCATTTCCAATTATGAAAATAAAATAGAAAGAACATATGATATGATTATACGAAGCCCCACCCATTTATAGATACAGTCTTAGGTATCTTTGACTTTTGTTGTGTTGGAAGAGTAGTTCTTGGAATGGAAGTCCAGGAACAAGACCAGAAGAGTAGAGATGAACACTGCGTCGAAGCACCAGCTCCAGATACCAGAGCAACCCTCTCCGGTGAGGTGGTAGTAGAAGATGACGACCATGATTCCGAAGCTGGCGAAGAACTGCATAATCTGACAATCCGTGACTCGTTTCTTCCAGCTTGGACGTGACCCTAATGCACACAGCAGGTAGTAGTAGTACATTATCACATGCACGGAGGCGTTTGTGATGATCACCGCCGGGAACATAGACTGCGAGGTGTTCAACGATATGTAACACATTATCACTACAGTTGCATGGTGGTAGAGGTGGAGGAAAGTGAGTCTTCTCCTGGAGTTGCTCAATATGATCAAAAGGGTGTCCATGAATTCGTAGATCTTGGACATATAGAACACGTAGGCCCAGAAGAAGAGAGGGCCTTTGGGGTTGGTGTTGATCGGGAGACAGATGATGTAATGCAATGTCGGTGCATGGAAGAGGATGGAGAGACAGCAGCCGAGGACCATGAGGGAGGAGAAGGATAAGAGGAGCAAACTATGGAGGACTTTGATTGGTCTGAGCAAGTGAGGACCGGCGGAGGGAAGAGGGGTGAGAGAGAGGAGGAAGGTGAGTGAGAGGTAGGAGAAGACGACTGAGACAACAAAGAACGGGGAGGCGCCAAAGTTGTGACCTTGTTTCCATGAAAAGTTGAGGATTTTGGGCTGGCTTACAAGCAAATATTCAAGTTTTGAGAAGAAGGGGTTGCTCTTCAGGTGGTCCTCTGACCAATGTTTGATGGTAGAGAAAATGAACTCCATGGGACACTGAAGAGCTTGAGCTTGAGATTGGAAGTGTGAGACTAGCAAGGAGGAGAAAAGGGGTTGAATTTATATATAAATGAAGGTTGGGAGGGGACATTAAAGGGGAAGCAACACAGCTGGCTGATGATAGGCGTCAGGGTCTCATCTGGGTCACTGTTCTTTTCTCTTTATTTATTATTAGCATTTACCATTCTAGCTAACTGAATATGCTCTGCTTTTCATATGTCCCATATCTACTCCTCTAATTATCTGATCTGACCTTTCATTGTTTG
The DNA here is from genome assembly GCA_026413575.1 of Erythroxylum carthagenense. Taxonomy (NCBI): domain Eukaryota; kingdom Viridiplantae; phylum Streptophyta; class Magnoliopsida; order Malpighiales; family Erythroxylaceae; genus Erythroxylum; species Erythroxylum carthagenense. Next base: position 3,201,963 of record JANZLD010000236.1, read on the forward strand.
CTTCTTTCTGCTATTTTATCTCATTGCAGCTCTTCTTTATTTATCTATGTTAGTTTGGTCTGACTTATAATTAACAGGTTTAGTTTCAATCTATCGGGCTCGATTTGAAAGTTAAGTTTGGATTCTTTAAGGTTTTGAGTGAGGTTTAGATTCGGTCTTTTTTGGACTTTGTGTGAACTTATGTGATATACCAAAATCCATCAGCGCTTAATCCTTGATTATTGGTATTACTATTAGTTGTTTATTACACTCTTTTGTGGGCTGGAGGGTACAAATTCAGATATTAATACGTGCATGTGCATTGACTTTAATTGGGTTCATCTCAGGAAAGGGATGGAACGTACGGTGGGCGCCCACTTGATGGCATGCAACGTATGGCGAGGGATATTAATCCAAATCAAGCTTTGGTAAAAACCAGGATAGGTACCTCGGTTAAAATCCGACCCGATTCAATGGCTAAAACTCGAGTTAGGTGGACTTTGGTGCCAACCCCGTTAGAAACAGTGTCAGAGAGTATCAGGTGTGGTGTTGAGAATTGTACACAGTAAAGCTCAACTACCGCCGGGACAGAGAGGTCGGGTGAAATCTATCCTAATGAAGCACTGCAAGAGAAATAACTTACTATTTTTGGAGTCACACGCTGGATGCTTTAAATATGGTGTAACAAAAATCTTTTTAAAGAGGGGTTTGTTTAGTCGAAAGATGGTATGAAGGCCGTTACGGAATATGTGGAGTGGATAATCAAGACCAGAGCAGTGAACAGCTATGTATTTTTGAACCAGGGCCTATTGATAGGCAGTCTAGTGAGATGAACAAAACCTCCGAAGGAATGAATAAAACTCAACACAGATGAAGCGCTTAAACAGAGGTCGCATGGCGCTACCGTTGGAGGCTTAATTTGAGATTGGCACAGCCAGTAATGCGGAGAAGTTTTTCAACACATTAGAAGATGCTCGTCCTTAGCGGTCGAACTCTGGAGAATCCACTCAGATCTCACGATGACTTAATCACTTAAGTATCGCTAGATTATATTAAAAGTGGACTCCTTAGAAGTCATTAATATCTTATCCTCTCCTATAATCGTGATTGATATAAATAATTTTTTGTTAGCAGGTATCCGTGTTTTACTCCAACAAGATTAGGAAGTGCAAATCCAGCATGTACATCGTGAAAGGAACCAATGCGTGAATAACTTGGCCGCCCTTGTAATCATAACTAGCCCAGGAATTCATATTCTTCAGAAGCTTCCACTGTCAATTCTGGAACTCTTTCAAAGGGACAAGCAAGGAGCAATATACCGCAGAGCAATGCGATAGGTTAATAATTCCTGTTTGGCATTTTTAGCTTGTAAAAAAAAAAAATTGTAGAGATGCCATTTGATCAAGAAATTGTTCAGTTCAACAATCGTATGTTGAACTATCATCCGAAAAGCAAGTTTACAAATTATTGTATCATCACTATTGATTTAAAGCCTCGGCTTTTTTGGTTTCTTTCTCATCTGCTCGCCCCACTCCTCTTCTTCTATCAAGCGGAGCTGTTTTTCATCCTCATTTCTTGCAATCTTTTCACTGTTTTCCCATGATAAACATTAGTATCAACACCGTTAAGGATCATGGATGTAATCAAAGGATAACCCCATGTGCGTAAGCAAAGAAGACCATACGTTCAACCAGTGAACGAGAATAAGTAAATTTCAGAAATTCTACCACCCTAATCGTTTCTACCAAATACGAATTAATACACCCTACAACTTGATTGAATACACCATATTCTGCATTGACATCTAAGTAGATCATTCATTCATCAGTGACCTTGTCATTTCTAGATTCAAAATAGTATGTGCGTCACTAAGATTGATGACAATTATGCAAGCAAAAGGAACAAAAAATATGGGAAATCTCACGTAGAAAACAATTATGTTATGTTAGATCATCAGTGATCTTGTCAATTCTTGACTCAAAATCGTATGCACATCATTAACATCAACACCATATGTTCACGCAAAATGGATACAAAATTTGGCAAATCTCGTATCCAAAACAATTAAAAGGCTAAAAGTTGCATTCAAAATAAGTAAACATCACTAACCGTAGTCTTTCTTCCTTCATTATATCATCAAAATTTGCTTCCATATCACTATCATCATCATCATCACAATCTGCAAATCTTTGGGTCCTGCACAGGGGTAGCAAACGTCATAAAAATTTGCATCCCCGAAACATTAGGCAAGTAAAGCACCAAAATAATTTCTCAACCCACAGACTTTTGATGCATCAAGTTAGTTAAGCAGCAATGGTAAAGGCATTTTCAGAAACAACTAATTTGCAGAAGCTTGAAATTTGACCAATCTACATCAAACATAAGTCCTTGCTGCATCTTGAAGTATACATGCATACCCTCATACAAATTAATCAGAAAATAAAGTAAGTGGCCACCTGATGAAAGACAGAATGAGCTTAGGTGCTGTAGGCTCAATGTTACAGGTTTTAGTCTCTTAGTTATTCTCTTGAATAGCCTGTTTTCTGTCATATCTACATAAAGCACTAGAAACCAAAATCCCCTCCCCTAGATATTGAAGTGCTCAGCCATAATTACCTGTAAAACCATTCATAGAGAATATCGGTTATATTGTACACGTATAGTTTCAGGGATCCTTTTGTTATTATTTTTGTACCAAGTTCATGAGCAATAGGTGATTGGGTCATTTCCTCACATCCTCATTAAAAATAAGGTGTAACATCCTAAGGTACATTGCATTGCCACCGATTAAAGGGATGAAAAATGGGAAAGGGAGAAAGGACAAAAAGATTACTTGAACATTTTGCTTATCATACTGAGAGCTTTTGCATCCTCATCATCTTCATCATCAGATAACCGTCTAGCGGGCCTTTTCTTTGGGCGGTTGTCTTGTCGTGGCATGTGAGATGATATTTGCTTCACTAGCTTATTCATCTGGTAATAAAACAAAAAGAAAACAAAAGATAAGGCAATATTTCAGAAAGCTGAAGAATTAACAAGTCTGCATTATAGAGTGTGAATAAACCTGAGGTCTCGAAGGTGCAACTGATTGTTTTGGCATTATTTTAGCTTTATGGAGTTCCTGCATTCCTGGTTTATGATTTAATTGTTGCTTTGGAACCGATGAATGCACTTTAGGAGGAAGGGCCTGTATACAGCAGATGGAATATTTTTCACAACAGTTGCAGATATCTTTTTATTCATGACAATTGTGGGGGTCTTTGAAGGTAAGCCTTTTGACCATGCAGCAACCCGATTGTTGTTACCAAGCTGCTGCCTTCTAGATTCCATATAGGGTTTAACAATGGAAGAAGACTTGTTGAGAACTGTTTTAGACTGTATTTGTCCATTAGTAGTCATAGATTTTCTTTCTTCACCTCTGTTAGTGATACTTTTGCCATTGAAACTTGACAGTTGTTTGCTTTTCTATATCATTTGAACAGACCGTGCCTCTTGAACATCGGCAAAAAACCTGTATAAGTTTTCTCAATAAAAGCATCCACAACAAAAGTCATTCACCATCCAATCAATTAACACAAACAGCAATTGACAAAAAAAAGAAATGCCCAAATGGGATCTTGTCTTTCACTATAAACACCTATATATTCCATTACCAGAATCAGCATTCAAGAACTGTTTCAAAATAGAAACAACTAGCAATTAAAAAGGAACCCAACGAATTAATTCATGAACAAAGCTTAAAGCTTCAACCTTCCTACAGTCAATACCCAGTTCAGTTGTCCAACATATGGACAAATCCATACAACAGAATGCGAGAGAAAGAGAACAGAGAATACGGACAGAACCACAACCCAGAACAAAATACGATCCATACGGACAGAACAAGCAAGAATAAAAGGATAACGACTTACGTGCAGAAGTCAATTGAGCTTTGAGCACAGTAGACGTGGAAGGAACGACGGCGAGAAGGGACTCACAGATGAGGACAGCACCGCAACCGACGGCGAGAAAGGAGGAGGGAACGAAGACGCAGAACCAAAACCAACTCAGGGGGGTGATAAGGGACCAACGGCGAGAAGGAACGGACGGCGCGACAACGAAGCTACGACAGAGAAGGAACCTACGACAGAGAAGGAACCTACGACATCGTATTATTAAAATTGATATCTTGAATACGATGTCGCTTTTAGTATTTCTGTTGAGCTAGGGCTGGACCGGGCGGACCCTAACTGTCCAATTAACCTAAGCCGAAAGCTGGCCCAAATCTAGCTTATAGGTAGTTGTAGAATGATTGGAAGTAGGGTTGGCAGGAAAGACTTCTCTTGGTTCGAACAAACTTTGGTCATATTTGCGTCGTTTCTTCTTTTGTTTTCCACGATTCATTAATTATAAATAGTTGCTAGCAACAACAAGTAGGTTTAGACTTAGTAATACAAACTTTGGTCATAACAATAAAATAGAAAGAACATATGATATGACCCATTTGTAGATATTATAGATACGGGTTGGATTACCCCAGGTTGATCCTGAAACCAGTTAACAGGAGGAGGATTTGATCCTTATAGATACAATCTTAGGTATCTTTATCTTTTGTTGTGTTGGATTAGTAGTTCCTGGAATAGAAGTCCAGGAACAAGACCAGAAGAGTGGTGATGAACACTGCATCGAAGCAACAACCCCAGATACCAGAGCAGCCCTCTCCGCTGAGATGGTAGTAGAACATGAGGGCCATGATTCCGAAGCTGGAGTAGAACTGCATAATCTGACATTCCGTGACTCGTTTCTTCCAGCTTGGACGTGACCCTAATGCACACACCATGTAGTAGTAGTACATTAGCACATGCACGGAGGCGTTTGTGACGATCACCGCCGGGAACATAGACTGCGAGGTGTGCAACGATAGGTAGCACATTATCACTGCAGTTGCATGGTGATAGACGTGGAGGAAAGTGAGTCTTCTCTTGGAGTTGCTCAATATGATCAAAAGGGTGTCCATGAATTCGTAGATCTTGGACATATAGAACACGTAGGCCCAGAAGAAGAGAGGGCCTTTGGAGTCAGTGTTGATCGGGAGACAGATGATGTAATGCAAAGTCGGTGCATGGAAGAGGATGGAGAGACAGCAACCGAGGACCATGAGGGAGGACAAGGATAAGAGGAGGAAACTATGGAGGACTTTGATTGGTCTGAGCAAGTGAGGACCGTCGGAGAGAAGAGGGGTGCGAGAGAGGAGGAAGGTTAGTGAGAGGTAGAAGAAGACGACTGAGACAACAAAGAACGGGGAGGAGCCAAAGTTGTGACCTTGTTTCCATGAAAAGTTGAGGATTTTGGGTTTGCTTACAAGCCAATATTCAAGTTTTGAGAAGAAGGGGTTGGCCTTCAGGTGGTTCTCTGACCAATGCTTGATGGTAGAGAAAATGAACTCCATGGGAATGTGAAGAGCTTGAGCTTGAGAATGGAAGGGTGAGAGTAAGGAGGAGAAAAGGAGTCGGGTTTATATATAAACGGAGGTTGGGACCCATACGACTGTTTTTTAGGGCATAAAAATGCTTCTAGATTTTCTGTTTATTTTTCTGTTTTATTCTATCTTATAAAATTTTAATTATTTATTTTATAGAATTCATACCGAATTTACATAAAACTCATATACATAAATAGTTAAAATTTATTGTATATAATAAGACACCATAATATTAAACAGAAAATTTTATAAACAGATATTTAGTCCCACAGTACGGATTTTTAGTTGCCGAACTAAACAACACTCTGACAATTGAGTCGAGAGTACATATCAACGGAGGTTTGGAC
>JANZLD010000236.1:3264759-3301507 GCA_026413575.1 Erythroxylum carthagenense
ATGCTTGTACACTCCAGTCTACAAGTATCGTGGTGGCATGTACAATATTTTTCTTAGAGTTCAATGTGTGTTATGAAATTCTTATTTTCAAGTCTTCAGTTGTGGCCCCATTGTTCCCAGAATCTGAAAAAATTTTTCTTTAATAATTTAACTTACAACTTTTCTGGGGCTTTGAAAATGTTACGTAGGGATCGAAATAGCTTGAGGAAGTTATAAGTTGAGTTTCATAACTAGGAGTGATGTACTAGTACTTATACTTTAGCTCCCCATATTAGTTTGCTATTGTTCTTTGCTGATTTGAATCTGAAATATGGCAGCCTACGCTTCACAAGCCCAGCATAATGGCACATATAGTCAGGGTTTTGAAGGGGGAAAGAACACTTAGGATGCACTATGCAAATTGCAGGTTAGTGTTGTCATCTTAGTCTTTGGCTTTATAATATGCTTTATGGTTCCTACAAATACAATTATGCTTGCAGGCACATTTATAATTTATGCCTCTTGAGATGAAGTTTAGAGATCTCACCATTTCTTTTGGGTTAATTCTTACTATTATTGTGATTCCAGTACTTACAATGCTGATTTTGATGGCGATGAAATGAATGTTCATTTTCCACAAGATGAAATTTCTCGTGCTGAAGCCTACAACATTGTTAATGCAAATAACCAATATGTCAGGCCTACGACTGGTGAACCAATCAGATCCTTGATTCAGGTTTTACTGATTAATGTGCATATCAAAAATGTTTTTGCTTGCTTTTGTGACATGTATGAATAATTGAGTACTTTTCAATTTGTCAGGATCATATTGTTAGTGCGGCACTTCTTACAAAGAGGGATACTTTCCTAAGTCAACATGATTTTGATCACTTACTTTACATTTCTGGAGTGTCAGCAACTGGACCAACAACTTCCTCTGCAAAACCTGGCCAGAAAGTTTTCATGTTAAACAGTGAAGATTCTGTTCACATACCTTTGCCCACAATATTGAAACCAGTGCCACTTTGGACAGGAAAGCAGGTTAGCACTTATGCAATGCTTACGGAAAATAGTTCTTGAGTACTTCTTGAATATAACTGGACCCAAATCCAATAAAGGTTAGTGATTATTAAAGATCTTAAGAAAAGAATATAGAGCTGACGGGTTTATGAACTACCCTTTATGTAAGATAAGCTGTTTTTGGTAGTATGATAAGTTTCAACGAATTCAGTTGTGAGTGCTCCTTTTATGTTTCCCTTATTAGGTAATTACTACTGTGTTGAACCACATTACAAGAGGCCATCCCCCATTAAATGTCGAAAAAGATGGTAAGATCCCTTCTGATTTCTTCAAAACTAGAACAAAGGAAGATGGACGAAGTGTTGCAGTAGCACGCGGTAAAAACAAAGAAAGCAATAAGAGTGAGTTGGATATGGACAAACAAATGGGAAAAGAGTATGGTGATTACAAACCAATGGGACTGGAAGAAGATAAGATGGTCATCTTTAGGAATGAATTTGTACGTGGGGTGATTGACAAGGCCCAGTTTGGTGAATATGGTCTGGTGCATACAGTCGAGGAACTATTTGGCTCAAATACTGCTGGCACCTTCCTCTCAGTTTTGAGTCGATTGTTTACTGCTTATTTGCAGGTTGGTAAACCGTATCCTTTCATCCTTTTCATCCCAGTTTTGGTGTTCCACAGTATAGCAGTTATAATCCTTTATCATATGCTTCTCAGATGCATGGATTCACTTGCGGAGTGGATGACCTTCTTATAATGAAGTATAAAGATGATCAAAGGAGGAGGTTACTTGAAAGCTGCGCAATGAGTGGTGAATTAATTCACCGGAATTTTATTGGAGTCAAGGATGGGAGGATTAAGATCGGTAAAGATCTAACTTTTGTTTCCTGCTTGGTGCAATTTATTCTTAAGCTAGCTTATGTTTGGTGTATACCTTTAAAGAGGGCGGTTGATGGTCTTGATTAAACTAAAATACCTGATAATCTTGTTCTTTTATGTGCCAAGAATATAACTTAGCTTGCTGATTAGTAGTACTGATATGTAGATAGGGAAAACATATCTCAAGATGAACCAAGATCTGGATTGGTTGAGGTCTAGGAAACAATTCGGATATTATTCAAACATATCCATATGTCAAGTTTACATTTTAACTTCTGCTTGAGATGGTATGAGAGTTTTAGGAAATGCTAATCCCATATTACATCATTTATGATTCATATTGTTCGAATTGCAACAGTGATGCACTGCAGGAAGCATTATACAATCGTTTATATAAGATTTGTTGTAGACAAATCTTTTTTTAATTTTCTTAAATTCAAATTTTCTCTTAGTTTCTCTTAGTTCTGTTAATCAAGTTTATGATGCTGGTGGGGACATATTGTTATGCTTCTTTTTTAACGTACATTTTTTTGGGGTTTGCAGAGCCAATGGAATTGCAGTCAAATATTGAGAAAACTATACGTTGTGAAGGAGACTCTGCATCAACATATTTAGATAGGCAGATGAGCAATGAAGTTAATTCCAAAACAAGCTCTGGGGTCATCCGTGATTTGTTGTCTGAAGGTATACTTAAACCCTCTGGAAAGAATTGCATATCTCTCATGACAATATCTGGGGCTAAAGGTAGCAAGGTAAGCTTCTGGCATTCTTCTCATGGTATCTGAACTGTATTTGCATCACACATAGGTTAAAGAGATCTTTACCTTTTGTGCAAATTAATTATGCTTCTCAATTAAATTAATTATGATTATGAATTGAAGACAATTCTCAAATTTCTATAGTTTGTTATATCTGATTAATTTGGTGCAAGGAAGCCAATAGCCATTTAAATGGATGTTTGCAAATCCATTTAATGTATTCTACTTCAGCTTACTTCCTTGAGGTTATCTTACAATCCCATGTTGTTTAACTACTTATTTTGATATCTTGCCAATTGTGGTAGCCTGTCTGGTGAAAAGTTTTTTTTTTTCCTTTTCAAGACCACCCAATTTTCTTTTGTGGATCTGATGACTGAAACTTAAAACAATTTCCTTACTTGGAAGATGGAAAAGTTATCCGACTGCTAATTTATCAGATGATCTCTGATCATATATGTGGTACAAATAATATTTTTATGAAACACCTATTCAACTTCATTTATTGTCTGATCCTGATTATCCTGCCTTGTTAGTATCTCTTATTGTTCACGGCTAGAGAACCCAGGTTTTAGAATTTATGAAAGACAAATCTATTCTCTTATTTTTGACATCCTTATCCCCAATGACTAATTAAATATCAACTGCTAAATTTTTGTGTCCAAAAGGCTTCCTAATTTTTAATTATTTGCTGTCTATATGTAGCGTCAGCTAGGAGTAAATGAAGCTAAATCTTTTCTCTTATTCAAATTTCATTGTTTTTGACGCATCAACGCTTGTTTGTGAGTAATGTGGGCACCAATATTGGTTAGCTTATCATGCTTTGTTCAGGTTAATTTTCAACAAATATCTTCATTTCTGGGCCAACAAGATTTGGAAGGAAAAAGAGTACCTCGAATGGTTTCTGGAAAGACCTTACCTTGCTTTCATCCGTGGGATTGGACAGCTCGAGCAGGAGGCTATATTATTGACCGTTTTCTCACTGGTCTTCGTCCTCAAGAATATTATTTTCATTGCATGGCTGGTCGTGAAGGGTAATGAAAACTATATTCTTCAGTGTTTCTCATACTTACTCCCTTTGAAGCTATGATGACAATCCTAAAATGGTCTAATGTCTAAAACTTCATTGACTGTCAATTTGCATATCACGTGATTGCAATATGAGTATCCATTTTGATGGATTTAGGTACATGAAAAGGGAATGCTGATGGTATAAGCACTAGCACCTGAGATGTCATATGTTGAACTATCATCCAATATATTTTTCTACCCACTGACATCATGATTTGCTTGACTTCAGAACAGAGTGCTAATGCATGCTGAGAAAATAATGTGATCTTAATCTCTTCGTTTATTGCATCTCAATATTTTTGAGCTTCATTGTTGGTCATTTGATGTCCAGCTTTACTGATCATAAATAAAAATGTAGATTGGTTGATACAGCAGTAAAAACATCTCGCAGTGGATATCTACAGAGATGCCTGATAAAAAACCTTGAGTGTTTGAAAGTTCACTATGACCATACAGTTCGCGATGCAGATGGCTCTGTTGTTCAGTTTCAATATGGGGAAGATGGCGTTGATGTTCATCGAACAGGCTTTATTGGGAAATTGGATTTGTTGGCAGCGGTGAGGAGCTCCATTTTCGGTTTGAATTTTTTTTTTTCATAGTTCAAAAATGAACTATTGTAATCTGAAGTTTGAAAACAAATATGCATTTTCAGAATCAAGAAGTGATCCGTGAAAGATATGGTCATGCACGTGGTGCATTCAATTCATACATTTTGGAATTACCTCAAGCTCTAAAAGAAAAAGCAGACAGATTCTTAGATGATTTCTCCTTAATGGATCGGAAAATTTCTAATTTAGTGAGACGTGAGGATGTATACCAATTAACGAAGCAGAAGTTCTTCTCTAGTCTTGCACATCCTGGAGAGCCAGTTGGTGTGCTTGCAGCACAGTCTGTTGGTGAACCATCGACTCAGATGACGTTAGATTCCTTGTCCTATGTCTATTTTTTTGTCAACGTGATACTTCTTATCAGTATTTGAATAAAAGAGTGGATTAGTGTTGCATCATGATTATGTATTGATTATTATAATTGGTGCTATAGTTTTGCATTGCCATCTATAGGGTTAAATGAGGGATAATTCTGATTCTTTTTGGTTGGAAAACTAAAACCTCAAGAATTCTCTCTCATCAATTGGAATAAACTTTCAAGTCATTGCTTTAATTATATGAAGATACATGCGCACACACATAGGGGTGAAAAATACTATATGGCACTGCATAGATATTTAACTGTATTTAGGACACAGTATCAGGTCTCTTGTTTTTCATTTCCACATGCAATTAATAATCTAATGGCCAGTAAAATATTTTATTCTCATAAACAAGAGCTCAATTTTTTTTTCCTCTTCTTCTATGTCTTTCAAGCACATTACAGTTTTAATTTTACATGTTAATTTGGCATTGAACTTGTTCATCAGGCTGAATACTTTCCATCTTGCTGGACGCGGAGAAATGAATGTCACACTTGGAATTCCACGTCTTCAAGAGATCTTGATGACAGCTTCCATTGATATTAAAACACCAATTATGAGTTGCCCCTTGCAAGAAGGGAAAACAAGGTAACTTGTATAACATTGTTTTGCATTATTTACTACTAGTTCTCTTCTCTCAGTACTATTACTAGCATAATTGTCTTCGTGAGCTTTGTGCACTGGTAAAGTTATTCCCTTCTGACCAAAAGGTCAAGGGTTCAAACATGAAAACAGCCTCTTTGTAAAATGCAAAGGGAAGGCTACGTACATTGATATCCCAGCCCCAACCGTCACAAAGTGAGGTTGCACTGGGAGGGTTGTTATTATAATTGTCTTTGTGAGGCAATATGTCAAAAATATGTTAATAGGTTCTCTATTGCTTCCAATTCAGTTTTTGATATACCATTTGAAAGTGGATCAGAAGCAGCTAGAATGGAATAAGAGCAAGGGATTTCTGGTTCATGTTTAGACCAAACTTTTGATGGAGCATCCTGTGTTTAGCATTTGTAAATTCTTGTGGAACATTGAACTTGATTGAGGTATTATGGTGGTAATCCCAGTACCGGGAACAGTAATCCAGTACTGGTAGTAAGAATTTTGTTGGCTAAAGCTCCCAAACTCATTAAATAGAAGAGGAATTGTGGAGTAATCTGGAGCTCAAGGAAAAAGATAGGAGTTTGAAGGGAAATAGAGAGTTACGAACAGGAGAGAAGGTAGTACAGGCGAAATGCAGTTGGAATGAAGAATTTACTCTTGTTTGAAAACCGTGATCTATCTTGACTTGAAATAAGGATAATCTGTATATAGCACTAATAAAGACTCTAGACATGAACAATTGGCTGCTTCTTAATCGGATGAAAGAAAATGATGCCTGATTGGAATCCTGTGGAAGTGGCATTGGAATTAGAACATTGACCTACCAAACAAAGGAATTGGAATTGGATGGCCCAATTCCAAACACTTCATTGCTAAAATTTCGTACCTTTACCACTGGGTACTAAAACTTATTGAAACAAATGATACAGATGCAATTACTATGTGATGTCGTGCAACACAATTGGTCTGATGTGCAAACATGCAGGAATCCTGTTATTTGTACTATTTATATTTTTTTCAAGTTTTTCAGAAAAAGTATTGATTTCTGAAATTTAAACAATTTTTAGGATTTAATTTAGGTTATCTATTTTTGTGCTACACTATATTTTAGACCCTTTAGTGTTATTTCATTCCTACTGGACAGAGAACTTAATATGTAGTTTAGCTTATCTATTCATCTCGGCATCTATAATTTGTAGTTTTATAGTTCTTTTTGCGATTTTCAAATTAGCCTTTTTTATAGTGTTAGTGGATAGACATACTTGCGTAGAACTTAACATGTGTGCTTCATTTGTTTATAAACTTGCTCAGTCATACAACACCAGAAACCCATACTTACACAATTTGCAAAATGATACTCGATTTTGCAGAGAGGATGCTGATATACTAGCTGATAATTTTAAGAAAGTAACTGTGGCTGATATTGTGGAGAGCATGGAAGTATCTGTCAAGCCATTTGCTGTTTACGAGGGTGAGATATGCAGGATATATAAGCTTAAAATGAAGCTTTACAAGCCAGCTCACTACCCTCAATTCAGTCAAATATCCTCCGAGGATTGGGAAGAAACCTTGAAAGTGATGTTTGTGAGGGCATTGGAGGATGCGATAGAAAATCATCTGCAGTTACTGTCTAGAATTAGTGGCATAAAAAATTACCTCCCCCAATCACAATCAAAAGCTTCAGATGAATCAGAAGAAGCAACTTCTGATGTCAGAAAAGATTATGATGCCGATGATAATGATGAATATGATGAAGGGGCTGAGGATCTAGGTTTAGACGCAGAGAAAAGGAAAGTCCAAGCAACAGATGAGATGGACTATGATGACGACTTTGAAGAGGACCTGAATGAAGGGGAGTCATCAGCCAGCGAGGAGACATCTGAAGTTGAAAATGAGACGGATACACCTAATAATGGAACAGATGGCATTAAAGATGATGGTCTTGAAAATGACACTCCTGGAAGTCCACCTCTTGGAGGACACACCAAACGCAATTCAAGGAGCAAGACCTCCCAAATTCCTTCCAAAGCACTGTCAAACAATAAGAAGAAGAAACCAGAATCCGGAAGAAAGAAGGTCAGAAGAAAATTGGTCAAAAAAGATTATGATAGAACTGTTTTTGTGAAGGCTAATGACAAGCACTTTGAACTCCACTTGAAGTTTACCAACGAACCTCATGTATTACTGGCCGAGGTATGTTCTCTTTTGGGGTTTCTAATGCTTTTGTGGATTTTTCCAATTTTTACTCTAGGCTTTTATGCTTACTTGTCCAGAAACCAATATTATCTTCTTTTGGTGGGCACTCAATTTTTGCTCTAGGCTTTTATACTTGCTTGTCAAGAACACCAATATTATCTTCTTTTGGTGGGCACTCCTAAAATAATGATTAGAAATCATGTATATTTTTTCTTGTGAACCTGCTGCTTTCAGTCCCTTCTCTCACACGTACTGTCATCACTGATATAGGTCAGCGAGAAGATAGGGCAGTCCCTTCTCTGCTTCTACTTATTTTTGTATAAAGTCCTCAAATTGTCTTGTTTAACTGGGAAGAAGAAATACGAAAAATAAGTATTGCATTTAGATGCATACAATTCAGTTGTCTTAGGGATGTAAGTTGCATGCTCTTATATTACATTCAACCCTTATACTCTTTAATGTCTGCACTTCGAATTGGTGATATGTTCCAATCATTTTAGATAGCACAAAGGACAGCCAAGAAGGTTTATATCCAGAATCCGGGGAAGATCGAGCGATGTCAGGTGACGGATTGCCAAGGAAGTCAAGTAATTTATTATGGTAAAGATCCGAAGAAAAGGATTAGTCTTATGGCTGAAGAAAAATCTAAAATTCCTGCACTGCATACGGCAGGAGTGGATTTCAGTGCCTTTTGGAAAATGCAAGATGACCTAGATGTGAGATACATATATTCCAACAACATTCATGCTATGCTAAAAACTTATGGAGTTGAAGCTGCAAGAGAGACAATCATCAGGGAGGTGAAGCACGTTTTCAGCTCATATGCTGTATCCGTAAATGAGCGACACTTGACCCTGATTGCAGACTTCATGACCCACACGGGCGAATACCGAGCAATGAGCAGAGTCGGAGGCATATCAGAGTCCGTATCACCGTTCAGTAAAATGACATTTGAGACAGCTTCCAAGTTCATTGTTGAAGCTGCATTGCATGGGGAGACAGATCACCTGGAAACTCCATCAGCTAGAATATGTCTTGGCTTGCCTGTAAAAATGGGTACTGGGTCCTTTGATGTGATGCAGAACCTAGCTCTTTGATCTTTACTTGATCTCAAGTATTGTTTGCCAAGTTCATACAAAATTTTGCAGATGAAATATAATATTTGTAGGGCACATAGCCCCCTCATTGTTGTATTTTTGTTTTTTTATATATATAAATATTATCTGCAAATATAAATTAAAATTTCGAAAGTTCAGTGTAGTTTGGTATCAAATTTTGTTTTTTGGTATATTAAATTTGTGTTTCAATAAAAATCTGTTTAAAGTATTGCGTTTTAGTCAGAAATTAACGGTTCAAATTTGGTTTTAGTCTGAAGTTAACCGGTCAAAACCGATTTAGTATCCTTAATGGAGAGTCTATAACAAACGCTGCCGTGTGGAGTATTTAAGATTTGCTTGATTTTTCACATTGCCTAATTTTTTATTTTGTAATTATTTCTTTCTATTCATTTATCTTAAATAGTTTTTTTTATTTAGCCTAATTATTTTTTTATAACGACTTATTTGATTTATTTACTTAACTTTTTTTATATTTATTGAATTATATACTTTATTACATATTTTATTATCATTTATTTTTAATCAGTGTTTAATTATTTTATTTTAATACGTATGTGCACATGTGTGCGTGCCCGCTTCGGTAAATATAATAATAATAACCACAATAATAATACTCAATAAGAATCTCTTTAAAATGTTGTGTTTAGAAAAATTTAATAGTATATAATAATAACCACAATAATAACAGTTAATAAGAGTCTCTTTAAAATGTTGGGTTTAGACAAATTTAATACCATACAATCTTATCATTTGAGACTATTTTAGACAAATATATAGAACATGGTAAAGATTAATAATATAAGGTCAAATACGTAAATAAATATATAAACTAGAATAAAAAGAAACAAGTACAATAATTAATTACACCAATCATTACAATAAAGTAGCCGGATTACTCTATATGTTATCTTTTATCTGTATTTTAGTACGTCAAAATTTTTTATTACGTATCATATTTTTGATAATTCTAACAAAGTCATTATTTATATGAGTCTATTAAAAATATGTTATCTGTCAAATAAAAATAAGATTGCATATTATTAAAATTTTCTCCGCTCCGCGTATCAGCAGAACTTTCACGATGTCGTTTCAACCTCTTTCATTTTCTCAAAACTCCGCCGTCGTTTACTTGTCTTTTTCTCTTCGTTATGTCCCTACCTTGTATGTCGTTTTGCTATCATTGTCTTTGCGTTTCATTCCCTAGCTTAGCTTCCTGCATTATCTTCTCCGAGGAACTCTGTTGCTTGTCCTTTTCTTTGCAAGGCACAGAGACTATGGTTCCTCTACAAATATCCAAACCCTATGTGATAAATATCTAAATTCGAATATCCTCAAAGAAACGAAGAAGAAGAAATCAGCAGAGGAAGAAGAGGATGCAGTCTCAGTGGAAAGCATCACCTCATGTTTGCAATCCCCTGTTTGATAAGAAGTTCTGCAGGAGGTTTGGCTATAGCCCTCCAGCAATTTCTCCTCACCAGAGCTTCAGGTTTAAGCTTGTGGCTCAGTCTCTGGGCGACAAATGGAAGCTCAATCAACTTAATACTGGTATGATAATTTCTTTGCTCTCCAGCTTTTTTTACTTGCACCGATTTTGATGAAAAAAAAAAAAGAAGCTCTTGAATTTTACTTGAAGAAAAGGGTTACACTGTAGGTACTATAAGAGCTAAATATATCAATAGCAAACCATTTAGTAAGTGGGCTCTTGAATTTTAGTACTGCCTTCGTTCTGAAAAGGAAATAAATTTGTATATGTTGGTGAAGGGAGTAGTTCTTTTTAACGCCTTGTACGATTAAGTATAACCATGAATTTTGACAATAGTTCTCTTTATTTGGTTTAGTTTTAAGATTTTTATCTTTCTGTTGGTGTAGTGATCTGCATTGTTAATCAAGTAAGATACGAATTAGTGGATTCTTGCATCCCCGGTCTTTCTCTCTTTTGTAATATATATCACGGCAGGCTCTGTAATGTTTTTAATCTTGATTGACCAGTTTGCTTGTGTAATGCTAAGGAAATTGTGATAGTGATGTTATAGAGCAACCTCTGTTGTTTCTTAGATCCAGCTGTGCAACTTTTGTATATTGACAGATGCAGTACAACAAAGATTAAATTCGTGGCTGTCTAAGACCCAAAAGTTTTTGAATGAGGTTACTTTGCCACTAGTAAAATCAGTTCAGAGCGGAAAGCCTGATATTCTCAACATGCCTGCTGCCCAGGAGCTGGAGGAAATATTCACAATTGAACAGACTATTCATAGGAGCACAAAGAATGGGATTCTATCTTTAGCTGCTGTAGTATCTATTGAGCAATTTAGCAGGTAAAAACTTAATGTTGTTATCTTGGTTTGAAGATTCTTTCATTGGCCTTTGTGCTGCAATTGCTTCCCTGATTTATTTCACGAGGATGGCGTGCTTTGCATGTATGAACCATAACGCCTTTTCTTATTCCATATTCAGATATACTTATTTAAGAAGGAAAAAAATAACTTTAATGGAACACATGGTATGTTTTGCGCCAAAAGCTCATTAGAATTACACTTATGACTAGCTGAAGATATGGTTTTTGTATTGGCTGAAGTTGGAGCC
Organism: Erythroxylum carthagenense; assembly: GCA_026413575.1. Classification (NCBI taxonomy): domain Eukaryota; kingdom Viridiplantae; phylum Streptophyta; class Magnoliopsida; order Malpighiales; family Erythroxylaceae; genus Erythroxylum; species Erythroxylum carthagenense. The sequence continues at coordinate 3,275,931 of JANZLD010000236.1, forward strand.
ACTTTGAAAATTAATATAGATTGAAATTTGAACATCTGTTTGGTTAACCATCCTAGTATTATGTCGAATTTTTTTATTTTAAAATTTTCAACTTTGTAAATTATAATAGTTTTTTCCTAAGATCATCTTAAAATGTCTTTTACCATGCATGTCACGAGAATGTTATTCTTTCCAGGTGCTAGTTAATCCTCGCTGCCTTGACTCTTGGAATTAAGATTTGCAGGATGAACGGATTGACTGGCTTCAAGACGCAGAAAATTTTTAAAGCACTTGTTTCTGAATCTGTTTATGACAATGCCCGTTATCTGGTGGAGTATTGCTGCTTTAGGTTCCTGTCTAGGGATAACTCATTTATCCATCCATGTCTCAAGGTCTGTTTTCCTAGTACGTTTATGCCGCTACTCTTTCATGCTTTATTTTGTTGGCTGAAACAGGTTCACATGTTAGTTAGTGGAATCAGAAATTTGGTTATTTTTTATAGCATGAGAAGATGGCTTTGGTCTTTTATGAGGTTTATTTAGGTGTGCTTGGTATTCTCTCTATAAATATTTCGCAACAAACAGTTCTTAATTCAGTTTCTTTAACACTTGTTACTGACACTTCATCATCTTATATGTTAGAAATATATATCAGTTTTAGTTCTTTTATTTAGAACTCACCTATTACTAGAGACTTGTTTGGATTATGATTTTTATCCTGAGGATACTTATCTTCATTCTGATTTGACTTATCGATTGTTATTATAGACTTGAGTCTCTTGCCTTGTGTTCTTCCCTGATTTCTTGATTGTTCGGTCCTGTTATTTTCTTCCCTATTATTTTCATTTTCCCTCTAGTTTTTATTTGTTTCCCACTCTAGGCTTTAAATCTCTATCCCTTTTGCCATTTGTAGGATTTGTCACAACTACCACACACCCAACAAATAAAGCATTAAGTTTGGTCATCTTATAGTTAATTTATGTGTTTGAGGGTTTCTGAAATGTTTTAAGTAATTCTATTGACTTTCTCTGTGCTATGCAAAATATTCAATATGTTTGCAGGAGCCAGCATTTCAGCGACTAATTTTTATTACCATGCTTGCATGGGAAAGCCCTTATCACGTTGAAAGTGATTCTGATGAAGCTTCATTTCAGGTGTCTCCTTCTTGAATTTCAATTTACTTAGATCAATACTTGTTTCCTGGTTCTATTTTCATAGTTGATGATGTGCTGTTCCTAGTCTCATAAATCATAGGAAATTGTTTTTCTGCAGTTCGACTCTTAAATGGCAGACTGGGGGCCTATAACAGTCAAAATCGAACTGTTCAACTTAGGAATAAAATACATTTTACCAAATCATTTCTCTAAAGTTGATTTAACTGCACAATGAATTATTTTGATGTACGATGGAAATAATTTTCTCTTTAATTTCTTTAATTTCGCTTTGCCATAATTCAAAATTTGTGGGTTTACTTCAAACATGGAATGAATTCCACTGAACTGGTCATTTTCAGCTCCAGTCTTATTGGGATGAAACTTTGATAAATAATTGTTAATAAATTGTAACTTTCCTTCTGTCCTTTGATTCCCAATCTTCCCTTCAGCTCCTGAAGTAGAGTGTACAGAGTGCTGGTTTTCTAAATAGGAAAATGTGTATTCATTCTAATAGTAGCTTGCTTGTTGGTATTATAGGGGAAACTTGTAGGAGAGGAGGCTTTCGTACGAATTGCCCCTGCTATTTCAGGTGTTGCTGATTATCCTACAGCACATAACCTTTTCAAGGCCCTTGCTGGGGATGAGCAGGGCATCTCCTTAACCTTGTGGTTAACTTATGTTCATGAACTTCTCAAGTGAGTTCATATGTCCTTTTAGTGATATGTATGAGCATGCCTTCCCTCATACTATAAAGAGTCTCCTAGTGTTTCTTGCAAGAAATCATCAAATAAAAACAAGTTCTATAATGCCTTTTCACATGGTAAATTTGCTTCACAGATTTTGGCTTTCCTGTTCATTCTGAATAATGGACACGTTTTCAAATAAATTACCTGTTTTCTGTGTTCCTTCATCTTATATGTGATTATATTTTTGAATTGTACTTGAGGAAGCTAATTCCTATTAATTTTAGTGTAGAGTACATGAAGGGCGGAAATCATATCAGACTCGCGAATGTCCTCAGCTTTCAGAAGAAACAGTGTTATGCATCGGGTCTAGCAATAAGCGACCTGTCCTGAAATGGAGCAACAATATGGCATGGCCTGGAAAAGTTACTTTAACTGATAAATCACTCTATTTTGAGGTAATGGCTCCCTAATCATGATTCAAAATTCTATTCATTATGAGAATCTCATAGGCAATGTTAACTGGAAAAGCAGAAGAGTTTAAATAGATTGTATTACCAAGAATATTAATTTTGGTGCACGCTTGTTCATGATATTTAAGACGCCATTTTTCTTCTAAACAATGACGCAGGCAGCTCAGTGCAGTGACATTGATTTACTTGTATAAATTGCATTTCATCTAATTGGTTTTTGCATACAATTGATGACCCTCCTCCGACCCTTAGAAAGCGGGGAGCCTTATGCACTGTGGTAGTTCTTTTTGGTTTCTGCTGGCTCAAAACAGTGTAATACCCTTTATTCCCGGTAATTGTTTTAGATCCACGAACTTTTGATCATGTCTGCAAGCCTGAGTTAAGACTTCCATCTTGAGGAACCTTGTTTATGTTGTTAATGTACCATATCTGGTGTTTGCAACTGGCCATGATTCATCTTGCTACCAGTCACAAGTCTTTTTGTCTTCTTATTTCTCTATCTTTGTGTACCTTTTTATTTTGTCCCCTTGTTCGAAATCAATATGCTTTTTCTTTTCTTTCATTTTAACTTCTTTGTCCTCATGCTTTTCATATTGCTCTCTCTTTTATTTTCCTTCTTTGTTGCTTCATTCCATGCTCTTTTTTCCCTTTAAATCAGTACTTGGATCATTGAGTTCAGCAGAAACAAACTGGATTGAGCATGTTCTTAATGTAGGACGAACAGAGGAATTGTGGGAGTGATTATTGTATTTTATGTTAAGATGTGATTATTGTTTAGGCAAATTCTTTTGGATATCGAAATGCTAGTCTTTAATGTGAAATTTCTGAGCACTTAATCAGTTGTAACAGTTGAAATAATATTGTGGGTTTTCTTCTTGTATAGACAATTGATTTGAGTTATTTTGTGTCCTTAATGATTTATGCTATGAAGTGTCTTGCAGGCTGTTGGCTTAAATGGGCGACAAGAGGCCAGAAGGCTTGATCTTACGAGAAACAGATTGCAGGTGGATAAAACAAAAGTTGGACCTATGGGTTCTGCTCTCTTTGATTCTGCAGTCTGTATATCCTCTGGTCCTAAGTGAGTAGCTCTCGCTACTTGCCTCTGCGCTACTCCGTGCATCATTATTCATAATTTTATGATACATTATGTAGCTCTTAACTATATGAAATACTTTTGTATGTACAAGAAGTCCAATTGTTTACATTGCCTATTTTCTCGACAGAATAATCATTTTTTATCCATTTTGTCCTCACATTTCCTTGAAGCAAAGAAAAGAAATTTAGAGCTGACGGGAGATGAATGATATCTAGTTGTCATAATACGAAAAGAAAGTCTCTTCTAAGACACCATATGAGTAGAGGTTAAGATACAAAAGTTAGATGTTGATCTAAATTCAATTAGTTTAAAGTGCTCTTGAACTTCTCAAGGTTGAATATTGGTTCTTGAGCACATACATTTGTTTTAGAGTGTGGCTCCCTGCTCATAAGTATGATTTTATCCTATTATTGCCTGGGCTGTATTTTGGGGATCTGGGCTTAATACATATGAAATTCAGCTATGGAAAACCCTTACCAAATATACGTTGTGAGCAGGGAACTGGTTCTTTTAGATTGAAATTCCGATTCCTCAAGAATTGGAATTCTAGGATTGCCATTCTGATTACTCCAATCTGCAATACAAATATAGGATTTGTTGAATCAGTCTTCAGTCAATTGAGGATAGAGACGAAATATTGACTGCCTTTTCAGTGATCTATTTTAAACTCAAATTGAACCAAACCAGTGCCTTGGTTCAGTTCGACCTGGTTGGATCAACCAGTCTAGTATGGTTTTCACGTTGTTAAATAAATTTCATTGCTTAAATTTTCTATATTCATAAACTTGTTTTGATTATGCTTTGTTCGTGGTTGAAAATGATGAATGGGTGATGGATGGCCTCTATCATCTCAATGCTTAGCATTTCTTTTGGGCGTTTCTATTTTGGGTTGTTCTGATAATTTTTTGATATACTAACTAATAGCTTATTATTCTGTCTGTATATTAATATGTCATGTAATGATCTTTGAACCAGATCAGAGACATGGGTGCTAGAATTTGTTGACTTGGGAGGTGAATTGAGAAGAGATGTCTGGCATGCATTTATTAGCGAAGTTATTGCACTCCACAAATTTTTATCTGAATTTGGACCTTTAGATGGCGATCATTCATTACTACATGTATATGGTGCAAAAAAGGGGAAGGAAAGGGCTATTGCAAGTGCCATTAACAGCATTGCTAGACTTCAAACCCTTCAATTTATGCGGAAGTTACTCGATGATCCTATTAAGCTTGTTCAATTCTCATATTTGCAAAATGCACCATATGGAGACATTGTTTATCAAACATTGGCCGTGAATTATTGGGCTGGGCCATTGCTGAAAAGATCTGGTGAGACTGAATATCAACCAGCTCAAAGAGTAATGGCTTCTGATGAGACAATGGAGATCGGTAATCATGTAGTTGATATAGACGGGAGTGTATACTTACGGAGGTGGATGAGGTCTCCTTCTTGGAATTCTAGTGCTTCTATAAACTTTTGGAAGAACTGTGTGATAAAGAAAGGGATAGCACTAAGTAAAAATCTTGTTGTGGCCGACCAGACCTTTGTGGAGAAGGCAGTATTTATTTGCACGGAAAGATTCCAAGTGGTTGAAAAAACTCAAGCGACTATTGATGCTGCAAAGCTAACAGGCATACCAAGTAACATTGACCTTTTCAAGGTTTGTCTATTCTGATTCTAATTTCTTAAGGTTTGTCTATTCTTATTCTAATTTCTTGTTCTCCCCGAGATAGATTTGGAAGTGGTTAGATTTGCCTATCTTGTTTGGATATATTGCATTAGACAAAATTAGACAAATAAAATTCTCTCTTTCCAGTTTGATTTTTTTTTTTTCACATTTTCGGGATGGAAGGGAGTGGCAGAGAGAAAAATCCCTTACCATGCAAGGGACGATGTACTTAGACCTTGTGACCTTTTCGTCCTTCTTCTTGTTATTCACACAATAGATGCTTCTTGCATCTATACATCTTTTTGCAGAAGCCCTTTGGTATCCTCTTCATATATTAATACAAAAGAAATTGAAAAAAGAAAAAGGAAAGAAGATAAAATGTGGACTGTATTTATACGTCTTTTTGCAGAAGCCCTTTGGTATCCTCTTCATATATTGATACTTGAACCTAGTTTGTGCTGTTCTATTGCAGGAACTCCTTCTCCCTTTGACTATGGCTACCCAAAATTTTGAGAAATTGAGACGATGGGAGGACCCTCAGCAGACAATCTACTTTCTTGTATTTGCATATGTAATTATTTTCAGGTACGATCATTTCTGGAAAGAAATTTGTTTTAAATTCCTTTAAGACACCTTTGGCAAAAGGAAAACAATAGTTTGTGTGTTAATTTACTCAGGAAAAGTCAACTTTTATAGGTTTTTGTCTTTGGACCATATTCCTATGCTATTTTTCCTTGAATTAATTTATTTTAAAAGTTGATTTACAAAGTTTCTTTCTTTTTTCTCAGAAACTTCCTTCCATATATATTTCCAGCAATGTTGATGGTTTTGGCAGCTGGAATGTTAACACTTAAGGGACTTAAGGAGCAAGGTCGCTTGGGAAGATTTTTTGGGAAAGTTACAATACGTGATCAGCCACCTTCAAATACAATTCAAAAGATTGTAGCTGTCAAGGAAGCAATGCGTGATGTGGAAAATTATCTACAAAATCTTAATGTCTCGCTTCTCAAGATCCGAACAATTGTCCTTTCTGGTGAACCTAAGGTATGTTATCATGATCTATGACAACACCTCAAGTTATGCAATATGGTGCAGAGTTCGCTTATGAGTATTTAAAAGTTTATTAATCATGATGACTCTGTATTGATGTTCTTCTGTGTGATGCCTCAACTCAGTGAAAAGTCATGTCTGCTCTCTCTGCACTGCTGCAGACATTCAGGCAGAATAACTGAGATTTGCACTATCAGCTAAAAATAACCAACTGCTGATGGAGTTAAAGGAAACTTTTGGTAGTAGGGTAATATAGCAACGTTTCAATTCATGTTGAGAAAGAACTTCATAAAATTTGTCATTATATTCTGCAAATTGACATGCAATCTAAGAATTTTAAGAAACAGAAAATGAGGGTGTCTATACAAAGAGTTAAAAGAATAAAAGAAATATATGTATACAGATAAGTAAACTTTGCTTTATTGGAGGAGATTGCCTGATGGAGTTTTCTGCAGATAACAACTGAGGTTGCTGTAGTGTTGTTATCTTTTGCTGTCGTTCTCCTTTTTGTGCCTTTCAAGTATGTGGCAGCCTTTCTTCTCCTTGATCTCTTCACACGGGAGCTTGACTTCAGGAAGGAAACTGCTAGGAGGGTTGTGACCTTTTTGAAGGAGCGATGGAATACGGTACCTGCAGCCCCTGTAGTTGTGTTACCTTTTCAGGGTCATGATTCTCCACCTGAGAATACAAATACCAATATAGAAAATAAGCAATCACAGATTAGTTAGGTGATTAGAGCTACTACGAGCCTTATTATACGTAGTTGAACCATCATGTACACGGAACAATTTCATTAGAAAATGAGGATTATTAGATTTTTTACACTGTTATGTGTATATGAACTGATGACCAGCTTACCAGACGAATCTACATCATATGCTTGTCAAAGTGTGCAGATTTTAAGTTTCGGATGCAACAAAAAGTTGTCGAGATTTTCTTCCTCAAAACGGCATCATTGGCGAGACTTCATAAACTCTACCTGGTGATCAGATCCTCAATCAATAGGAACTGTGAGTATTGTAAAAATTTGTGATTGAGTTGTCTCTGCCTTTATGTTAACATAATAAGTAACATTCCAATTGCATAGATCAATTACTTATTAGCTTCTGGTCTTCCTTTTCTACCAAAATTTCTAATTGATACATCTTGTTGGTGAGATACAATCATCAAAAGTGCATTATCAAGCAACATACTAATATTCAAAGAACATCTATATAAGCAGAGTAAAGAAATTTCTTCAACAGGTTAACCCCTGGAAAAGGCACAAGATTTTGGCAGAGCCATTTGACTTCTCAGTTCGACATACATACATACAGAAAGGGAAAAAAAAAAGAAAGGAAACATGGCATATAGAAAGATAATTCTGCTAAAACTTGAATTGTAACAAAAATATGAGTGGCAATGCCACTTTGAGCACCAGAATCCACCATTTTTGTGAGAGAGCCTGTGACCCATTTGAGGATGTATTGCAGACAAGCTTGTCATCGTGGTAAGAACAAAAAGTTTGGTTCCTGCATTTGTGGAGCAGAAGAAATAGGTCATACAGTAATACAAACAGAATGAGAAGAAGATGGAATGCTGCTGGTGGATTAAACACATAAACCAGTTAGCCTCACCTTGATGCACAAAACGCCACAATGTAATCTGATGCAGAACATGTAATTATACTGCTAAGGCCATCAAATGCATAGCTAGATGCTGCAGGACAAACTTGTTTAAAACTCTTAGAATAGTTGCTTGGCAAACAGAGGACAGGGTCTGAATATGCTCCTCTGCAACAAAACTCGTCAGTTCCAAAAACATCACATGCACTCCTGCAAGCAATCACCTTTCCATCGGACTTGGAAACCAGTTGTGATGAGCAATTCAGTCTCAAGTCCCCATCACACCCTGCAATACTACAGTTTCCTTTACCCTTCAGAGGTGTGATTGCGATTGGCACATTGAATCCATCCACAAGGCTAACATCATAGTAGTCAAGGTCTCCTAAGGTGAACTCAGCGATTGTGTTGGGTGGATTACTTGGTCCTGAGCAATTCAGGGAGGTGCCACAGCCTCCAGTCTGACAGGTTCCATTACCATTTTTGTCGAAATTGCAGCCAGTTCGAGCCCATATTCGGCCACTCCATCCAGTTGGAGCATTATAGAAGGCAGACTGGCTTGGCTTTAGGGTGAAACCACCATGAGTGTTGTCACTTTTTGTTGTTATTGCTGGCCATATGGTCTCCTGGCAGTTGTTAAACAAAGTGAAAGTCTTTGAACTAGTCGATGCATTTTGCCCTGCTCATATGGTCAACAAATTTAAGTACGTAAGAACAAAAGGTGATCAGTGACCATCTTCAGGAAAAGCAGAAAGCTTTTGGATTCAATTCCATTAAAGGAACTGGTACATTTGTTTTGCAACTAAGAAGATCTATAGCTATAATGGAATTGAAAGCAAGTAATACAGCATGAACAAGAACTGATGACTTACCTAAGGCAATGGTAATGAAAATGAAGAAGAGAGCAAAGAGTAAACTGAGGCTATGAGGCATTACTAGAGAAGCTTTTTATGTCCTTTTGCAAATTTGGTTGTGGATAAGCAGAAACTTGAGACATGAGAAGTTGGTTTAAGTAACTAGAAAAAGAGAATGAAGAAGAAGATGAAGGAATACGTGTGGAAGAGAGTGAGAATCTAATAACTAAAAAATTGCAGACACCCACAAAGGCTTCCTTGCTTATATGCTTAACCAAATCTTTGATACCTTTCCTCTGTGCATCCACACTTTCCTTCTCACTTGAGTCACTCCTATTTCCAATAACCAATATTTATATGTATTTATAGTTATAGATAATGCAAGTTTGAGATTAATAATTAAAGAAAAATTCTATTTCAGTTATGAAGAATATTTTTTTATTTTTCTTATTTTCATTTTTATTTTTAAAATTAAGAAAAATTATTTGTTTGAATTTTTTATTTATATTTTTAGTTTTGATTTATTAATTTTTTATAACTTATGAATAATTATAATTTTATAAGTTATAATTATAATTTTATCTTCTATTTCAACTTCTATAATTTAATTTACTATCAAATCAAATATATATTATGTAATTATTTAATATTAATTATTAACAAAATTATAAATAATTTAAATTTAATTAATTTTTAGTAGTTTTAAATTTTAAAAATTAAAATAATATTAATTTAATAATTACTTGGTAAATATAGTTTAAATTTAAAATAACTTCGATATATATTTCAAATAAATTAAATATATATATTAACAAATAAATAAAATTTTAATTATTAAATTATTTATTTTAGTAAAATTTCTTTATTTTTAATCTAATTTGTAAATTATTATCAGGAATTAAAAAATATATAACTATATTAACATTTAACAGTTAAATAAATTTTTTATTTAAAAATAAAAAACTAAAATCTAAAACAGAGAAACAAACAATCCTAAATATTTTTGTGTATTTATATGAAATATAATGTTTCAGTTTTATAATTTAAAAAAATTCATGTCAGTTATCGTTATTCGTTTAAGTTCCAACTGATTCTGCTATTCATGCAATATCGTACAGGGAAAAGATCCATAACACTGCACAAAACAGGGTTGGAGCAGAGGCGTTCGTTCTTGCTGCTACAATTTGGGAAGGCCATGTTTTTCAGACAAGGTTCTATTCAGAAAACCATTTCCATTTCCTTTTTTAATAACCCAGATTTTAAAATATAGCTATAACAAGTGTAAATACTTGGACAGGCGCCATATATATTATTTTTTATCTGATTTGCCTCTGCAATAATCCACAGGTAAACATCAATTTACTTGGTTTTGTCAGAATGAGAGCGTCATGCCTGCATGTTAACTTGTTGCCTGGATGAGCAACCTTTAAAAAGGGCAGTTTATACAGTGAATGGCCAACAACAGAACAACTTGCGGCCATGAAAACAGTGCATCGGTTGCAGCTTCAAAATTACAATAGTGAACGGTAAAAATGAATCAGGTCACATACATTTATAATCTGAAACAACTTAACGCCTTCATTTTTCATTTTGAGCCAAATGCGAATGACAACTTTGGACGCAATTTATTCTTACCCAGCAATTTCATCTGCTTTAACCGTTCCTCCTCTTCTTGCTGCTTTTTCTTCCTCATTTCTTCTTCCTTTAGTCTTTGTTGCTTTTCTAGTTCTCGGTATCGTTCCTCCTCTCTCCGTTGCTGCTCCAAAGCTTCCCTTCTTTGAGCTTCTTCTACCATCCTTCGGTTCTCCTCGAGCATTCTTTCCAGTTCTTCTTCCTTTCTCCGAGCTTCTTCCTGTAGTCCAACATTTAATCACAGCATTTGAGAACACATACAAGGGAAATTGGACAATCAGCTGCTCACAGTTACGGTAAATCCAGTGACAAGAGAAATTCTATGAGACATATAAAAGATAAGTTTGCTGATATCGCAACAGCACTGTACTTGAGCTTAAGACTGCCTGAAAGGTCTTGTAAAAAGACATCCAGACGAGAAAATCAATTGCCAAGAGTTAGTAATAAGTACCATCAAAATTTGTACCCCCAAAAAATAAGTCATGTAAAATCATAAGCAGCTGCTTCAAACTTGTACAAACCAATTACCTCTTTTCGTCTAGCCTCAAGGATAGCAGATTCTTTTTCTTTCTGAAGTTGAACTTCAACTTCCTCATGGAGTTTTTTTCTTCCTTCCACTAAACGTTTTTCTATCTCTGACTTTATCTCCTCAGAATTCAAAATCTCTTCAACTTTCCTTCTAATAGCTTCTTCCACTCTCTTTGCTGTTTCTTCTTCTATAAGTTTTAATTCTGCTTCCTGCTGGCACCTGTTGAAAGACGGAAACAAGTTAATAGAGAAAATGACAATTAGTGAAAGGGCCAAATGAGTTACCCTTCAGGTTTCCGATGTCAGGACATAGAACTAAACTACAACCGCATATGATATCTCAAGCCTTCTTACATTTTTTCTTCCATCTTCACACATTATTAACCATATTAAACTGTAAACTGACCTTTATGATGAGAGACGTACCAAACAATGCTTATGCATCAACTATAGCATACCTCTAATGAATCCAGATCCAAACAAATGAGTACCAAAACTGGTCAACAGTAGATAAACGAGGCATCCATTTTCATCAACAAATATAACAAGGTGGACTAAGCAGTATCCTCCTTCAGAAAAGCCTGTGGAGAAGAACGTCAAGTAAACTGTTGCAACTTTAAGCTAATCATTGAAATACTTTACCCTTGTACTCAAATATAGTTTGTACGCATACTCAAGAAGTCTTGCTCTTTAACTTTTTCTACAACACCTTTTGGCAATAATAATGTCACTAATGCAATGACAAAACACCAGATTGTCTACATGACAAAAGCTCTATGCAACAAGAACACTAAAAGTCAGCTACGGGAATTCAATTGAACTAAGAGGCAGAAAAATGACAGACTGGCAGATCTGCTATCTGATAAAGGCATTCAGTTCAACCAGACACCCAATGGAACTAACTTATCCTAAAGTATTTTGCCAGTCGGAAACAAATTATGTATTATAATAATATGTTTGCATAGACAAGTGATACATCAGCAACTACTGGAGTGCAGAGTTCTACTATTTCAAAAGGTCTATATGAAAATAAGAGTTCATATATAAATTCACAACAACAAGAAGCAAAGTTATTCAAAGTTTAACATAAGCTAAATAAGACCTCAAAGTAATGGATTTTTTCTGGAAGATGTTAGTCAAAGTTTAACATAACCTAAATAAAACCTCAAAGTAATCGATTTTTTCTAGATGAAGTATAACACTCATGTTCTGAATACCATTTTACGAGAAAGAACAAGCTTCCATCATGTGGTTTGGATCTTTAGATGAATAGATTATATAATCTGTAACTAAAAAGATTAAACTCTGAAAAAGAGTCAAGAAACTTGTGAAAGAAAGGAGCAAAATGGTGCCAACTCAATTATTGCAGTGATGAAGCAACAGCATCGTTATTGAAAGCATCTCCTTCCCAGCCCACCCAATCCCCCAGCTCCAAAGGAAAAAGAAAGTCACTAAATCGATACTTAAAACAGTTTGCACAAGGTACATTTAATCAAGATGTTGCACTTAACCTCAGAGTACTTCTAAATAGCTGACTATTACTTATTGGTTAGAATCCATCAAATAAATAGCATAGAAAGTCTTTGTTCATTATCCCTCAATTCCAATATTCAGCTTTATGATAGAGCAGCAAATAACAAGATATTTGACAATACTACTTTCCACCTTATTACGCTATACCTCAGTATTTAAGGAGTACGGCTGTTCAAAAGTTGTAGCAAAATTACCTAAAGATCTTCCATAAACGTGGCCAAAGCTAAAAATAATCTCATGAATTTTAAATTGGGAAAAAGGGAATAGCAAAACAACCTTATAAGAGAAATATGTGGTAAACCGTATAATATTCTATTGCAGTTGATATACCTCTTTTTCTCTTCTTCTTCCTCTTTTCTCAACTTCTCAGAAACAGTTTTGTTCCCCAATGAACCAAGACTTGAACTTGAAGATTTACGTGAAGGCGACGATGAAGGACTCCTGCTTTTCTGGTACTTATGACGCTTTGGGGTTGGTGAACGACTTTTACGTCGTCTTGGAGATGGAGAACGAATTTTGCGGTGGCGTGGAGAATTAGAACGACTTCTTCGCCTATATGAAGAAAATGAAAATCATTTAGCAAAAGAGCATAAGGGAAAGAGAAAAAACACAACTGGTATAAATAATTACTCTGAAGCCTTCACTCCCTTCATCCAGCACGATAGATATAGAAGTATATAAAGTTACCTCATGAAGTGTTAAGTGCTCCATCTTTAACACATGAAGAAGCTAATATCACAATCGAGCAACAAAAGGACACCCATCAGCACCCACCACCTGCTCACTTCCCACCCCACAAGATGGGGACAAACCGAGAGTTTTTTATTTTTCTTATTCCAAGTCGCTTCTAATTTTCCAGTTTGGCCAGAATAGTTCTATTTAACCTCTCTCCAGCTTTTATAATGTATTTGTAAGTTTCATCAAACAGATGGCCATTGGCATTTTGCAGATTGCTCACTAGAACAACAAAATCATCACTTCTTTAAATAAAACTAACAAGACTTGCGCATGGGTATGAAAACCGTCATAGTAAAGTAGATTTCAAGGAGCTCAACATACGATAATCTGGCGCCAGTTTGCTATAACTATAAAAGTAAACAATCAAATTATATAAATTCATCGACATGAAAAAATTAACTAATGAAATATCACAGATAGCCTATCTAGATCAAGCAATGTTACACCAAAAAAAAAAAAACTTATGAAACACTATTATAAAAAAAAAATCAACCTTTAAAACCCACATCGCACAAGCAGATCCTAGACAAACGAAAAAAGTTATAACTTGAAATAGATCAAAAGAAAGGACCAAAAAAAAGGAGCAAATTTTATAACATGTGGAGTAAAATAATAAGAAATAAAATCACAAAAACAACTTGATACGAGTTGCTAAGAATAAATATTGACAGAAAACGCAGACTCCTCAACCCTCTCTTTCTTTAATACGGCAATATGTAGTTGAAAAGTAAAGGAATGAAGAAGAATTAAACGGGGTCACCTGCTATAAGATGATGAATATGGAGATCGGCTTCTGTCTCTTCGGCTCCTCCTGCTGCTCTTATATGCCACCTTCGGCGACGGCGAACGCCATCGCCTGTACGAAGGCGACCTAGACCGAGACAAGTCCCTAGGCATATTCCCAATTGGTAAAATTTTAAAAGAAACCCTAAATTGGAAGTTGAGAGACAAGATCAAGCGAAGGCTTATTATATGCGCGCATTATTGCTATTTTCCATCTTATTATCATAAATAATTATTAATATTTTAAAAATCATATTAAAATTTAAATCAATAAATCAAAAAGTTTAAGTCATAAAATCGGCTTAAATTACATAAAATTAAATAATTTAAAATATAATTGACCATATGAGTTATTTAAAAATATGCTCTTTATTAATTAAGGATAAGCATGCAATCTATTGTAATAACCCCCAAGTTCCATATTTTAGCAAGTTGTTACTGATTGTTATTCAAATATGATTGAAATAGATTATTTTTATTTATTTATTTAAAAATTTGAAGTTAAATTGAAAACAATAATTGTTTAATAAAAATTAGTCGATTTATTTTAGTTTTTAAAATTTTATTAATTTACAAAAATTGACCAATTAATTATCAGTTTTTAATAAAAAGAGTTATTAAGATTATATTTAGTTGGAAGTTTATTAATTAAATGTAATATTATTTCATCGTTTAGAAAGAGGGTTAATAATAAAATGAAACGAAAGATGAGAGTTTCGTATTACATCTCATTCAATCATAAATAGTAAAAATGAAAAACCTCTTATTTGAGGGGATTCAGGATGAAATGTAAAATGATAAACAATTTTTTATTATATTATATTATAAGCTTTTCTTACAAACAACATTTTACTATATTACATTATAAACTATTCTATTCCATTCAAACAACAATTTTCTAATATTATCGATTTACATTCCATTATATTATAAATTATTCCATTTCATTAAAAACCTTGAGTACAACTAAACATAGCCTAAAGTAAATCAAACTAAAAAGTTAAACAATTTAAGATTTTTACGATTAAACCGATCAAACCAGTTAAGCTTTTTAATCAATGGTAATAACTAAAAGTCATGCTTTTATTTAGTTTTATTTCATTATATGTAAAGGCAATTTTAAATTAATTATTATTCCAATTATTTATTAGTGATTATACTTGTTAATTGGAGTAGGCCTTCCTAAGCAGCACTTTAACAATAAAATCATATAAGTGTTATAAAATAAATAACAACTTTACAATAAAACGCTTTTTTCATCATGATATAAAGTATAAAAATATATATGTAACAAAATTTAATTAATATATCAATTTTAGATGTTATTGAAATCTTAAAATAGTACTTTTTAACATTTATTCAAACTATAATTTCATACAACTATAATAACTTTTGCAAATCCTTTTATTTATGTATACTAAATTAATTCCTTAAAATTAAGGAATAAATATTTTTCTCACATAGACAATAATAACTTATCAAATAAGTTAAATTTAATTCTATATATGACTTATAATATAATATTTAAAAATTATTAAAACTAAATCCAAGATTAAATTACTCAATAAGCTCAAAAAAATTAGTTTGACTCAAAATTAATAGGCCAACTTATATTTGACCATCACCATTACCAACTTTAACCCTAACCCCAAGTAAAGAGAACATTAGGCATGATAAAAGGGTGAGTCGGGCTCAGGTTACCTAGGCTCCAACTCGGCCTGATATCTTTTGCTAGGGCTTGAAATAATTTTCCTCGACCTCTTTTTATTTTAATTAAAAAATGAAGTTTTTTTTTTTATAATAGTTGTTTGGAAAATTGGGTTTGGACAGCCCAAGCCCAAATCCTATATGAGGCCCTTTTATGCTTTAGGCCCGGACATCTCGAAACTAACCTGTTGACATTAGATCTGGTTAGGAAGAGCCTAGGCCCAATTATCACCTCTAAATGACATATTATAACTAACCAATATTAAAGGTAGTAATAGGTGGGTATGAGTTCCATAAAAAAATATGAACAAACCTAGGCGAATTAGACTTTAAAAAAGGGATTAAATCTAGTCGAACTTAATATAATCTAGCTTGAAGTTGATAGATTTAAAAAATAATTTTCAAATTTTAAGTTTGAGATTGAATTTGAAATCGACGATCTTAAGTTTGAGATTGGGCTTTGCCTCAAACTTTTTAACATTTATTGAAAACTTAAAATAACACTTTTCAACATTTATTCAAACTATAATTTAATATATTTATATATAATGATTTTTTTGCAAATCATTTTATTTATATACACTAAGTTAATTCCTTAAAATTAATGAATAAATTTTTTTCTCACATATATAGATGGTAATGACTTATTAAATAATTTAAATTTATTTCTATATATGATTAAATAATTTAAATTTATTTCTATATATGTCTGACAATAGAATATTTAGAAATTATTAAAAATTTATGTGCATAAAATGCAACATTAAATTAGATCAATAACATATTTATGCCCAATAAATTTTTTTTTCTTACTTTAACTCAAAATTAATATGGCAAATTATATTTGACCATCACTATTACCAACCTTGACCCTAACCCTAACTAGAAAGAATATTATGGATGCCTGCCCAAGCTCGATCAGCGTAAGGTAGTTAGGCTCGAGCTCATCCGAGACAGCCTAGCTTTAGATACGTTTGACTCGATCTGATCTTACTTATTTTCTAATTAAAAAAATTATATCGTTTTTCATAAAACAAAGTCATTTTTTACAGTAGTTGGAAGATTACGGGCCTGGGTAGCTCTAGCCCATGCTCGACTTTAGGTTCGATGGCAGCCGGAGTCCAATTGTCATCTTCGATAATATATTATAATTGACTAATATTAATAGTGATAATAGGTAATTTCAAGTCTGAGATCCAAAAATGTGTACAAAATCACTTTCTCCTTTTACTCGGTTTCTCAATTTCTTTCTCTCCAATGCACTAAGCCACCAAACAGGCACTAGATCCTCTGTGTCATTTATGATGTTTCAATTCTGTATCATTCACTTTTAACCATATATTTTTGTGAATCTTACATAAATGTGTAGATAAGATTTAATTAAACATGGTAGGAACGGGTTAATTGAAACAGAGGATCTGTTTCTCACCAAAGAGTTCTTTCATCTGCACCAGCGACATGCAACAAGGTATCAAGTGTTTCATTCCGATGCACCAAGCCACCAGCTACTTCTCCTCTTTCTTAGTTTCTCTACACCAATTGTTATTTCCTCTTTTTTCATTTATTTATCTTATTACCTTATTTCTGCTAGAATATGTAAATCCTGAATGTTTTAAAAATCAAACTAGAAGATGAACAGAAAAATATTTTTTTAATATTTAAGAAGTTCAATTAATATTAAATCGTTATAAGATCAATTGAATTAGACTATACTGTTATCATTGATTTCGAGTTCACTTTTGTTGAGAAACTCTTTAGATCAAGAGATTAAAAGCTTGACAGTTACTAGAAAATTAGCAAAGAACCTGGACCAAAACTAACAAGTCAAAATTTTGATCATTCAAGTTTTGCAGAGCTTTCTGCCCTAAAATCAATCAAGTTCGCTAGGCAACATGAACTAAATCTGATCGGGTTTCAATACTTGAAGCTCGAGTTGAGCCCCCGACAAATCGAGCTCAAGTTAAGCCAAAATTTTTTATTTTTATTCTTAAATAATTTTTGCTTTTTATAATTTTTGGTTCACCCTGAACCTAAAACCCTAAATCTGGCTCGTTATCCGATCAAACTAGATTGAAATTTTCCAGTGCTAATAATTCTTGGCAATCCTGTCAATCTGGCTGCTGCTGTGTGTTGGTACATTTAAAGAATGCTCATATTCACTTTACAAGATGCATTAAATTGAAAACGAATTCAATACCAATAGGAGAAAGATTACAGGGGAAAAAAAAAAGAATTGCAAAAGAAAAGCTTGGCCGTAACAACCTGTGAGGATCATGGCTGCTCGGGGAAAACTTTGTACAAGAAATTGATGAAACGTTTTGCATAAAACTCAGGGTCAGCTACAGAAATGGTGTGAGGATCTAACTTCAATGACTTGCATGCATGCTCAAATTTCTTCTTCACATTGTACTCCTGCAATATATCGATTATGCCCATGTATAAGACAACATCGTACATCTCGAAAAGCTCAATCTCTGCAGAATCAATCTCGTCCTGCAGAAGTTTCCGACTAGCTTGCGCCGGCATGTTTACGCCTAACTGCACTCGTAATCTATCATTATAAACATAAGCACATCAATCTCTCGTGACATCAACAGATAATGCTTGCTATCTAACCAGAAACAAACTGAAATAACGTGATCAAAACAACTTTCTGAAGAGGGCAACATATAGTTCTTGATTCATACACCCTCATAAGAGTTTTGAGAGCACTGAAATGACGATAGGAAGACAATGCAAGCGCAAAACTATATGCCGAAACATTATCATTTTATGTTGTGTACACATGCAAAATGACCATATGTATTCCATTCGAAAAGAATATCCAGTGTACCAGCATTCCATGTTTTAACTATAAAATATACCTTGCAGTGCCAGGCAATAAAAGATCAACTTCCTTCGCACCAACCGAATATGCACGCAATGTATTTCCTCTGATATGAACACCTGGTGCTGTGCTGACAACGCTGGGTTCATGGGTCACTAAAAGCAGGCCTTTTGGAGGAATCAATGGCTCCCCTTCTGATGCACCTAGTGGAAACAAGGTATATAATTCAAACTTCGGATAACCACAAGCAGCAAATCAGATATAACACGGTGATTTTTCTGCAGAAAACTCACAGCTGAACTTAGTAAAAGTAGTTAGTGTTTAACTTGGTCCGATAACCTGGTTTGATACTAGTTGGCATTTGAGCTCCATGTGTTGTAGTATTACTTTTTGTAAGAGTAATATTGGCAACAGGGTACTCAAATGGCTTAGCACTTCATCATACAGGCAAAACGAGTAGACCGAAGAGCCAAACTGTCTAACTGGAAACATTTACTAATTACACCAGCATAGCAAGACATTAAATGAATCTAAAGTCAAGGATTTGTCATTTTGGATACAACCTAGTAAAGAAGATACGCAATCCTACCATAAAGTAAATCATGCATAAGAACCGAAATACAGTATTTCTCTAGTCATTGAGAGTTTCCGCGAAAGCCCTTTCCATTTTGAACTCCATCCACAAAAGTTAAAATGCAGTACTCAAATCATTTTTTAAATGCACAAAAGCATGCGTACACTGAAAGCAGAGCAACTTCGGTAGCAGACTTAAAAATTAGTTTGAATGATACAAAGAAAATAACATAAAACATTTTTACTACAGAAACCACCCACCATTGCCACCAGCTGGACTCTGATAATTGACTAGCAAACCAGGAGGTTCTAAGAGAGCCTTCAACTGCTCGGGTGCTCTAAAATGTAAACCCAAAAGGAGGCTGTAATCTATTATTTGTTGGGACTCCAAAAACTTGCAGTCTAGAAAAAGTTGTCTGCATAGAAAGAAATATTTTTTCTCGACATTAACAAGTGAATAGAATAGACAGTCGACTACAGATATGAAAGAAATAGTCTGTTCATTAAGTCATTTGAATACACATTCCACCTGCAACCTAACAAATTTCATCTTAAGGAGATAAGTGTCCGCAATGAATTGCCAAGTGGTATCATGACAAACAATGTTACAGTTAATGTATGATTTGATCAAGGGCTGCACATAAAAACTTAAGCTTTCGAATCGGATTGATCTTCAATACATATGGCCTTTGTGATTGAGAGATCTTAAGTTAAAGCCACGCAAAACCCCCATCTTTATTAAGATTGAATCTCCAAATTTATGTACAAAAGACATGTAATTCACACTTTCTGTCCAAACGACTGGATGTTAATATATAAACTGATCATAGGTCCAACATACTAGCAAAAACTTTCTGGTTGAAAAGGTTTTTGACAAGATGTAAGCACAAAAGAAGATAAATTAAGAAGCTTTACAAAATTAGAAAGAAAAGTTTTGTGGCACCTCCTGTATTGCAAACAACATTTGATCATCAGACCGGGACTGAGACTCTGTTACAAGTTAGATGATATAAACCAAAGGAACTTACTTGAAAAGGGACTCCCGCAACAATTTGTCCATATGAAATTCATATGTCAGATCAAGATCCTTTAATGTGGTATTATCTCCAATTTTTTCTTTATCTGTATACCTTCCATGAGATGAACCCTTTAAATCATAGCGACGATGAATTTTTAACTCGGTACAAAACATATTACCCATGACCACAAAGCGTACCTGCAAAAGTAAGGAGAAGAAAAACCAAACCAATTATAAGAGACAGCTACACCATAAAGTAATATAGGGTCACAAGACAGATGTAGGTACCTTTCTTCCACCTCTTAGTGTTATTCGGTGGAGT
Source organism: Erythroxylum carthagenense (assembly GCA_026413575.1). Taxonomy (NCBI): domain Eukaryota; kingdom Viridiplantae; phylum Streptophyta; class Magnoliopsida; order Malpighiales; family Erythroxylaceae; genus Erythroxylum; species Erythroxylum carthagenense. The sequence goes on from JANZLD010000236.1 coordinate 3,296,153, forward strand.
CCAAAAAATTTTGTGATAAGAGTATTATCGTGCTCTCCTACATGATGATAATACTTGGGCAACATCTTGAGGAGGGTCTGCACAGAATTTCATAAAAGAAAATTGATTGTCATTTCTCCCACCCACACAATGAACATAAAATGCACTAAAAAGAGGCACAAAAATGAACCAAGAACACCAAGAAATAGTTTTCTGAGTAAGCGTAGGGTATTATTAAGCTGACTGACATCTGGAATTTTAAGAGTTCCAATCAAATCATTTCACCGAAGCAAAATCATACTAAAATTATTTTTTCCAGGCTAGTGTAACATCATATAATGTCCTCGCACGAAGTCTGTGACTCAATAAACTACATTTCTTCACAAGAGCAGCAGTAAAAGACGAGCAATTTGTCAATCAGCAAATATCTCATAATACAAGAAAATTTCTCTTTTTCTACAAATTTTTGTTGGAAAAATAAAGACTATGACAGAAACATTTTGTACAATTTTCAGGAATACATCTAATTTAACAGTTACCCAAGCATCATGTTGAAGTCATATTCCAAGTTGATAAGACTCTAATAGGTTCTCCATTTATAATAACAGCTGATCAACCACAAACCTAACCAGCATAATTGATAGAGATAATTGAATAGTTTGCTTTATACCAGCTTAATAACTGGTGGAGTTAAAATTTAATAGGGTTGTGCAAACCAAGCATGTTGTTGCTTCCTTAGTTCTAGTGCACTCATTATCCCTACTTCAGGATGAAAGATAAAAGTGAATGTGGTCAGCACTCGTATAGCTGCGGAAACTATCCAGAATTAATCAAACTGAAATTGTTAACATGTCCATTTCAAATGCAGGAAAACAATTGATCCATAACCCTCATGCTCATAATGTAAGAATAAGCATAAAAGATAAAGAGAAAATAACAGGAACGAATAGCAGTGACATGTAACTAAGGGATAGCATATGCTAATCATCAGCTAAACCCAAGATATGTTATGGGATAGAAAGCATGGATACTCAGGATATAATAAGATTGAACTTTGTAGTTTCTATAAACAAAGAAATACTGTGGTCATACCTTGAGTTCAGATTTCTTCAATGTCTTAATTACGAATCTATCATCAAGAGAAAGGTAGAAGATGCTCCCACTTTTCCCAGGGGAAGAAAGCTCCCTCAGACCATCATCACCACAGATGGACATCATGTACTCAGCTGCATCTAACTTAAACATCTCTCTCAGATTCCTGAGATACACATTGGAATGTATAGTGACTGCGATGTTGGGTAAACACAAGATAAACAGAAAGCGTATCAGGTTTTCCGTTCATCATACTAAAGAAATGTTTTTTATATGGTTGCCTTCTTTACGCAGCTAAATAAATAACTGCATCAGATTGATAATTACCTAAAGACCATAGGGCAGTAATCTTTCCAATAGAAATCAACAGCATAGTGTGGAGGTGTAAACTGGGAACCATTTCTTGGGAAATACATTCTTATTCTAGCCCGATCCCCAAAATCAGAAGCTCGAACATCACGCATAGGAACTGGTGTAATCTTGCCAACAGTATACCTGCGAGCTTGAAATCAAGCAATTTACAAGAATAATATTGTCCGAGCATATTAAAGATAAAATCAGAAAGTGGAAAAACTTCAAGAAAAGAGCTACATTGGATTAAAAAAAACAAAAAATAATCCAGTTTGTCAACATCGTATTACTGAAAGAAACAAGACATGAAACTTGAATGATAGTCAAAATTCGAGTAAAGAATAAGAGAACAGAAATGGTTGACACATATATAGACATTATATTCAGCACGGAAGGTGTAATGCTGTCAAAGGAAGCATGCCGAGTCTTAATTGACACAAAATCCAACTATTGCATATGAAATGACATGAATCATCCAAAAAACTTTGAATCTGAACGAGTCATGGTAGAAAAAAGATGATCATTCATGAAGAGATGGGAATGCTTTTGCCTAGACAAACAATAATAACCGAATGAAGAAGATCAATGTGATGTACATTATTTAGCTCTATAATCTCCTCACATGGTGCGACTGTCAAGAGAAAAATGATATCCACATGACTTGAGAGAACAAAACGCAACCAATAATGACTGAGGCACAAGCACGTAACCGTTTGTTGACGCACTGAATTCTCAGTTTTATTGTACTTAAAGATAAACCAAAACTATTCACAAGAAGACCAAATAACAGAATGAAAGGAACAGGGGAGAGAATGGTTTAATTTTGGGGCGGGTCGTGAGAAAGGTCTTTTAGCCAACCATCTGCTTACCTTATGCCAAGTTGCAAATTGAGCATCAGATAATCGCTGTGATTGCCTTCAAAAATGTCGACACATTTCTTTTTTGCTTTCTTCACATGAAATTTATTTCTCTGTTTGATCTTTCGTGATACTTCTGAACTTCTAACTCGTTCTTTGATTAAAACTCCTTGCATGTATTCCCGCTCATAAACCACCATAGAGTTATCCTGCTTCTCATTTTCACTGTCATCAGGTGCCAGGGACATCCTAAATGACGATTCATGAGAGGAAAATTCTCCAGCTGCATCACAACTACTGTTTCCATCTAAAGATGAAGGTTTGTGAGATGTGTGACCAGAATTCCTTATCAATCCACCAACAGATATTTTCTCAGAATGACTGCGGATGACTTTTGGATTTGCATTCATATGTTCATCTGAAGAACACTGAGATAATGAACCTCTTCCACCACCATCAAAATCAAAACAGCTGGAGCACCTCCTTAGCGGTGGATGCTTGGTTCCGGCAGGATAGAATGTTCCTTTCCCATCCTTTAACCCTTTACTCCATGATCCAAAGTAATATCCCCCATCAGCAAACCTGTAGACTCCGGAGCCATGTCTAAGCCCATTTAACCAAACACCATCAAAAATATCACCATTTATCCATTTCATGACCCCTCTACCAGACATTGTTCCACCTTTCCAACTCCCAATGTAAATATTTCCATTGTTCCAAGAGTACTTTCCGCTACCTTCTTGCACTCCTTCCTTCCAAGAACCTTCATAAATATCTGAATTAGGATACTTCTTTTTCCCAAGGCCATGCTGTATATTCATCCGCCATGTCCCCAGGTATTCAGAACCATTAGGCCCTATGAGAGTGCCAAATCCATGAAGGTAACCACCAGAGATATCACCTTCATATTTGGCACCCGACGGCCAAAGTATTTTCCCTTTTCCTGTCATTTTACCTTCTTCCCAATCACCTTCATAAATTGTCCCATCTAACCATGTATACGTTCCTTTACCATGAGGAATCACTCCCATAGAGTAACCAGTATAGACATCTCCATTCAGTAACGCCGTGTCTTCCATCCTAGAAAAATATAACGAGCACTTAAAACGGAAAAATGAAGCATAATTTGTCACAAGTGCAGCAGAGTAGCTTTACTGCAAATATATATATAAACAGCAACATAATTGCTGAAAAACACAGAGTGATCAGCTGAGGAGAATACTTTAAAGCGTCTTCCATGTCAAACAAACGACGTAAGACCACCATTTTGCAATCTTGGCCCTGAAATTACAATAAATTTAACCAAGTAAACAAACTGTGATGCTACTAAAGTCTTTCAACTTTTTTTTTGGTCAAAGGTCTCAAGAAATAGAACAAATTACGAATTTCAAATTGCAAATTGCAAATACTTCACTTGCCTATAATACAAATACGCCCTAGTAAAAAAAATTCATTGCTGCCTAGTCTAGAAGAAAAATGGCTTTATGTTTCTCTAACTTACTGCGTCACTAGACACATATATTTGTTCATTCAACTCAAACTACGCAGTGCTAATAGCTACCATCTCAATCATCTGCAAACGAATAATCCTTTTCTATCTCAGAACTGATTAATGCTCGTATCTGTACTGGATTTGTCAATCAGACTCCAAACGGATTGGACATTGAAGGAGCATATATCCTAATCAACCAAACGCCTAATTTTTAAATTACACCACGTACATGGAACTGCAAAACAGGGAAAGCCAAGCAGAGGGGATAGATAGATAATATGAATTCACCTGAAACAGAAATCAGTTCATCCTCCCAGCAGAGTCACTCAAAACGAGACGAAGACGACGAAAATGGAGTATCTGGCTCAAGCCCATCATCCAGGTGAAACAAAAGATTCAAACTTTTGGGAAAACGAAACCAAAAAAGGTAATTTCTTGTCCTGTTGCTCTTACAGATTCTCTGTTCCAATTCACACTTCACCTGTCTCTCTCACCCAACAACAACCTTACCCCATCACCATGTTCTCTGTCTCTCTCTCTCTCTCTCTCTATCTATCTAACCAAAAATATTCTGCTTTCTAATCATTCTTCTCTGTTCTTCGCTAAATTATTAAATCTTTTATTAAAAATTTCCGATTTTCAGTTCCTTTCACTTTCGCAGTCAAAAGAGAAACGCAGCAACGTCCTCTCCTCCACTCTCCTTTCCTCTCCCTACAGATTACGGACACGTGTACCTTCCATACACGTGGGACCCAAATGTCAATGTTAAACTGCTGTGCTACAGGATGATCACCGTGGAGCCCCACTTCCAGATTCGATGGCCGCCATGTGATAAATCTAAAGAAACAGAGGAATTGGATAAAATAGTGGAAAGGAAAAGGAAAAGGTCGAGGATGACCGTCTGCATGAGCTGTAGCTGATTATATTATACAATGGAGAAGAAGATAAAGTAGTATTAAGATGGGTCGATTAGCTAAGCAAGGCATATATGTTCCGTCGACAAGGTGGAGGACTGAAATGGAAGTCAGATCAGATGGGGGGAGAGGGCACAGGTGGCAGTGGAAAACGGAAAGACACCGCACAGCTCAGATTACGTGTACATTCTTGTCCTCTTTCCATGTCATGTCCGACACAAACAGGAACCACGTGCCACTTCTTCTGTGATACTATATAAGGTTTGGGTTTTGTTTAGATGTTGTTATAATTAGCGATGAGTTGGGTCGGGTTTGAGTCAAACCCGAAAATTAAATTTATTATAAAATTTGATTAATGGTCAAACCCGTTAATTTTGGAATTTGAGCTCAAATAACATCTCTATATTTCATAGACTTTATTCAAATTAATAAGTTAAATTTGATTAAATTTTTAAGGGACGGTTGGTTCAAATCGGATAATAATAATAAGAATAAGAATGAATATAGGAAAGAATAATATTTGATATAATCATTATAATTATGATACTTGGTTAAAATGAATGAACGATTATTATTATTATTGATAATGATTTATTTATTAAAAATGATAAGAAATAAAAGTTTGTTAAAATTTTATTTTATATCAATTTTTAATATATTTTAATTAATT
>JANZLD010000236.1:3335482-3355734 GCA_026413575.1 Erythroxylum carthagenense
GGATTCGATCCTATTAGCTTCACATTTGTTTCGTTTTATTCGCTTTGGCTTTCGATTTTTATTCCGCTTTAAGAGTGATTATGAGTGTTCAGTGTAAGAAGTTGGGTTCCGGGAACGGGATCCAACACTTTGAGCTGGTCTGAACTTAAACAACCTAAATTCAAGCTTAATTAAAAAAAATTATTTTATACTTTTATTTTTTAAAAAATTATTTAAAAAATTGACAATATCAATTCATCGGTCAGCTCATTCCCACCTCTAGCCTTATTTTATCTGATAAAGAAGTTCATTCTAAAAAAGGGTAGTAGCCAACTGGGCCTTTGTCGTCCTTAATTGCGTTCTAAGCTTAATTAGTCTAAGAATCATTATCACAATCAGTCTAAAATTTTGCAATAAAATAAATTTTAAAAAGATCTAATAATACACCGCCTTATCTTTATATAATAAAAAAGCTATCCTTATCCTAATTAGTCTAAGAATAAATAAAAGAAATTTAAAAACAACAATTGAAATAAGACTCTCGCGTTTGAGATTGGGACGGGGACGATACAGTATTCAAATATGATTGAGCCTTTGTCATCCTTAATTGCGATCCAAGCCTAATTAGTCTAAGAATTATTATTACACTTAGTCCAATTTTTTTTTAATAAAATAGAGTCTAAAAATTTTTAATAATACGCAACCTTATACTTAGATAATAGAAAGGCCTTACTCCATTAGAGTAAGAGTAAATAAAAAAATTCAAAAACAACTCCTCAAATAAGACTCCCGCGTTTGAGATTGGGGCGGGGACGGTACAATACCCAATACGATTCAATACATCCACCACCCCATTGGGGTCCGTAGGCATAAAGCATCCACTCACAGTCGAAGTCAGCTCCAATTCAATTCCTCTGGGACTTGAGTGAGTACGAGTGATGCGAAATGTCGAAGTTCGAGTATCCCAGACTGTCCCGTTCGGACATCATGACGATTTTAGCAGAATCCCAGATTGCAGCCGTTTCCGACAACCATCTCAGGAACCCAACTCCCGATTTTCTTTCTGATCTCTACGCTCGCCTTCTCATCCACCTCGATCTTCTTCACGAGTATGCCTCCTCATCCCACTATTTATTTGATAAAAACTAGTTCTTTGTTTGTGTGTTTTCACTCACTGGGTTGGATTGGATTGTGGTGGTGGTTCTTTTGCAGGGAAGATCATGATCAAGTGGAATTCTCCGCTTTGGAGCAGCTTGAGAACCCAGATTATCATGTGGACTCTGTCAGGACCATGAATTTGTACGTCAAGATCTGGGACCTGATTTCCCTCACGCACTGCCCCTTGAAATTCACCCTCAAAGACCTCTTAAGGCCTCAGGGGGATCGTACCGAATATTTTCTAAGTGCTATTCTTAATTTCTGTCTTCACAAGTACGTTTCTCAACTTAACCATTTCTTACAGTCCCATGTCTTCTTCTTTAGTTTCTAATGCTTAAACTTGACCTCAGGGACACAAAAATGAATCTCTTACGACCCACAGGAGAAGAATTGACGCTTCTTGACGAGCAACGAAAGGAGTGGGAGGATAAGATTGCACAAGTAAGTACTGAAAAACTTGCAGTTGTTTGTTGGAAACTAAACACTGATTATACTAAAGTACTTGCAATATGCAGTCGAACTCAGAGATTGCAGAATATAATGCAGCAAGAGAAATGGAATTGCCTCTTGTTCAAGAGCTTGATGCCAAGGTCAAGGAACTGCACCAGATTATTGCTGGTCTTAACAGTAACCAAATGTCACTCAGAGCTTCTTTCAGAAAGTTGAAGGAGAAGGCTGGAGAAATGGACGGAGATGTAAGAATTTGATGCTTAGCTTGTTGAATACTAATGGCAATTCATAGCATAACAATGTGAAAGAAGTGTTTAACTGGAACAGGTGTATAATCGGGATTATTGAAATTACTTTGTACTGAATATTGACTTGTGTTAATTAGTGGAGTATATATTTTGCACATCTGAGTCTCAACACAGCAAGTCCAATATTTGGAACCCTTTCCATTCTGTTTCGCTTTATAACATTATAAGGCGGAAAGTGAATCTAAATCTGGATCACTAGCTTTTCTAGGTTTCGAGCTTTTTCAATACCCACTTGGGTGCATCCACATATTTGCTTTCAGCTGAGCTTCTTTGTTATCCAGACTACATTGCATGGAGAATTCCTACAATGATGAAAGGGACGTTTATAGGCTCATCTTGTTGATTGGATATTTAAGTCATGCTTTCCTAGGATCAACCTGCAGATTAACCTAATCTTAGACGGTTGGCAACAGAACTTCAAATTGTGATAAATTAAGAATTTAATTGTAATGTTTGGTTAAATGTATTAGTTTGAAATGCCTTGGGGCCCCAACTTGAAGCGAAGTCTTTCCCCTGATTAAAATGTCTGTATTGTTTGTTATCCAGATTTCAAAAGCTGAGTTTGACCTAGTACAAAGTGTCCAAGATAATGCAAATTTACGTTCAAAAATTGTTCAGTCACCAGATAAACTGCAGGTATCATTTCTGTTGTCAATATTAGTGCTTATTCTGACAATGGTAATTGAAAGTCTGACCTGCATTGCAGTTCTCAGTTCTGCTGAATTTAGTTTCTATTGTGCACCAATGATTGGTAAGGACAGTTTTTTTTTTCCTGTGGGGTACATTCTTAGGTCGAAGGGCAAGTTTGATTTACACTATTGTGGTGGCTACTTCGTCTGATGCTTTGATTCCATGATATGAAAATCTTTAATTTAGTGTTTTACAAATAATAGCGCCTCAACTGGGATAAGATTTATCGTATGTGCATTTTAAATGAGTCTGCTTGACATTAATAGGCTATGCATGACAGGACCTGGAGTGTGTATTCAGTACCCTTTATTTTATAAATTTATTCCTTGTGTGAATATTACTCATCAACTGTATCTAGTGTGTTTCCTATTCAACACCTTTGATTAAGTTGCAAGCTGTTGCCTATATGTGCTGAAAGAGGGCTCTGGAAGAGAAGAAATCAGTAAGGGAAGAGGCGAAGAAAGCTGAAAGATCAGCAATGGAATCTTTTCAAGAGAAAACTGCCCTTCTCGATGTCTACATGAAGGTAACCGTTACAAAGACTTTGCAGGGTCCTGCAATGTTAAGGAGCTAACAGTAGCCACGTAGTGCAATATCTAATAGCGAGTTGGATATGTAAATGCTCTGCGTTTTATTTTTTATTTATGTTCTATAGAAATTTGGTGATCCTAGGTCAATTCATATTAGTGATGCAATTTTCTGTCTACGTTGCCTTACAAAAATTTAAATTGTAAGTGTTTCCGGTACTCTTGTCATCTGTGGAACCATGGTCATACATCAGGAGTGCAGATACTATCTCGAAAAGAATTTTTTTTATGTACCTGCTGCAGGAATATGTTCTGCCAAATTTGGAAAGTTCAGGGCTTTTGACCTTGTTTAATTAATCCTCTGAATATCTATGAGAGTGATTAACATATTTCATTACTTTCATGGAAAATTCTAATTTGAGATTTTGATGCGTGAAGAGAGTAACTCCACAGGTTAGTTAGGTTCTTGGATAGGGTAAAGGTTTGATGATAGCTTTGTTTTGGATTTCTCAGACATTCAAGAAAATGTCAAAGCATTTCAATCAGATGCAGGCCATACAAGAACAGGTGAGCTCCTCCCTTTCTCAATTGTCTTCGTATGATGTGATTTAATTGTACTTGATGCATTATTATCGCGCCACAAATTTTCCTTTTTGATTCATAGAAACTGTTTGGGTCACTCCCTCACCCACTGCCTTAGTGGAGCCACTTCTCTTCCTGAGCTAAGGGATCTATAAATTAAATATTCTACTACAGTATGAATGTACAAGTCCTAAATATTTCGGCTCACTCACTGAACTGGATTTTAACTTTTAACTGTTTATCAGTCATTCCAAGAAACCAAGAACATGATGATTTGTAATTGTTAATGGTACCAGGTGAATTCTGCCAAGTCCATTGAAAAAGACTACAAAGCCTTAAAAGCTAAGCTGGAAGATGACGAAATTTTGGATAAATCACTTGATGCTAAACTGATCGAAAGGCAAAGCAAAGGTAACTAATGAAATTGACTTCAACAGTAATCATTTTTATTTGAAGCACATACCCCATGTTTGAACCATTCCAATTCCTACACCCTGATTTTGCCAGCCCAACAGTTAGAAGAGTTAAGAAAGCTATTGGAGAAAGAGAGAGAGATTAAGTGTGAGGATGCTGCAAAAGAATTTACTAAGATTAAGCTTGAGGCGGATTCTAGGAGGCTTGATCTTGAAGAGATGCGAAGAAAGCTTGAAACTATGGTTGGAGAGGTACTTTGGTTTATGGTTGTTTCGGGACTATTTCTTATCCTTGAGGAACTTGGATGTACAATTGTGTACTTGATATATCTCTTCATTTAACAGATTGATGCCTTAACTTCAAAGACTAATCTGGTCAAAGAATCTGGAGCTGCTAAAGTGCAAGATCTATGTCATAAATGTGAAGAGGTTAAAGAACAGGTTTGCTGTCCCTAATGCCATTACCTATATCCTTAATTATTCAAATGTCTGCTATTGGCTGTCTCTAATCCCCTGCTTCTGTTGACTATAATAAATATTCATTCGTATGCTTCATTGTGGTATACGGGCAAGCTTGACCTAGACTTAAAAAAGAGTGCTGCAAAAGAGAAATGGGGGACAAATCATATCCTCTCCTGTCCCTTTTCCTGTTCCAGCTAAAGAACCAAGTCATATGAACCCTTGGACCAAATAGTGCCCTTAAGGGGATTTCCATTCAAATAAGTTGAGATGTCTTTGCTAAGCTTTCATTTATGGTGGTCCTATCAGAATGTTTATAACTCTTGCATGCAGAAAATCATTGTTGTGTCGACCTTGGAAACTTGTTTCCGGTTGTATGTCACAGGGTTAGCAACTAGAAAGAGTTGCAAAAGATAAATCTTGTCCATACTAATCATTACAACTAAACCATAACTGTAGTTTCTTGTGAAAATTGTACTGCTGGTTAACATCAACTTCAATAGAACTCATGGCTCCTGTCCAAAAGACGACCAAATACATTATGAAAGTTGACCTCCATAACCTTGTGAATACTGATGTGCACTCTGTCAGCAACTTTGTGTTTCAATTTCCATCTTTCTTTCTATATTTGATTTCGAAACACTGGATTGCTAGTCCTTGTATGGTTTAGTTGCTTTTTATGCTCTGTGGTTGCAGTTTGAGCAGTACACGAAATCATTAGGATTGTTGCTGCAAACAGCCAAAGTGGATTCAGATAACTGACTAAAGGGGAAGCTTACTGCTTTTAATGTGGGGTATTTGAAGGGAGTGGAGATGACCTTTGGAAGCTATCTTTGGAGCACTTCACTTCAGATTATCATATGCATTTATCTTGTGAATTGCATGTTCCTGATTTGCTGGTAAAGCAAGTCAAATTGAGGCATCTTTAGTTTATTGCAAGTAATTAAACATGAGGCCTCAGGACTTATATTCAATGCCAAGTTGATCCATGTGTAAGCTGTCAATCTTGAGGTCACTTCTTGTGATGTATCTTAAATAGTTTTCACCATATTAAAGTACAATTAAATATTTTTGAAATTTAATGTACAATATGAAAAATATATATACTCAAGTTATCTTAAGGAAAAAAGCTATCTTTAATTATAATTTTTTATTTCCATATTTTTTATTATTATATAAACTAATCCAATCAATCTTAATAATTTTATCATTTTAGTTTTCTAAACATTACCTGAAGGCCCTAAACCAATCTATCTAATTCTAATGGAATGGATTGATTCATTAAAACTTTAAACACTTGTGGAGTATGTCTTTTTCAATTAGTATGGATTAATTTTTTAAAATGTGTTTAAATTCTTTTTTAAATTTAATTAGGTTTTAAATGTTGCTTAATTGAGTGTATCAAATTATTTTTTAAAGTTAAATTTTTTTTGAAAATTTTAAGTTCTAATTTAACTTAAGTCTTGATGAATGATATTATATTTTTATAATAGATTAAATCAGGACAAGTCTTGGAGTAATTGATCATGTTATTCTTTTATAACTAATAAAGTTGCTTATAGTTGATATCTCTCTTCGGATTTTTGCAAAATGAGAAATCATGTGTATTTGAGTTGTTGTTATTGTTGATTAAATCATGTAAAATTTAAATTATCGTATCTACTCAATAATTTAATACAATCAAAAGTAAAAAATATAATTTTTATGAAAAATTTAAAATTTTCAAAAAAGTTAAAAATTAAAAATTTATAAACAATCATTTGAATTAAAGTTATCACTTAATTTTAAACTATTAATTCAACTAATAATTTATTTAAAATATATTAATTATTATTAAACCTAAGCATTTAATAATAATAATGAAGTGTCTAAAAAAATAAATAATTAAGAAAATAAATCAGCAATTTTCATGGTCAAACTCGCTCAGCTATGGAAGTTTTGTATATAGACGGCGTTAGGTAAGTCAACAAGAGTCAGTAAAATCAATTTTTTTATCCTAACTTGCATCTTCCATTCTTGGCTATTTCATTTCTCTGTGCTTGTCTGGTACAGAGAAAGGATTACAGAGATAGATGATGAATATGGCTTCTGTATCTTCATCTTCTTCTCCTAACTTATTTGCTATTGCCCATAATTCTACTACTACTAACGGTAATAATGGAAGATATGGAATCATGTTTCCAGCTAAACCCATCACTACACTTTCCTTGAATTCCCGTCTGCTTCTCCATTCTTCAGGTAATACCCAGAACTCAAAATCCAGACTTTTTTTGTTTACTCGAGTTCCTGATGGTTTTATTTTGCTTGTTTCTAGGCCGTAGGTTGTTGAATTCCTTCAGAAACCCCGTAGTCCGCACCTTTACCTGCTATGCTCAACTTCAAGATGTTAGCTTTTTCATTATCCTTCTCTTTTTCCTTCTAAAAGATGATTTTGGTTATTGTATATATGCTTGTAAACCATGGTTCTTCCATTTATTCAAGTTTCATAAGAGGAAGCATTTATCTATAACCATGGTGTATGTTTATTTCTTGCTTTCAGCAACTATGTAATATCATCATTATGAATACTGATATCCCATGTTCTTCTGGATCAGTCCGAGACTCAGAAATCCCCAGGAATTGTCAAAGAGAAGAGGGTTTCAGTTATACTGTTGGCTGGAGGGAAGGGCAAAAGAATGGGTGTATGAATTTTTAACTATTTGCTATTCAGTTTGGTTGTTGCTGTGACATTTTTTTTTGCGGAAGCATCAATTTACACGACTGTTTTCTTGTCTAAATGCTGTTTTTTGACAGCATGGGAAGTGGGGATTATTTTGCGGTTATACGAATGAAGCAAACACAAGTAGAATGAATATGAATGCATTTGTGCAAATTTTTAATTTAGCTTTATCATCTTAACAGGTTCAGCTTTTAGTTGTTTGTTATTATGATTTGTCCATAGGTTCTTGTCTACGTGCAATGCAAACTTCCATGTAGGCAGTTGTTAATGGCCACTATCTTTGTTATCAATTATTATCTACTTTCATAATTGATGAATTTCTTATCTTTGTGTGAATAGGCTAACATGCCAAAGCAGTATTTACCTCTCCTGGGACAACCAATTGATTTGTATAGGTACTCAGTGACAACTTTTATGCTTTTAGCTAGCTTAGATTGCTCTTGGGAAAACTTAAAATCATTCAAAATCATTTTTGAAATATGAAAATTGAAATGGATAATCACAAGTGTGGATACATTGGCTTCGAAAACATTTGAGTACTTTTGGCAGTATGTCTACTTTGAAGATGAATATGTTTGATGCAAACAAAATCTGCCCAATGTTTTCCATTTCATTGCATGTCAAAAATGAGGTTGTGATTCAATCTGAACTCAAGAAAAGCTACTCTGATCTCAAATTTACTGTAGCTGTGGTTTCAAGCCGGGAACACTACCTATGAATTCTTTGTGGTTTTTGTTCCAAATGTTTCACCAGTGGCCTTGTTAAACAGTTTCCACACTTGAAAATTTATTGATTTTCTTCTTATCAATATAACTAAATTGACTGTTTTTATTTTGCAGTTTGTACACCTTCTCACAAATGAGTGAAGTTAAAGAAATTGTCGTTGTATGTGATCCCTCTTACAAGGACATTTTTGAAGGTCACACATTCATTACTGTGTATTGTTTACAGTCTGCATTCATTTGTGTTGTTGATAGCTTCAATTTCATAACTAAATGGTTTTCAATTTGAACCCTTTTTGGCTATGTGTTGAAATGGGTTTTGAAATCAAAACAGAAGTAGAACTAAAGCAGTGAGTTCAAGATTGTTCTTTTCATTTTATTTCTGTTGGCTCCTGTGCACTTGTTGATGTAGTGTGTCATTGGGAGAGTTGAAGAGTGATTACATGGATAATCATATATGGTGTGTATGTTTTCTGTTTTTTTTTTAATAAGAGTGAAATCAAACTAAATTATATCTTTTTGTCAGATACCATTGAAAAGATTGGTGTAGACCTTAAATTTGCAGTGCCTGGGAAAGAGAGACAAGATTCAGTGTACAATGGGCTTCAGGTACATATATGTGGCACTCTCTTATTCACAAAAGAAATACAACTCCATTTCTTTTATCAGTATATAATTACGCTCCTTAGTTGGTATTCCAACTGTTGGTTTGTTATTTGGAATCGGAATGTTAAATTCCCAATTATTTTGTGCATCTATAGATTATCTGTCTATGTTAACTCTTCAGAAATACTAGTAAAGGACATCTTTATGTTAATTTAAGGTGGATGAATCCCTTCAAGGGAAACCCTCTCAAATCGTTTCTTCAAACTTGGTTAATTCTATCACAATGATTATTTCATTGATTATCCCTCTCAAAATTAATCATCATGTGCCATTCTTCTATGCAGGAAGTGGATTTAAGCTCTGACCTGGTTTGCATTCATGACTCGGCAAGACCTCTGATATCATCTGCAGATGTAGAGAAGGTGTTGGCTCAGAGAATATTTACTTCATAATTTGTATCTACTACATTATGTTGGTTGTTGTTTTTTCTTTTCAGCATTTACCACATCATAAGGCAATTCCTATTGACAATATCATTTTTCGCAAAGTATGAAATTTTAATTTATGATGAGTTAGGGAAGAAATTGAAAGAGTAATGAATCTGCTGCATTTATATACTCCCACTTAAGGTGGCTTTTATTTGTGCTTAGGTCGTAAGAGATGGTTGGACTAATGGAGCAGCTGTACTTGGTGTTCCTGTTAAAGCTACTATTAAGGAGGTATTTTAGTTAACAGAATTTCAGTACCTCTTATAAGTCCTGCTGCACCTTCAGCTTAAATTCAATTCTACTATGGAACCTCTCTAAACTTAGTCCCTTTGCCTTTGGACTATGAACTATTCCTTATTTATTGTGCACAAGTCCATAAGCTGCAAGTGGTGAAAGGCTGGCCTGAAGAAGCCTTTTCTTCGTTTAATTTTGTTCAACTCTGATATCTTAACGTGTATGTCACAGGCCGATGGTGACTCTTTCGTTGTTAGAACTCTCGATCGCAAAACACTCTGGGAAATGCAAACCCCACAGGTTTGCTCTTGAAAGCTTCTGTACCGTGCTAACTATCTATTGTTGATAGAATTCCAAGTTTGGATATCATTACTTTTCTAACTCGTCACGTATAGGTGATTAAGCCCGAGCTGCTTAAGAGAGGCTTCGAGCTTGTAAATAGGTATTTTATGTCACTTTTATTGGTGTTTTATGTAGGTTTCATGACAATGTCAGAACTGTTCTCTCCATAACTATATACATATAAAAAGAGAAAGTATCGATGTGCATCAAGATATGCAGATAGACTTAAATTTCGTAGCAAGCCGATCCCGAATTTCTAGAAAAAGTTTTATACATTTCATGCATCCATTATGGTTGTTCAGATACATAAGGATAATTGGACATATGAACAGATTTTGACATTACTACTGGAATACAGGGAAGGTCTAGAGGTTACTGATGATGTATCCATTGTAGAATACCTGAAACATCCCGTATACATTACTGAAGGATCGTATACAAATATTAAGGTAATTCTACTGATTGGAATCTGTAATTGCTGCATAAATAGTCGATGAGTTTTGATTGTTTACCTGTCAATTTTGACAATCCTTCCTCCAACTGTACTGATAGGTCACGACGCCTGACGATATGCTTCTTGCAGAGAGAATCTTGAGCATGAATTCTGGGAAGTCTTGAAATTAATTTGCTCTTTTTTTGGTCAATTTGTTCTCTTTTGTTGTGATTGTTCCATGATTTGTCATCCAAATGAGAAGTACTATGCATAAGTTCCTTCAATTGTAGTTGCCAATTTTGGTTCTGATCATTTCTGTTCAAAATGAGCCATATAAAGGCTCAAGAAACTGAGACCAGATTTGGTATTTATTGTTATAATTATTATTTATTTAAGAATATTTTGGGTACTTCATGATGAAATAGTAAAAATACAAATATTCTACACAATAAACCTCAGGTATTTGTTCATACAATCTCACTAAAGGAGCCTTTGTTGAGATTTTCATGGACAGAAGAATCTGCAGTTAATCTGAGAATGTAAAAGATTAATATCTGTCGTGAAAATCTCAAGCATTTGCCTAATTTGAGTGCCACCAAATACTTAATTGATCCCCTTTAAAAAAAAAACCCTAATTTCATTCCTAATTATAAAAAGCTAAATTTGGGCATTTTTCCTACATTTAAGCCAATACCTTTAATTAGAATCATTTGGTTTTTTTTTTTTTTTGACTAAATTGTAAACTGTCTTTTTAGTATTAAAATCTTTTAGCCTTTGCTCGGTTGGATTTATACGAGTATAATTTTTGTCAGTAGATCTTTTTTCTGTAGATCTTTTCTGAGAAGAACTTTTCTAATTAACTATTTGACTGTCATTTAAAAAAGAAATTTTTTGAAATAACTTCATATAATACATTGTTTGATAACATTTAAAAAAACTTTCAATTTCAACTATATTTTATTTTGTAATAAAAATATTTATGCATATAAATATTATTTAAAGTATATTAAATAATATGCAAAGCACACTATATTAATTATTATATAATTTTAAATCATATGAAACATAATTGAAAATATATTTAACCAAATCTTTAATATAGATTATAACACAAGTAAAACTAATATAAAAAAATAAATATTAAAACATATAAAAAAGCTAAATAATATTATATAAATCTCAAAATAAATATTTAAGTTGAGTAAATAATTAAATACATAATAAATAAACGTAAAAACGAGTTTGTAGATATTATAAAAATTATGTGTAAAACATAAGGATAAAAGAAACTAAAAAATAAGCTCATTAATTAATCTAAAAATCTACCTAAAAAGTTATTTGAGGGACTTTTTTAAAAAGCTCCAAATTTAAACTTCTTAAAAAGCTGTGTTTTAACTGCCAAAAAAGTTATACATATTATAAAGAAAATATATTTTTATTTTACAGAGCCAATTTGGGACAATTTTCCTACATCTAAACTCATACCTATTCTTTTTCTTAAATTAGGAGTAGCAACGAATTGGTTCTTAAGGTTGAGTCCCAAAATTTAAATTCGATCAAATTAAAATATTTAAAATTATGATAAAATTTATTTTACTCTGTTGACCTCAAACTTAAGTGAACCCAAATTTTCATAATCGATCACTTCAGATTTGACCTATTGACTTTGAATCAAATTAGATATGTTCCAATTACATGGGAAGTCCTATAATAAGGTAAAATGATTTCTTTTCCAAGCAATAGAAGTGGATGTTTTCAGTGATGAAATGTGCCTTAACAGCCAAGAGATCAAACTATCTTATACATCTAAGTAAAACCTGTCTTCAGTACTCCAGAAGGTTACCTTCATTTACTGCTATTTTGGACAGCTCTCTTCCTGCAACCAAAAAAAAAAGAGGGAGAGAGACCAAAACTACCAAAAAAGAGTTCTCTTCCAGGCAATACCGATCAAATTGTTGTGACAGCTACATACCTGTACAACTATTCATCCCCGGCAGCAAAATTCATCAAGAACTTACTCTATGACCAGGCAGGGTTTAACCATCAAAGACAAAGAAGCATCATAAGCACTACCACATGGAGAAGAAGATTGCAAGAATGCAAATGATGCACAAACTAGAATCATTACTGGAGTGATTTTAGTGAAAAGTAGACAGTTTGTCGAGATTTTATTCGTGTAACACGATAAAATGGTCGCTGAAAGAATCTTCGAGTCACAGAGTTACATCGTTCAGGATCCATAATAGTCCAACTAAATTATGGAACATAAGTTAATTAATCAAATAAAATAATTAGTTTGTTGAATAATAGAATAGTACACAGAAATAATAAGGCCCTAAGATAGATAGATGATAGATGATATAAGGTTATGGAATGATTATAGTGTGGTGGGTCAAACCAATATCCCCTCTAAGATTCCCAGCAATGAAGCTTTCAGTGAGAAAGCAGCCTCCAAAATTCATCAAGAGGCCATCAGGATTCAATCAATCACTTGCAGTGATCCCAACAATCAATAAGATCAGGTTGTCTTGGCTCGTTTCATTCCTGTGGTATTGAAAGGCGACATGCTCGGGCTCATTCCTGGGCTCATACTTCGGTTTTCTTCCCTGAGAGTACCATTAAGCAGAGCCAATTCTCTCAATTGCTGCTTTTTGTAGTGATCCAAAGACTCATCCTGAGAAGAAGAACCAGCAAGTAGTTAACAGCAGAACCTGAAAGAGAACCTGGAAGACATATTATCGAAGTGTAAATCCCATACCACTGGCTTCAAGAGGCTTTCCAGTACTATTATTGCATGATCCAAGCGATCATTGACTACAGCCTCAGGAAATTCAGCCTCCACCAAAACATGAAGTGGCTCATTAAGGTGCTCATATCCAGGTTTATCTTTTAATTTGTCTTCCTAAAGGATGAAAAGTCAACAATAAAAGTCAATTATGAATTAATCAGAAAAAAGAAAGAACAAGGTCAATCACTACAGCAATTGATGGAGTATCAGATACTTCAAAAGCAGTCAACTTAATAATGATACAAGTACAGACGACTAAAGTCTGAATACAAACATGCAAAGAGAGAGAGACATCACCATTACATAGTTGGGCAAGATCTTTTGTACCATCCTTAAGATGTTTTAGTTTAGGATGGTTTAACTATCGAGCATATGCAAACAATGCAGAGTTATATTAAAAATTCAAACTAGGCAAACAACGCAGAGTTATATTAAAAATTCAAACTAGAATAGCTGACTCAATTAAACATCAACCAAATTGTTATACAAAGGATTAAAATTTGCTTCAACTTGATTCTTGATAACCCAGCCACTGCCTTAAATTAAATTGTGATATCAACAAAGAGCTAAGTATAAAAGCAAAATCCAGTGATCAGTTACCATCACAGAATCCTTCACAGAGCCCCTGCCTCTTATATACACACGGCATTGAGTCATCGCTTCAAATCTTTTCAAAGAGTTCCCACGCGGTCCCAGTAATCGACCAACAAAATTGAACTGCTAACTCTTTGAGTTAGAAATCATAGTTGATTCTTAATTTTGAAAAGTGTTGACAATTGGACTTACAGTTGGATATTTATCAACCGGAACATCAAGTCTAACCACTTTCTTGACAACAGGTGTGGCTGGAATACCTGGAACACCTGGCCAACCTGGTGAAGCAGCTTGCAATGAGGCCATTCTTTGTAGATGTCCATTTTCCTGAATAAATTTTATCATCGGACAAATACCCCATACTCAGCTCAATGAGAAATAAAGTTACACAATTGTCCTCAAGCAATACACTGAATGTCAATGCATTAATGACTGTTGTTTCAGGAGGGCAGAGTCGAAAGTTTGAATGCACAACATTACTAAAAGATCATGTGCTAAAAAGGTACAAAATAGAGAATTATCTGCATGACTTCACCAACAAAGTAGCTCAAGTTGAAGGCAAATTGTCCCCATGACCAATTCTCAAGAACTTCCCTCCCAGGGACAGATATTTTCTTTCTTTTCCCCATACGCCATAAAAGCAAAGTAATCTTTCTGACTGAGGTGCCATCAAACATGCAAACGACTAGTAAACCCATGAATAACCCTGCCTAGTGCAAGAGGGAGTCCAGCCAGCAATCCTAATGCTATAATAAAATCAAAAAGCTACTTCTCAGTCTCTTCAAGGAGTCAAATGTAGATTTGATACAAGCAAGAAGAAAGAAAGGGGATGAAGAGACAACCCAAGCCATAAGCCTTTTTGTATTATTTTGTTCTTTTGGAGAATTGAACCAAAATGCTAAAAGTTGGGGGAGGGAAGAAATACTAGCTACAAGGCTTATTGGCTCGGTGGTCTATGCTTGCCTCACTTGAGTTACCAATCAAAAACTTCATGGCATTTTGCAGGCAGATAATCACATCAAAACTTTCTGGGTTTATGGCATAAATGTGCTTTGTGCAGAATTTAATTCTAGTTCACCTTATGGTAATATAAATTCAAGGCCAGGTGGATTTGTGAAACCAGATGTGAAAGATTCCAAGCTCAAATTCACCAATGCCAGCAGAAGCATGTGCATGATTACTTTAAGAATCATGCTACTGGTGATGGTGCATAGAAAGATATGAATGCAACATATTATGCC
Source organism: Erythroxylum carthagenense (assembly GCA_026413575.1). NCBI lineage: Eukaryota > Viridiplantae > Streptophyta > Magnoliopsida > Malpighiales > Erythroxylaceae > Erythroxylum > Erythroxylum carthagenense. The sequence continues at coordinate 3,350,216 of JANZLD010000236.1, forward strand.
TGACAATACAAGCACATTAAGTAAAACAATTGGCACTACTGCAATGTTGTAAGCATCCAGAGCAAGTATGAACTTCAAAACCATATCACCTCAGATTGCATTGTGGACCAAGCCTCTAACTCCATTCCTCTTCCATTTGAATATTGACCAAATGATCTAAGAGGACTATCATGCTCATATCTTTCATGATCTACAAAACCATGATCAAGTCCTGATATTCTTCTGATTTCTGCAATTATAATAGAAAATGACGCTGTTAAAAGTGCAAACTACAAGAAATGATAGTAACAGTCCACAATCCTTATCAACTGAAGTGCTTGCACCATATACAACCATTACATAGTTTCAAAACTTAAGCCTTGAACCACTATAAATATGGTAACGAATCGTTTAAAATTATACTTATTGCTCCAATCAGACAATAAACAACAGTGGAGAAGAACAATAAAAAAGCATATAGCAGAGCATACAAAGTATCAAAAGTTCAAGAAAGCTCAAAAACTAATTCAGCAACATTAACAAAAGAAATTTGTACCATATGTTAATACAAAATATCAACCATTCAAATAAGTTCGACTGTTACCCACTCCAAAATAGACATAAAATGTTCGACTGGTACGAGCTTTCAGTCAGTGAGTAAAGCAACAAATATAATAAAAGAAGATGGTTGATCAACCTTGATTAAGAAGCCTGCTACAGTGAGGCACAACCTGCATAAACGGTACTAACTTTTGCCTCTCTCCCAATAAGTCAGCCAGATATCTGCCACGATCAGACAGTCAAATGACACAGAAACTTAGAAGAACGCATCATTTTTGGACAAGCAGGAAGAAAAAAACATATTAATTACAAACGAAACAGTTAGTCTGACACCATTAGATTCTAGAGATTGTGCTTACAAGAGGCATTAAACTAGTGGATGATAAAATTACTCCAACTATCGCACTAACAAACTTAAAAGTTTAAGTTCGAGTTAGGCATTGATTATTTTGGAACGAAGCTTAAACGCTTTATACGTCCTTTTACAATTTGTCCTCTAACTAGATTCAAAGATAGAGATGTTTTCGCCAAGTCCAGCACAATATACCTTCAACCTCACAAATCTTTCATATCCTTCATAAAATGAACACAGAAAGCCAATTAAATGAAGAAACAATAAAGCATAACACAAGTACTAACGTCAACAATACCAATTTAGCACGCACCAAATGAGGATTGCTGACCAAGATATAAAATTCCAAGAACTATGTGTGTCACAAAATCAAAGAGTTCAAGAACCAATCTTTCAATCGGTACAAAATAAAAAGTTCAGAAAGGGCTATTAAACCAACCTCTCACGATCTGAAGCTAGAGAACTGGACCTGTGAGGAGAAGCGTGAAGTCCAGAGGGAGAGTACTGGAAGTAACTCCCAGGTGGAATTCTCTCACCCATCATCACAAAAACAAACACAAACCCACAAAACAAAAGGTTGCTACCTGCAACAGCATACAAAGAACCGATGTCACATCCGGAAATAGAACAACTAAAACGAGAAACCAACCAAAACCCACGTCAATAAAACGAGTACGTCAGGTGTTAGATACGCAAAACTTACGGGATGTTGATGGGAATCTGAGTGAAGAACGCCACAGAAAGAATGGAGGGCAAAGAATACTCCTTTTCCTCTCTGCCCACTTCGATGGTTGTTGATGGTGGGCAGTAGAGAGTAAGAGGGAGCCTCCTCTCAAGTGTCAACGAGAGACAAAGCCCTACTCAAAGAGGACTTCTCATCGGATGCTTTGCTTGTATTTATATGGAAAATTGTATCTTTTTGTATGTATTTGCCCTCCCCTCTGCTCTTTGCTTTGCTGTGTTTATGTATTTAAAACTCCTAGTGGATCTTTCCCGTTTGCTATTTACTCATTTTCCATCAAAATAGTCCAAAACAAACCAAATCAATTATAGCCTCACAGACTCTGAATTCAACACTTCCATTTCATATGATCATTTGTTTGACCAAACCAATTCAGTTTATTTAACCGTTTAATTTTTTTATTCAGTTTTAAATTTTTTAGTTCAATTTATTTTAATAATTTTTGTTATTAAAAATCGATTAAAATTAGTCATTTTTTTAAATATATAATTTCTTTTTTTTAAGTTAACAATTAAAAAAACACAAATCCATAGACAAGAAAGGCATCAAAAGTAACTCAAGCCAGTAGGCTTACCTATACACTCTATTCCTACAAGCCATTCATTATCAATGGCATAACAAGCAAAATTATCAGAAATTAAAATAAGCTATAAACAATCAAGACTAACATTTCAGTGATGAAGGTTTGCATATAATAAGGCTACCCTAACTAGTGAGTGAGCCGCCTTATTGGCAACCCTACGCGTCTAGTGAAAGGACAAATGAAGGAAATGTCGCTTAAGTGAGAGACAATCAAGGGCCAAATTTTCAATCTCAGAAAAATTCGAAGACGGAGCCAAAATAGCTTAAACAGCCATCAAACAATCAGACTCCACAATGATGTGATCAATATGTTTTTCTCTTAACCAAGACAGAGCTTCTCTTATCAAAATAAGCTCAGCAATAACTGGATAAAAAAGAGAAGAAAAATGACCAGAAATACCACAACAAACTAACCTCTTTCATCCCTAAACATAGCGGCAAACCCTGTAGCATTCTTGTCTTTAAAAACAAAAGCGTCTACATTATATTTGAGGAAACCTTCCAGTGGTTTAATCCAAGCTGAAATGGTAGGACATGAGCCACCAGATCTGGCACTAACCCGCTCAAGAATCCGCCGGGAATCTTGCCAATCTTTGAGAAAATTGTCAACGAAAGCAACTACCATAAAAGGGGATACGTTCTTACGTTGCCATAATCTGATATTTCAGTGATACCAGGTACTCCATAGCATGGCAAAGATGCGTTCTATACTAACTGTTGGCGAGTTGTTTAATATCTACACAATAAAATGCTCAACCCTACTATCTGAGAGACGCAGATCCACTAATGACCAGGTTTCTTTAGCTTTAGGAGATTCCATTAGCACGTGATTTATATCTTTTGCATGGCCACAATAATCACATGCAGTATTGAGCATAACACCATTCCTAAGGAGCAGATCATTACAGGGAATAAAATCCCGAAGACATCGCCATGTAACATCCTTTATCTTTGGAGGGATAAACGAGTTCCAAATCCGATTCCAAGGGCCAACCAAGAATAAATTGACTATATTAGTAAACAAATTTAGAGCCAGTTTGTAGCCTGTTTTAACTGAGTAGATACCATCCCGAATATAGTGTCATATTAGTTTATCAGGGGGTTTAGAAAAAGTGATGGGGATCCTGGATACTCGCTCTACATCATAAGGAGTTAACAACCTTTCTAACAAATTTACATCCCAACCGGTTCTAGACTCACTAAATAGATCACGCACCTTCATATTGTCAAAATTTGGGAAGGGAGTAAAGTTGATGAAAAAGTTATTTGCTTCGTTAATCTAGGGATCTGTAAAAACATAACGCCATGAAGTAATAGATCCTTAGCTAAAAAAATACTCTTCCAGATGAAACTAGAATTGTTCCGTTCCTTTGCGTCCAAGAAACTACATGAAGGGAAATATCTGGCTTTAAGGATTTTACTCAGTAAGGAGTCGGAGTAGGCAATGAAGCACCAGGCTTGTTTACAAAGCATGGCTAAGTTGAAACAATGAAGGTCTCAAAAGCTCATACCCCTATATTTTTTTGGAACACAAAGTCGGTCCCAGCTCACCTAATGGATTTTCTTCTTGTTGCTGTTGCCCTAGCCCCATCAAAATGAGTTCATCATTTTTTGAATTTCATCACAAGTGCCCAAGGGGATAAGGAATGCACTCATGCAGTAAGCAGGCAGAGCTTGTGCAACTGTTTTGATAACGATCTCTTTTCCTAGCTTTAAGAGTAGCTTATTTTTCCAGCTCGCGATTTGTTTACTGAGGCGATCCTTTATAAAAGCAAAAACTTGCTTTTTCTTTCATCCAATTAACAAGGGTAAACCTAAATATCTCCCATGATCAATAGGTATGCTGACCCTTAAGATGGTTTCCACAGCGTATCTATCGACAAGTTTTGTGTTGGAGCTAAACATAATGCCAGACTTGTGATAGTTAATCGCCTGCCCCAAAGGCTTCTTCATAGACGGCGAGTACTCTCTTAATGTTGTGTCCTTCAATCGTGTTTACTTGAAAAAATAGAAAACTGTCATCTACGAAAAATAGATGAGAAACACTAGGGCTGCCTTGACAAATGGTTACGCCATAGATATCGCCTCGAGCTTCATTCTTCCTAAGCAACACAGAGAAGCCTTCAGTATAAAGGATAAATAGGTACGAAGACAATGGGTCTCCTTGCCTCAACTCACGCTTAGGCATAATAGGGCCAACTTCAGATCCATTAAACACAACAAAGTAATTCACAGTAGTGACACACACCATAATAAGATCCACCCATTTGTTGTAAAACCCCATCTTTAGCAAAATAAATTGTAGGTAATCCCAGTCAACTCTTTCATAAGCTTTGCTTGTATCAATTTTAAGGGTGGCTTCCCCAACTTTTCCTTTCCCTTTGTTCTTCACGTAGTGGATAATTTCGAAAGGCACCATAATATTGTCAATGATGAGGCGACCTGAAACAAAAGCCGATTGCATGGGTGATATGATCCTAGGGAGAAGGGCTTTGAGTATGTTCGCAATGACTTTAGCTATGAGTTTGTATATGACGTAGTATAAAGCTATTGGCCGTAGATCTTTCATGCAATTAAGATTGCCTTTTTTGGGGATTAAAACAATCACTGTGTCATTGAGTGTTTTCGGAAACTCATGTTTCTCCATCCAGTTACGACAACTATTAAAAATATAAGTCCGCAATAGATGCCAGCATTTATGATAGAACGCCGGGTTCAAGCCATCGGGCCCAGGAGCTTTATTAAGATGCATCTCAAACATTACTTTCTTGAATTCCTTAAGCTGCAAAGGTGCTAGTAGATATTCATTATCTTCCTGGCTTACCACAGAGCTAACAGTAGCAAAATGACTGAAGTCCGTCCCCCCAGAAGCTGAAAATAGCTGGTTGAAATAATCAAGAATGATGTTACCCATACCCTCATTGTCCGAGACCTGCTAGCCATTGTCATCAATGTAACATTCCGTTACTGTCAGCAAGGGTATAATGGTAATATTGGGACTGACTGATAGGTTTTACCTCTTTTACTGACTGAGCATGCTACTGGCCTCTAAATTATAGAGGAACAGGCCTACTGCATATGTATAGTTATTTATTCATAGGTACATGCATTCATGATTTTCCGGCATTTCATTGTGAATTGGAATTAACTGAATTGACTGATTCGTGAATCGATCGAACTGTGAATTGACTGAACTGACTGGAATATGATCGACTGAGAAATTGAGAGTAATTGGGTTCAATTGACTGATTTAATATTGGTTACGAGTGACTGGTAATTTGTAGTGGTTTATAGGAAATTTAC
>JANZLD010000236.1:3355834-3387014 GCA_026413575.1 Erythroxylum carthagenense
TGTGCATACTTTCTATATATTGATGTGCATAAAAGAACACTTGTATATTTGTGCAAAAATGTGATATTTGTGAATGTGTTGTGTATGTTTCAGAGGAGCCAAGTGGACGTTAGACAGATATTGCCAGAGCATCCAGGCAATAGCATATTGGAGCATTATGTGAGTCAACCTAGATGATTTCCTATGATTAAATTGATTTGAATTTAACTTGATTTATTAGACTTCCGTTATTATTAAACTGTTTGTGAATTGTTTCTGGATTCTGGACCTGAGGTCCAAGGAGTTTAATAGTTGGGCATGTATTGGGAGTGTTTTGAATTGTTACAAATTTGACATTTAATTCTCAACGAAAGTTAAATGCTGGATTTAGCTCCTATGACTGTGATACATGAGATATTCAGAAATTGTTGCATTTCACAAAATACATGCTCAGATAAAGGCGTTATGACTTGAGTTGTCAGTATGAAGCGCTTCCACGTAGAACTTTGCTTCGTGATTTCTGATTTTGCACATAGAGTTATGCTTCGTGATTCCGTTTGACTGAGCCCTATGGGCTAGTATATATATAAGTTTGTGATAGACACTCGGTCACAACAATAAGAAAGAATGTGAGTCTCATGTATATAACATTATAAGATTGAATTTCTTTTAATGATCTGCAAAGCTGAAACGAATGATAAATTGTTATGATCTATTTGTTATACTTGGCTATGTGGATTGTGAGATTGTATGATATACCATGTTGTGCGAATATCTGAAGTGTATGTATGATCTGAATGAATATATGAAAAATATTTGGTATGTGTGTGAAATCCGGTGAACTCATCAACGATGGTTCACTCATTAAGTTCACAAAACTCATAAAAATTGTTACGTGATTTTTCAGGTACAAGACAGGAGACTTAGTGTTTATTCTGGATTAGAAGAATATTTTGGACTATGTTATGGCTTAAAGGTCTGTTAGCTGACATCAGAGAGTTATAGCTTTTATTTTGTAGATTTTGCTAGAACCTGTGTGAGGTTTTGTGTCTAATGAAGACAGTGTAAATAATTGTGAATGAATGCAATGAATGATTTTAAAATTTGATAACTTCTGATTATATTAGATGATGCCATGTGTAAGTTGGAACTGTTTTGCTCTATCATGCCATTATCATAAGATATGTACTTGAATGTTCCTAAATGTTTGGGTATGTACCCTATGATAATGGGATGTTGCACAAAAACTCGAATCATACTTCATCATATTTTTTATTTCTTCAATCTTATTAGAGTTAGCAAGAGTTTTACTTAAAAAGAGAATGCAAGGCTTATTAAATCTAACTAGATCCTTAAGAGCACAAACTGCCTAGTGGTTGCCTAATCCACTACAGTTCCAGGCTATGTAATTCATGTCTCTCGATGGGTCTGTTGAGCAAGACCGGCCGCTGGTGTTTGAGTGGGAGATTGCGAGGAAAATGAAGACGAAACCGTATCACTCATGTTCATCTCATTTACTGAAATAACTTATGTATTTCCTTGTCGAGGGCGTTTTTTGCTTTCCTCTAGGTTCATGATTGAAGCTTCTTTGTCTATTTGTCCATAAACATTGTTTAAAGCCACTTCAGTTGTGCTTCCACTGGGTGCATGGTAATTATGGCCGAATGAGGAGTATAACCTGCAGTGGACTTAAGCGTAATCTTCTTAGGAAAGTAAGAAAAATTGTTACCTATCTTACGAGGATTACTTATCTGCCTTTTGTGAAAATTTGAATTTCGGATTTTGTGGAGCAAATTCTGTGCCGAGATTGTTCCCAGGATCACGTTTCCATTGCACCTTCTTGCATTTTTGGCCCACACTTCTGCCTAAATTTCCTCTGGCCATTCACGGCAGAGTTCTCCTCCGATTTGTCAAGTAATTTTAGATAGTTGGATTCGCTATGCCCTATTACGTCACAAAAGTAGCAGATGAGGGGAATATGTTTGTAGTTGAATGTTATCTCCACTAGTTCAACACCCTGTTTCCTTATGCTCTTCTTCCTCATTAATGGCTCTTCCACATTTATACGAATCCGGACTCGCATGTAACTATTCCGTGAGCTCCCTCTATGAGCATAATCATACTCCAGGTAGGTTCCCATCAAATTACCTATATTTTTTGCCAACGCCTCGAAAGCAAAACCCAGTGGGAGACCGTGAAATTGTACCCAAATGTCTGTATGAATGAAATCGATGTCCGTTGGATTCTCCCCTTCCTTCCATTGATGAACTAATAAAATGCATTTGTTAAAAGACCATGGCCCTCCGGCTAACATCTTCTTTAGATCAAAATGGTGATAAAACTGGATTACATAAAGGTTGTTTTCGCCCATCAGTTTGATATATACTCCTCGCATAGGACGCCACAAACTTAACAAAGTTCTTTCCAATGCATCCGAATTAACAACTCTTTCTCCAACCAATTTTCCTAGCAGACACAAATCATGATTAATCTCCTCTTTTTGAATATATTCCGTAGGACTCACAAACTCAACATTTTCTTTCTCTCGAATAGAGAGTTTCTGGAAGTCTTGATCCATGATTCATAATGAAAAACAGAAAGACCAAAATCTAATTGACCATCAATACTAACCATGCACGTTCAAGGCAAGACCAAAAACTTGCACTCTTGAGAGAGAAATGAAAGGCAAGACTATTTGCTCTTACATCTAATTTCTTACAAACTAAAATAAATAAATTAATTTTCATTTAAAAATTTCTTTTTAATTAAACTTTAAATTATTAGATATATAAAGAGAATCGCTTTTAATCATATTTCAAATTCTTTAATTTTGTTTAATCTTTAACTAATTTTATGACGATCTAATACCAGTTGAACATTTTAAACTTTAAATGTTTGATTTCACCGATTTAATGTTCAGATTTTTAAATATTAATTTATACAACCTGACCTAGTTGTACTCTTACGATTGGATCCAAAATGTTTTAAATAAGTTTGATTTTAATCCAAATTTAATTAAGTTTTATTAGATTTTATTAAAGATTAAGGATTTTTAGATTTAGTCAAAATTTAAAAATAAATTTGCGTTAAGTAGTTTTTAAAATTTTTTATTTTAAAAATTAAAATTTTATATGTAATATGTAATATTTAATATTCTTCATTTTAAATTGACTCAAAATCTAAATAATATTATTTTTTATTTTAAACTTGATCAAAGTGAAAATGTGAATTCTAAATCATAGTATAATCACTTTTGTTTAAACTCTCCTCTGTGGTACTGTTGCATGCTGTTCTTATTTAATAGAAATGATAATTATAAAAAAATATAAAATATAAATTTAGTATTATAATTATCCAATAATTATATAAATCATTTAATAAAATCACAAATTTAATACATTTATATTTTAAATATAGATTAATATGTTAATTATCATTTTTAATAACATATTTGCACGGTAAAAAATAAATTTAAGGACTCAAACATAATATTCGTATGCACTTTAAAAAATTTTATTATTTAATATGCTCGTGAAAGTTGATTAATTCGAAGATCTTATATAATAAGAATCTAAATTATAAGGAAGTCAATCGGTCGGGTCGGGCTCGACCTGGTTTGACTCTTGGTTGTAGGACTCGAGAGCCAGTTTGTGGCTTGACGGGTTGGAGCTGGCTGGCTTGTGATCCGGCCCAGCCCGGCCCAACCTATTATTATTATTTAAATAAATAAATTAAATGAATTAATGAAAATAAAGAAAAAAGTTTTGTATAATAACTAAAATGATTCAAATAAAAAAAGATAAAAACTCGAAGTACCCGAGACATCTTCCCTACAGTTACATTACCTACACCTCCCCACATACGATTTATCTCTCTCTCTTTCTGATGCACAATTGAAATCCTCGTTACGTTAGCTTTCACTTTCTGTCTCTGTTCTTCTCTAATTTTCACTCATTGCGATTAGGGCAACATATTGTTAAAATTAGGGCACTCTCTCTCCATCGACCCCAAGATGCCCGACGAAGAAGATGTGATCTCTCAGGGATTTCGGAGTTTTTTCTACGATTTGGCTGGAATTTGTAGTTGAATTACATAACTTTTTTTATTTTGGGGTTTCGAGCTTCTAGGTTTTTGTTTGGATTTCTTTCTTAGGGTTTTGAACAAAATATGAAGGGTCACTCTGATAAGACCAAAGTGGTGGTGCGTCACTTGCCGCCGACGATCTCTCAGGCGACGTTCATGGAACAAATTGACGCCGCTTTCGCCGGCCGTTATAAGTGGTTCTCGTTTCGTTCTGGCAAGAGCAGGTATTAACTGATCATTTTTATTGAATATAAGTATTTGCTTATTTTATCTCCTTCGATTTGGGACTTTGGTTTATTTGATTGCTTCAACTATATTGGTTTTTCAGTTCCTTTTGGTAAAATTTAATTGGCTTTTTTTTTTTTTTTGTCTATGTGAAGGACGTATTGTGTAGTACTGTTTTGTTTTTCTTGAAACTTATATGAAGTTAAAAGAATGCTGGGATTTTCCTTTGTTTATGGTGCTGATTCTGTAGGATAAAGTGCGGCTTAGATTTTGGTTTTAAGGGCATTTTACATGGTCTGATCTTTATGTATCACCGGCAGTTTTTTGTTTTAAAAACAACACATGGTTCATAGACTTAGACGACATTGATTGGATTATACTCCCTCTCCGTGCCCCTGCCCTTACATTTATGCTCCTCTAACATGTACATGCGATTACTTCACCTTTTTAAGTTCCTTATTCATGTTTTAACATGTGAACATGCATCTACGTCCTAATGCTCTTTTGTGTATCCTTGAATGAACTGCGTCATTGAAAGCATTCTCTGATATTGTCTGGAAATGAATTTGCAGCCTGAGGCATAAATCTTATGCTAGAGCCTACATTGACTTCAGACGTCCTGAAGATGTCATCGAGTTTGCTGAGTTCTTTAACGGGCATCTTTTTGTTAATGAGAAGGGTAATTGTTTGTCTGAACACATTGATTTGCTTATTCCTGGTGTAATGATATGAATCTCATTCTATCAAGCCATGACTTTTTCTTGGGTCTGCGCAATGAAGCAAGTTCATAACATATGTGAGCCATTGGGTTATATTTTGCTACATTTTTTTGACTTTTATACTTTTCTTGGATATATTACTCTGTAGGCTAACATGAAAATATCCATCTCTTAACTTAATAACCTTTTCCTTTTCAGGAACTCAGTTTAAAGCTGTTGTTGAGTATGCCCCTTCACAACGTGTTCCAAAGCAGTCATCTAAGAAGGATGCTCGTGAAGGCACCATATACAAAGGTACTGGTTGTCTGGGTTCACAAAGCAGACTAGATAAATATTTGGTTCATACAAACTTCTATATGGTATTCATTGCTTTTCATAAATGGAAGTTTCCTTGTTGAAATTCCAGATCCAGAGTATCTGGAGTTCCTTGAAATTATTGCAAAGCCTGCTGAGAATCTTCCCAGCGCAGAAATTCAATTGGAGAGACGAGAAGCAGAAAGAGCTGGTCAGTGTAGATATCATTTTGAACTAGTAATATAAATAGAAGGAAGATGTGAATTGCACTGATTTGCACATGCTCAGCCTTTTGTTTTGTTATTTCTTAAATCAATTGTTGCGTACTCATGATGTGTACAGGTGCTGCAAAAGATGCTACTATTGTTACACCTTTGATGGACTTTGTCCGACAAAAAAGAGCTGCTAAGAGTGGATCACAGGTATTTCTTCTATTACTACAGTTCTTGGTTCAAGTTTATTGTAGGACTGCTTAAATTTTGTCTTTCCTTTTGTAGACCATAGTCTAGTTATTTTTCCATGTCTTGCAACTGATTTGGGTTTGTAGTTTTAAATGTATACTAATCCGTTTCTTGTCAATCAAGCATTCTCTTATTTTGTGGGTATGGGAAATGAATTGAGTGCATTGGTATTGTATGATATTATTGATTGGGCGAAGAACTTTACCTATCCACTGAACATAGTCCCATATCAATTTTTGTTCAAATACTGAAAAATTCAAGCTCATTCTTGCTTTTCATGAGCAGTCATGGGATTCGTTTCTGACATATCTTCTAAACTTGGTGTTGGCGAAGAGCTGATACTGCCGTTTGTGACGAAGACATTGTCATTCTGCATCAATCAGAATATAGATTATATTGTTTATTTTACTTTTTGTTTCTTTTTTCCATTTATCCGTTTGTATGGATTCTGAACTTTGGTTAAATTTTGATATTATCTTTAATAGTGAGCTGTTATGTGAATTTTTGACAATGTTAGAACTAATTTTGGTGGCAGAGAGTATTATCCAATGGGAAACTGAACCGGAGGTCTGGCGCAAGTGGGAATCCCGGTTCATCTTCATCCAAAAGGGGTTCTGAAAAAAAGAGGGCATCAACTACAATGGTATTCATGGTTTTATGTAATTGTATAGTCTAAAATACATTTCATTGCGACTGTTTGTGTAGGTGTCTTTCTCTTCTGATGGCACAATAGTGTTCATCAAAAGTGCTTCTGTTGTGTTTACATAAGAATATTTCTTTTAGCTCACAAGGATACAGTGTCATGAATTCTTGGTGTTTAATTTTCAATCTTAAGCTTTGTTTGATTGTCTAGTTAGCCAAACTTAAGTTGACATATTTGATGTTTGGAGAATTTATTCACATTTTGCCTCTTCTGATGGACAGTATGTGTTAAGGGAATCTGCAAAAGCCACTGGTGGAAAAGAGAAATCAACTTACAAGCTGGTTTCCAAGCGAGATGGTCAACAAATTGCTGATAAAACTGTTACTTCAGCTTCTGCTTCTGCTTCTGGATCTGAGGTGTTAGAGGATGAAACTGGTAAGACTTTTTATGATAGTATTTATTAACTATGAAATATTCCCACCTCCATTTCATTTTCCTTGTAAATTCTTTTGACTTATGTGCACTGTCCAATGGCAGACATTTTATCAAATTTCCTTCAAATTGGTCTTGTATTATCTACTCTGGTTGGAAGCTTCAACATAATATGCTATTTGAGCACTTCTTTTTACATTGTTTTAGTATGTGTTGCATGCTGAAATTCAATGCTAAGTCTGACAGTTTGGTTTGTAGTGTCCATTTTTGTTTGATATTATGATTGTGTATGGTAAAATGAAGTCTTTTGTGGTTTCAGTTTTGAGTCTGAGGGAGAGTGAATCCTTGATCATTGTTGTTATGGTATAAAAATAACTGTTTATGATGTAAACAATTCAAGAGAAAATTTATTTGAAGTTGGGAAAAACTTATTACTTAGTGAAGGTGACATGAATATGAATAATTGCTACCCTTGAAGGATTTATATCTTCGCTTGGTGATAATCTGATGAATCTGTGCTTTATCACATTTCATTCTAAAGTATTTTATTGATATCCAATCTATGCATATGACGTAAATAGGAATCCAGATTAAAGACTAAAAGTGATTGGATCAGATTTTTCCTATGGTATTCCTTAAAATGCTGCAATCCATGCAATATTCTCTCATAGAGCCGTTTTATCTGGTTTAGTTAGATCAGGTATCAAATCCACGTTCATTAACTCTATTAAGTGTTATCTTTTTTGTCTTGGTGTTGGTTAGGAAGGCATTGAATATAGTTTTTAAGGTTTTGTTGTCTCGTACCAATGTTGCATATCTTTTCAGTTTCCTTTTAGCAAAGGTGTCTTATCCAGTTACTTTTACTACCAATTTATATTGGAGAATAAAAAGATGCAACATAAAAAGTTTTTGCTTTCTTTCCTGGCATGATTTACCACTGTTACTAGTCTAAAGCAAGTGGGGGTTTCTTTGGATATTTCATTCTCACATTTCATTTACGCCAAATTTACCTATGTTAGATCCATAAGTTTTGTGTCAATCAATTTAGTTGATATTGTTGTGGTGTAGCTTTGCTCCACTGACAAATTGTTGAATATCTTTCATTTCACCACAAACACGAGGCAAATGGACCATGTAGTGGATTTCCTTTGTGTTGGAATGATGTACAACTTCTTGAAAATTTGATTTTATTTCTGGTCTATCTATAAATAAATTTGCTTTTGGAGTCATCTTTTTTAACTGTTGTGTTTTTCCGTGTACTTAAAGGAACTGCTGGAATTAATGATACTGGGAAGAAGAAGATCCTGCTTCTTAAAGGGAAAGAAAAAGAAATTTTTATGGTAAGCCTTGGTGTCTTGTTTCTTATTTTTTATCATGTTGTTGTCTTGGGACTGATGGTTTCTTTCGAGGTTTATTGGGAGATAAAACATTGCAGAAGTTGGGGAAAGGAGTAATTTGGTTGGTGATTGATCTTCTGATTACTAAACTTTTATCTCTTCTGTATTGTTGTCCTATTTTGTGGATATCCACTTCTACATTGAAGATTTGCAAAGGACAAAATTTTGATCTATTTACCAATTTCTGTCATTTTAATTTGATGCATCTGTGTCTATCTCATACTTTGAGTGACATTTTCCTATTGTTGGGTTGCAATTACTTTTGCTGCTGTGGCAACTGCCTTTATTATTCCCAGCCAATTTCATTTCCACCCTATGTGTAGTTGCTTCAAAATGCAGCTACCTATTTCTCTGGGGGTGGCCCACCAACCCAAATGTACTCCTTTCTCCAGTAGAATAAATTCATTTTTGATGATAAAGAATGGATATGTGCTTTTATGTAGCAACTCTTTACAAAACGTAAATTTTCAAGTGAAAATATAACAGAGTTCAGAATTTATAATTCCCAACAAACTTTGCTTTCTTTTGTTGCTCTATGTCCTCAGATAACAGACTGGAAGCTGTCCAATAAAGAGCCTTATACTACGACGTTTGTGGTCAGGAGTATGGATAACACCCTCCCCAGAACATATGTGCTTATTTACATGTTCAAGATCCCCTTCATTAATTTCACTATTGTTGGCTTCATGAGTTAATATGGACAGAAACAGAAGTTCTGAAGATCGTCCATAGAACATACATACATGTTTATAGGTTATCCTGTGATGAAGCATTTATTCTCTATTTGTGTGTTAGCTATCAATTTTAATTCATTTAATTTCATCCAGATGTGCTAAGTGACATATTTTTCTTTTTGTTTTTTTGCCTTAACTTTCATACTTAGCTTGTAAATTGTTCCACAATCATCTCTTCTAAAGTATTATATCTTGTTTATTAACACTTCTCTTATCATGTGGTGCAGCATCAGAGCTCAACATCAGATAAAAATTTAACGAGCTCAACTGCTCTCAAGCAGAGCCAACGACGTGATACCGGTGGACGGGTAATCAGAGGCATACTTCAAAACAAGGATTTACGCCAAACTTCTAATATCCAATCTGAGCAACAAACTCAATCCACAGCTTCAGATAAGGGTAAACGCCCTCCTCGGTCGCCAAATGTACAAATGGTTATCAAGGATGCAAATGGAGCACCAGATGATAAGTTTATTGGAAATGATATGCATGGTTCTTCTGGTGAGAAGCAGGAAAAGCGAACCAAAAACAAGGATAGACCTGATCGTATCATATGGACACCTCTTCGTCGATCAGATGGGTCATATGCGAGTGATGAATCCTTTTCCTCATCCACCTCCCAATCCACACAATCAGTATTAGATTCTTCTCAAGGTACACTGTTATTCTTATAATTCTTTTCGAGGTAGTAATGGAGGGAACATTGTGGTTTCCTGAATTGCGGTAATCTGTTGAATGAATGCGTATCCTACCTATGGGATTTATGAAGTCATTATATGCTCAAAAGTATTGTACGAAGCCTGGAAGAACTATAATTTGTGCTGAGCTTGCATTTGACTGCGTCCACTGAAGAAAATCCTGCTTCTTCCCTTTTTGTTTCATTTCTGATAAATTTTGTCTTTGATCTCTCAGGAAATTCTGGGGACAGTATTTATTCTTTGAGAAATGAAGTCAAATCCCTTGGAAGTGCCCGAAGCAATCACTCGTCTCTAGATAATGGTTAGTTTGTCGTTGTCTTAATTAAATCTTTGGTTCTTGGCCTATGGCTTGATTAATTCTATCTGATTCACAAATAATTGTTTACTGCAATTTCACTTTCTTGATTTTGCTCAGGATCCCATAAACATTTTGGTCGTCGGGTACCTTCACATAATGTGAAGGATGCTGATGGTCCATTAGTTGAGGGGAAGTCTTCTAAGAAAGGTGTTGCTTCTGTTTATGGTTCGCATGAGGTGATTATACTTGTCTTGAATGCAAGATTTTAACTTATTTTGTGTGACTTAATTGAATAGTTTGTTCTCTGAATTTCCAGAAGCAAGTCTGGGTTCAAAAGTCGAGCTCTGGTTCTTAGTGCTTGGTAAGGCTCCCTTATCTTATTTTTTTAATTAACCTTTTATTTTCAGTTTCTTAGTTTCATCTTTCTGGAAATCGTATCTGATGCCCTGCTCTTTGTGATCTTTCTTGTCTATGCTTTGCGTCCACTGTTCTTTCTTGGCTATGCTATGCGTGCACAAAAGTTCAGTTAATTGAAGAAAGAGGATTGTACTTGGAACTATTACATCAACATAAAAGTGGAATTTAGAAGAGGCTACAAAGTATGCAAATGAACAAAGATTTTTAATGCTGTGATTTCATATTATCCCTTTCCTTCAATTTGGTGCTTACATGGGAATTTCAGAATATGTTTTGACATGCATACTATAGGCTAACAAGATGGTCTTTTGTTTTAGAATCTTGGATGAAGTTATACACTATGCATTTCATTTTATGGTGCGATTACGCCACTTGTATCTCTTTGACATTCTTCGTTAAATCATCACTTTCTTTCTTTTTCTTTCATGATGAAGTCGTCAAAATTTGTGGAAAATTGGGTTAATTTTACTTTAGGCCTCATCAGTTGATTGATAATGCTATCCTTTTGCAGTGAAATGCTTAGTCATTGTGAAAATTTGGATCCTGCAATTGCTGTATCCTTCTGGAGGCTGTCTCCTTTTGCTAAATGTGTGAGCAAAGCTTCAGCCGTGGAGTTTCTCTTTTGGGAAGCATAGAAGAAATCAAAGTTTACGTCAATGATGAAGTTATTGATGCAGTTAATATTCAACGATTGAAATTAACATAGAAGATGGCTCGCTCACAAAAGAAAGGAAAATGGTATCTTGATTAAGTATATAAGACCACAGTTTTTACCATGGGGGTCCCAACTGATAAGGATGTTCTTGATGGTGAGAGGCATTGATGGTTCTTGTGATTTTGCTCACTGGACACCAAGATAATCCGAATTTGTCGGTGGGATTTGTTTCTGTGGTTAAACTGTACATAAATATAGGGCGAGCGAGCTGAAGCGATGTGCTGGTATCTCGTGTTTCCTTTAGTTCTTAAATTGAGCAAAGTCTTAAATCACACTTATGACTGATGACTGGTGAGTGAGAATTGTTTGCCTGTAGCCCTAGCCCCTGTTATTTTGTTAGGGCTGTATACACTACAGCTTTGTTAAATTAAGAGGAGAAGAAGAAGAAAGCAGAGGGACACACACACACACATATGTTGTTAATATTGGCAATCATTGCAGTGAGTTGAGTGAGTATTGTAATTGAGTAGGAACTAATTGGGTCTCTCCCTCTTCTCTTTTGTTGTGGTGGCTGTGTTTACTATGATATCTGACTTGCAAATGGAAAATTAGACTGGTGCTTTATTGTGTTTTAGTTCCTAATGATGTTATGGTTGGTAAAATAAGAACGGGTCTTAAGTCTTAAGTCAACCGGTAAAATCTGAAATCTGATTCGAAACTGATCGTAGTTCGGATCGGATGATGCTATTGATGAACAAATTAAAGATGGTTCTATTTTTCAATCTTTCTATCGGGTCTTATAGAACCAAGAGGTTGAAAAGGTCGAGAAAATTTTGCTCAGGCTGAAAAGCATTTGTTGGATTTCTGGTTAGATTCTTTCTGGCTCTATGCCTCGGCTTGATTTTGGGTCATAGGAGAATCGAGTTTGGTCCTGACTTGTTACCATTCGTGAGTGATGCTTTCGTATTTCACTTAGTAAAAGGTAATAAGCACAAACTAAAAGGGTAGGTTAGGAATTTTTTTTTTCATTTATTTAATTATTTTTGTATATAATTCATTTTATCATATTAAACGAATTTGGCTAAATAATGCTACGAGAATGATTAATATTAATTTGTCGATTTTAAATGACATCATAAAAGATAAAAAAACCAATGTTTGAAAAAACACAATTTTTAAAAATTGGATCCAAAACTAAATTGGTAAGATAAAGAAATTTAAGGCTTAAAGGCTCGTTAAAATGTCATAAAATTAAGTAAGAATGAATAAAATTAAAGATTTTAAAATATATAAAATTTAAAATTTAATTAAAAATGAGATTTTTAAATAAAAATTAATTAATTTTTTTAATTTATAAGAAGTTATTAACTTATAAAATTAACTGATTAATTAATAAATTGATCAATTTTTAACAATAAAAGTTATTAAAATTAATCAAACCGAAAGGTTAAGAAGTCCAAAATAGATACAATAATATAATGAAAGAAAAAAAAACTAAATTTTTTTAAAAAGCAATTTTTTAAAATTGGATCGAAAATTTGGTAAGATAAGGATATTTAAGATATAAAGCTTCGGTTCATAAAATCGACTAAAAATGAATGAAATTAAAGATTTTAAAATATGATTAAAATAGATTAAATTTAAAGTTTAAATGAAAACAAGATTTTTAAATAAAAACTAATTAATTTGTTTTAATTTACAAGAAATTATTAGTTTATAAAAATTGACTGATTAATTAATAAATTAGTCAATTTTTAACCATGAAAATTATTAAAGCATATCTAAAGGAAAAGTTAAAAAAAAGTCAATAATACACCGCACAGTACACCTTAGGTAATTATTGAACAATAAAATAGTAAAATATATTAAATGAACTAAATAAAAGGAAAAAAGAGAAGATTTGATGTGGCATTGTGAGGTTACTGTGAGAGCTCTCAGCTTCAAAGCGTCTACTTTACTCAGAAAATACACACCACAACCCCAAAACAGGAAATCAAAATAAAAATTTTAAAAATAAAAATCCACAGTCAGTTAGCAGAAAGAAAACATTTTCTCGGGAAGCAAACAGCAGTATTTTCTCAAAGTACGTGCAGATATCTTTTCGAGTGGAAGTAGAGTAATGCGAGGAGTGTGCCTGTAATCTTGCTTGAATCGTTTTCAGGTTCGCGCGATCTAGATTAAATTAGTTTTAAGTTGATTAACTTTTTTCTGTTAATCGGTGTTTTTTCTTTTTGAATTTTTTTAACTTCTTTTTGGAAGATTCAGATCTGATCATTCTTGTAACTGCCTTGTCTTGTGGTTATGCTGTGAATTGTTGTCTGAATTGTTGTTTTGTGTGATGTTTATCAGGAAAATGGAAGTCTGAATTGGGTGGAGGAGATGGGGCAGCGAGTATCATGAAGGTGAGTTCTAAGGGTTGTGATTGTTGTAGAGTGTATTTATGGCATCAGCCAGCCTTGGGAATGGTGGAGTGGGGAGTTCGAGGTCGGTTAATGGGTTCAAGAGTTCTTCTAGTTCGGTGGATTGGCTTGGGAGAGAGATGCTGGAGATGAGATTGAGGGATAAAGTGGACCAGGATGATGATAGAGTAATTTTCTTCAAAGAACTTTAGGATATTGTGTATTCACGTTTTGAGATTGTTGTATGTTTTGATTCTTCCCTAGTTTTGTTTCCTTTTGTTCTGTAGGATGTTGTAGTAGTAGAAAGTGAATACAATTTGGATAAAGTGGTTTGTCAAAAAAAAAAAAAAGTTTTGAACTCTCTTGTGTTTGTCTGCCTGTTTTTTTGCAGGATAGTGAACCGGATGTAATTGATGGTGTAGGTGCAGAAACAGGACAAGTCATAAGGACCACTATTGGTGGTCGGAGTGGTCAATCCAGGCAGGTTCGAAATTTTAAGTTAGAATTTGAAAATCTCAATAGGCTCATGATAAGAATGCCACCGGTGTGATCTGTTCTCGGTTGAAATTGACAGACAATCAGTTATATTGCTGAACATGTTGTTGGAACTGGTTCATTTGGTGTTGTCTACCAAGTAAGCAGACATTATCGTTTAGTAAATTCTTTTTGTTTGTATCAAGTTTTGTTATTTGTATGAGTTTGAATTGATTTTTGCAGGCAAGATGTAGGGAAACTGGGGAGAGTGTTGCTATTAAGAAAGTTTTCCAAGACAAGCGCTACAAGAATAGGGAGCTACAAATTATGCAGATGCTGGATCATCCTAATATTGTTGCATTGAAACATTGCTTCTTTTCGACAACAGACAAGGAAGAGCTATACTTAAATCTTGTACTTGAATATGTTCCTGAAACTGTCCATCGTATGGCCAGGAACTACAACAGGATCAACCAACGGATGCCTTTAATTTATGTTAAACTTTACACTTATCAGGTATTCAAAAATTTGCACTTTCTAGTTTTCCTATGATTTGACATCTGACATGCAACTATGAATTCATTATATCACCTTTCACTGGATTTTCGTGTCCATGAATAAGGTCAGGGATGTAAGGTAAGTGTGGCTATATCACTGTGAATTATGATCCTTTAGTGGCAAAGAACTTCCTTGGTGAAGTTCTTGTTAATGGACCTCTTGAAGCAATTGTGGATATCTATGGATATTTGCGGATAGCGCTACCAAACTGTTGCCATGTGTCCCAATCAAAAATTGACCGATAAAATATCACAATTTTTGTTTGAGAATTGCCCATCAGTACTACAATGTTGGCAGAGGAATCAGCTTTCTACGGAGAACTTAAATCTTCTTTTACTTGTTCAAAAGCCATCTTGATGGTTGGTCACCGTTTCTTTTCCTTTATTATACAGATCTGCAGGGCACTTGCTTATCTGCACAATTGCATTGGTATTTGCCATCGTGATATCAAGCCTCAAAACTTACTGGTTAGTGTTTGTGATTTTGACAATTAAGTTTTGTTTCACGTAGCCATTTAGGTATGTTTTGATTGATGTTGTTCTGAAGTTGGATGATTTGATCTAAATTTCTTTTCTTTAACTTCTATTTCAGATCTATTTTGTTTTGCTCCTTTTGTGATGAATAATAGTTCCTTTTTAATTAATTGCTAAGTGTTGGGGCTCCTATCTGATAGAGTTCCTTGTTCCCCCTATTTGTGGTATAATTTATATTACATATAGGGGGAACAGAAATATCACATTTTATATTCTCTTCGTAGGAAACAGCACAAAATCAGTAGAGATTGCTCACATCTTGTAAGCAAATGATTGTCTTTTGGGGAATTGAAATCGGAAGAGTAAGCTTATTCCATTCAATAATCAATAAACTGAAGCTTTTTTGGAGGCTGAATCTTTTGAATAGTCATAAGCATGACCTCTTGAGCATTTCAACTCCTAATGTTCTATCTTATTTCTTCTTAACTTTTACCAACCAATTGGAAGTTTTCCTGTAAATTGGTATGAAAGCTACTAAGAGACATAAAGAGTCCGGATTCAAACTCTATAAAACTCTATTCCAAATTGAATTAAAATGATGGTTTTATATTATTATATATCAATCTCAAGGTGAAATGAGAAGGTACTATTAAAGGTAAGTGCAGCAAAGTTGATTGAAAATAGAATTCTAGGGAGTTTTTTGAACAAGAAGAGATGAAAAGATGTCAAGATTTTGTACATTGATCCTGGAAAACATGCAGTTTTAAATTCTATGCATATTCTTTTCTTTTTCAAGTACGCGTTTTCCTTGGTACCCTTTTTGGATACTTGAAGAAGCCATGAAGCTCATTACTTTCCTGGTGGTGAAGTTCAGAAGTTTGTGTTGCAACATTTTAAGTTTGAAGCTCAGAAGAATTAGGAACGGTTTTGTTGTCTTTGGTAACAAGAAGCAGAGACATCTTTCACTTTCTTTTGGTAGAAAGAATATTTTAAAATTTGTATGGAGATTCAAAATAGAGGTTGACTTTGATATCATGTTAAGTTAGTTATGCTATTAAGTTAAGTAGAGATAAAGGAGAAAAAGAATGGACTAGAATGTACAGATTGGTTTAACATGTTTGGCTATAAAGCTTATGTCTATTAACACAAAAACCATGAAGGTAACACATTTCATTATTCATTTAGTGCAGGCTATCTATTTATAATAATAGGATAGTAAAATATTACATAATATGGTAATATTACTAATGAATACTTAATTATATTACTGTACTAAAACTACATCTCTATGATATTTAACAATTTAAAATTTCCTTTTCAATTCCAGGTGAACCCACATACGCATCAGCTGAAACTTTGTGATTTTGGGAGTGCAAAAGTGCTAGTAAGTTTTTGTGACACATGATTTTATAGCAGTTATTTTGGTTACTTCACTTGAATACTAACTGTATCTCATTCTATAGGTGAAAGGAGAGCCCAATGTTTCATACATATGCTCAAGATATTATCGTGCTCCAGAACTCATATTTGGTGCCACTGAGTACACAACTGCTATTGATATATGGTCCACAGGTTGTGTGATGGCTGAATTGATACTTGGGCAGGTACATTTTGATCTGGTTATACACTTCTAACCTTCTCTTATCCTGATTCTCCTTCTTCTTTGACAATTTTTTACATTACATGACGATTTCTTCTAATCATCAGCCTTTGTTTCCTGGTGAAAGCGGTGTTGATCAACTAGTTGAGATCATTAAGGTAATGTTTTTTTCTATGAGATCTTATGTCCTTTAAACTTTACTTCTTTACTTTAGATGTGATTTCCATGTTAATTTTGAGAACTAATGGGTGGAAATTTTTTTGCAACTCTAGTACATAACATCGTTAAAACATTAAGCTGTGATGATAAGAAAACAATTAAAGTATTAAACTCCATTTACATTGTTAGCATGATATTTGAACTAATTTTTGATCTCATTGATACCTTGAGCTTTTAGGTTCATTGGTTTGTTGACTAATAATTAATAACTTTGTGCTGTAGAATTATTGTGGCAGCAAATTTACTTTCATTAAGTGATGTAGAACGATACTGACAACAGAATTACTTCCCTTAAGTGCTGTAGAATGCCACTTGCTGCAAAATATTTTGCTTTCTCATGCTTAATTGTGTACTTTTGTGATTTCCAGGTGTTTAGGTACACATTCTAACTCCTTAAGTTTTAAATGGAACTCTGTTTTCTTTTAAAAGGTTTTGGGGACTCCAACCAGGGAGGAGATAAAGTGCATGAACCCAAACTATACTGAATTTAAGTTTCCACAGATAAAGCCTCATCCATGGCACAAGGTACTTACATCTCTTCTTGTGTCATGACATCATATTTCTTGTCTCTTAAAAGTTCTAAATTTATTAACACCTTAATGTATTTTTTTTAATTTCTTCGACATTATCCCTAATAATGTTTCCTCTGAGGTCTTTGTGGTTTCATATTTAGAAAATAAGTTCATTTTTCTAAATTTTGTTACTAGGAGAATTGTTAACAAACTTGATAAGTAATTTGCGACGACTACAATTTAGGTAGTTGCTTCACAAGTTTATCATCTTATAAGATTCTAGGAAATGGAGAATTTTTGTTTATTATCAAAAAAGACAATTTTTTAGTTGAATTTGTACCATAATCATCTTTGCAATTTTAGAAGCTGTCACTGCTCTTTTCTTCTTTATTTTTAGAAAATTTAATACTGCTTCTGGAGATTCTTTGTTATGGTAAATGTGTTCCGACGTAGAGAGTTTTGGCAATTTTTAGTATATCTGTTTAGGTTTGCATATAGACAGGATTATGAGATCAGTGGAGGAGATGGCACGTAATGTTCCTCTTCTTTACCCCTCAGGGTAGATGGTTGTGGGGCAAGATGCTTTGACAACAATTGTATGTTACGATATAAATGAGCATTGGATTTATTGTTCACGGGAAGTTCTTTAGCTTGTTGAGTTGGAATTGGCAATCAGAAGAAATTGTCAATTGCATGTATCAAATGTCTAGTAGTTCAGTTTCTTTCTGGAGATATGGTTTTGATGGACTTAGATAAAACTTAAATGGCTATGAACCCGAAGAACTAAATTGTTGATTATCAATTTAAGAGCATTATATTCTTCAGAAAAATAATGATGCATGAGTGTGCTCTGCCCTGATTGGAAGCCAAAAGGCAGTGGGTAGATTAAATAGGAATTTGGGGTATGAACTTATTTTTCTCAACAATCCTCTTGCTTTACTGATATGATTTAGCGTAAATGTGGAACGTAAATATTTTTATGTGGTATACCTCTGAGTATGGCTACATTAGTAAAATTGATGTATGGACTAGTTCTATTAGATTGTAATCTCTGTTTTTGTAACAAACACCATGAACTTTTAGTTCATGAGGTTGGACAACCTTAAAAGGACGAAAAAAATCACTTTGATTGGTTATTTTCACAAGCCTTTTTAACAATTTTTTGAAGCATCTAAGTTCCCCAGAGAATGGAACTAAACAATTTGGAACGTAATCCTATGTTCTCGGGTTCAAGATTTGTAACCAGGTTGTAAGATCTTGGGTTGGCTCAGGGGGATATGGAAATCTTTGATTGATTGAAGGGCCTTAGCCCAAAAAGGACACCTATAATGTTGCTCATGTTCTTTGTCCTGTTCTGTATGTCTTTAACGACCAATCTCTGCACCAGGTCTTCCAAAAATGCTTACCTCCAGAAGCAGTTGACCTTGTATGCAGATTTTTTCAGTACTCTCCCCATTTGAGGTGCACTGCTGTAAGTATATGTTCCTTAAATTTATAATTTGCTTGAATGGTTGGATTTATTTATTTATGAAGGATTTTGACTCTGTTATGTCAGTTGGAAGCTTGTATTCACCCATTTTTTGATGAGCTGAGGGATCCTAATGCTCGCCTTCCGAATAACCGCCCTCTTCCACCCTTGTTTAATTTTAAACCCCAAGGTCAGTTGTACTGCATGTAACAAGTTCTAGCATTGCTTCAAAATTTCTTACCAAAGTGCTGCATATCAGTTATGTCAATTTGGCACTATAGTATCTTTATTGGTATTGCTTTATGCTTTCTGAACTGTGATATATGAATCGTTTTCGCGCTAGCAGAGCTCTCAGGCATACCACCTGATATTGTCAACCGACTGATTCCAGAGCATGCACGGAAGCAGAACTCATTCATGGCTTTGCACGACTAACTGCATGATTTCAAAATCTTGCTTCTGCTCGTCGTTCAGACAGTTGTTTTGTATCGAAACCTGTAAAAGCTTCCATCTTTATTCTCTACTGCCTCCTTCCTGTGACTAAAGAGTGCCGCGAAAGGTCTTCTTAGGATAATTAGTTGAAACCTGACGCTTAAAATGTGCTTTGCTAGTAAGGATATCTGTGTTACTGTCTGACAATTGGTGCGAGTGATGTAAATTTATGACGACCCTTATTATTAAAGATCTTAGTGAGAGTGTTTGAGAATGAATTATTATCTCCTACTGAAAAATTGCACCACGAGCTTGCTCCATCATTTGTCACTCTTATTGTCCATTTAGTCTTTTTCAAAGTCTATCACGGAAAGCATGTCTATCACTGGAAAGGATAAAGCAGAAATGAATCGGGTTTGAACTTATGTTTCAAGATCAGCGATGACATTGGAGGAGGATTGATTATGGAACAAGAGGTTCTGTCCGGTGAACCTTCATGAATTGAAGCTGTTGTAATTAAGAAATGATGTGAATGACTTGCCTGCTGCTTAATGATTCATGTGGCAGATGCATCATGTGTAAACAACAGACTTCTCAAAACAAAGTTCTTGGAGATCAAAGGCACCATTGGAGGGAGGGGATTCACATATGACGAATTCCCACTTCGAATCTTTCATCGTAGCTCGGGTATTTCCTCACCTTTATCCTTGAACTTTTTGAGAATGTCTAGGTTTTATTTTTCTAGGGTCTATTTGTCTTGTAAATCAGCTCTTGAATTCGGTTGATGAGCCTAAAAATTAAAGGAATTGGATTTTAAGAACTAATCAAAGTTGAGTTTAAGAATTAAATTTAAAAAATTTAAAAGTTGGAATTTAGGTTATATAAAAAAGAACAAAAGATAAAGTTTAGTCTAATTCAGTATTGATAATAATTTATATTTATAATTATCATTTAATATTTATTTTAAATTGGTTAATATTGATGTAATGTCTATAGGTCCGATTACCATATGATCATTGTTTAAAGCGATTAAATCAGTGAAAATAAGATAAAAGTAATTTTTATTATTAATCTCAATCAGAGATCTAACGGACTACAGATCATTTTATTCGAAGTTTTTAGATACTAATTCATGCTAAATACTACATTATCATCTCCTTGGTAAGGTGGTATGTATAGTTCAGAGTGACCTCTAAACATTCTTGGAGCATTTTTGGTAGCAAGACTCCACGTAGCTCGGAACTTCATTCTCATCTGCCACACAAAACAACATAACCTGAATTAATGACTTGAAACCGAACGAAAATGATGATAGATAGATCAAACAAGTTCATATATAGATTTGACAATATCCCGAGTCGGGCTGTTACTAAAACGATATGGTTTTGGTCGGACTGAAACTGTCATCCCTGCATGCTTACCTATATTAGAAGTGAGTTTGTCGGAATTGGTGAGCATATCATGCACACAACCGTGAGTGCAGTCGTAGACAGCAGAAGATGGTTTCAACTTGCATGAGACCATGCAAAGACTGAAGCAGATAGGCATGACAGGAGGCAGAGGAAAGAGTCTCCCCAAGCACTGCTTTGCACATTTTGCTCCACATGCGGTGAAGCTTGCTTGAGAATGAGAATGACGATGAGCATGATGACCATGACCATGACCATGACAATGACCATCTGGTACTGCCATTTCTTCACCTTCCGTTGCACCAGCTATTGCCAACATAAAAACCATGAAAACTGCAGATACTGCCTTCTTCTCCATCTATACACTTCTCTTATCACTATAATAACTCTCTACTAGAACTGGTTTACTTTCGTTTTCTGATAGATGAAACCTGGAAATCCTTAGCTATTTATAGGCACAAAATGATAGTTTTACACCATTGATTGGATCTGAATAAGGATAGCCCCCGTGCGGATCTGAACTTTGATCTAGAGAATAAAGGGGTAAGTTTAGCCTAGGGTAGGTAAATGTTAACCAAATTCAGGTTTCCATTGTTAGTTGAAACAATTTGAAGTCCCTATAGTTGTAGTTAATGCACAATTTTGGGGTTTTCCATGTTTTAGGAGTAACATGGAAAAGGAAAAGATTTGAAAACATGTTAGGATCAAGAAACACACACGTGGGAACTTATCTTGCTTGGGATTCATGCTCGCATTCTATCTCATCCTTGTGTGTGTGGTTATTTTCAAGGCTTAAGTCAATATTATAAAATCATATTAGAAATTAAATCCATAAAATGTGAGGTTTAAAGTTTAAAAAGCTTACGAGATTGTCATAAAATCAGTTAAAGACCGAATAAAAGTAAAGAATTTAAAAGATAACTTATCTATCAAAAAATTTTCAATTTTAATTAAAAATGAGATTATTAAATAAAAATTAATCAATTTATTTTTATTTATAAAAACTAATTAGTTTATAAAAATTGATGTATTAATTAATAAATTTATTAATTTTTAATAATAGAGATTACTTAATTAAATTAAATCGACATGTTAAAAATTAAATTTAAAAATTGATCCGTCCAAAACTTTTATAATTAAACAAGTAAAATTGATTTGGGCCCGAATTTTTCAGGTCATAGACTGAGGTAGGCTGAGTATGGGCCGACTTGGGTCAACTCGTGATCCGACTGCAGAGTCAAAAATGACTATATTTAAATTTTTTAAAGACATAATTAGATGAAGTCACGGGCCAGTCAACTCGGTCCGGTCAAGCCCATGCTTGGTCATGTGAAAATGCTCAACTAAAAGATTCACTACTTTGTATGCACGAGCATCAAGAAAGTGGAAAAAAATGATGTGATTTGACAACAACACCCTCAAACTCAACACTGCACAGCGCCCCTGCAGCGAAGCATGGGAGGTGTAATAAGGGAATCCAGAAAATGATGAGACAGGGCATGATAAAAGGAAACAAGGCACATGGCTGGGCTTGACGAGGGTTGGCGAGTGACTTTGCTCTCAGAGACGGTGGCGGTTAGGGTTTCACCGAAACCGACGGCCGCCTCTCTGGATGCCTGCGGAGTTGGTCACCGGCACATCCACCTCGTTCCTGTCGCTGGAAAGTACATTATTATTACCAATTATTATTAAGCATCGCAATCATCAGTTTCTGCTACTTGCTTCGATTTTCTTCTTCTTCTTCTTCTTCTTCTTCCTCCTACTTTGCTTCTTCCGTTGGTCCACGGGGCATTGATGATCGAAGCAATGAAATTTCAGGCGGAAAGAGGTTTTAGGGGGTTAATTTGGCGGGGCGATAAACAGCATCTCCCTTGTTGTGGAGGGAGTTGTTTGTTATTTGCAGCCATATGTAAATCCCTAAAACTCTTTCCTTTTGTCTGATAAAAGGCGAATCTGAGCCCTCAACTCATCAAAACTCACGATTAATCATTATTGGAGCTAGGCAAATCAATTACCTCACCCAGCTCATTAGGTTGAAAAGTAATTGGTATGGTTCGGTAAAATTCTCAGCGATTTCGATGTTTTATGGTTCCAACACCCCCACCTCCTGTACGTGGGAATGACAATTCCATTGTGCGAAACGAGGAATCAAATTGCTGGGATTGGGATTGGGATTGGGATTGGGATTAGGGTTTTAATTTTCCAAGTTTGGGTGATTTACATAATTTTTACCACAAAGCTTTAGATGGGCAAAGAGTGAAGCTAATTAGATTATTGTTTATCTAAAACTAGAATGCTAATTTTTGTTCGGCCGAATTTACATCGAATTTCAAGTCAAATTTGATATTTTATTTTGAAATTTAAATTCTAGATTATTTGATTTAAAATTGAAATTATTAAATAATATGATTAATTTTTAATTTTTTTTAAAAATATTTAATTTGATTGAATTGAATTTTTTAATGACCAAGTTTGCTTAAATTTTAAATTGAATCTTTTTTTTTTGTTTTTAACTTTTTTTAATTTATTACTAAGAATTTATTTAATTAATTAGTTAATTTTTATTAATTTTATATATTAAAATAAATAAATTAATGTTTAATTAAAAAGAATAATCTTTTTAAATTTTATTCAATTTTTATGTTTTAGCCTGTTATAATCGTAAAATATCTATTTATATGATTTCTGTTGAACCTTTTAAAATTTTAAATTTTTTATCTTGTTAGGCGTACTATTTTTTAAAAACATTAAAAAACACTAAAAATCAATTATTACAATAATAACAACAACATCTGTCCTAAATCTTAGTTATCAGTATAATTTATTTGACACAAATTTTTTTTGTTAAATTTAAATTAACATGACTCTATATAAAATTATGATAATTATTTTTATTTATTATATTAATAACATTTATATCGTTATAATTGTTATCATATGCATAGTTTTATTAATAAAAATATTAATAAAATTTATATCTAAACAGATAAAAATGACCAATTTCATCTTGCTTTGAGAGGATTATTCTAATTCCGACGCTTTTCATAATTAGCTCTAATTTATTTGCAAAGTTAATTATTCAATAAGAATTTAGAATATATCATTTTAATTTAAATTAATTTGATTTTATTTAAAATGAAAAATGAAATTTAAGTTAAAATTAAAATTATAATCTAAATTTTTTAATAAATTAAAATTTAAGTAAACTCGTATTATTAATTTAATCTCGAGCACAAACTCAATAAATCTGACATGATATGACCTATTATTGTAAGAAAATATTAATGTTTTTAAAACAAAATCAGATGTTAATTCAGTAAGATAGGAATTTTAAAATCTAAAAAATTTAATTGGTATTATACTATAAAATTTCAATAAATTTGAAGAATTTTAATTAAAAATTATTAAATATATATTAATTGATTTATTTTAACTTATAAAAATTAATTATTTTATAAAATTAGCTAATTAATAAATAAAATAATTATTTTTACAATAAAATTTATTAAATTAAATTAATTTTTTAAAAAACTTTAAATTAGGTTAAATTCTTAAAAAATTGGTAAATACATAGATTTTATCCACGTGGTTCAGATAAAGTCATGACTCATCATCACTTGAAGTGAACTCTTTGGCTTTGAGAGTGTAATAACCCAAACGCACAGCATTTAGGGTTTAGGGAGCTCAGGTGCCACACTCATTCCTTGTACTTCAATCTTCGCTTTCTGTCACAAATGACTTCAACAATACCTCATCTCTATAATCTCGCAGCAGTGGGCTTCTCTTCTTCTTCCTCATCAAAACCCACCTCACTTTCTTCAAGAACTACACTTTTCTTCACTCAAGGACTCGGTAGAACCACTCCTTTACTCCTTCGTCTCAGACTTCCCATTTCAGCACAGGCAAAATTAAATCCAGCAGCGGAGGGGAAATGGACCCGTGAAGCCTCTGTCGCCGATTCCCTCCCTAACGGTATGTTTCGGGTACGTTTGTTTAGACAAAGAGGACACGATAATAGGGTACGTTTGTTTGGATTTTGATTTTTCTACGCCCCCTTGTGTCGAGTTTTCTTTTGTTTTTATATCTTATAGTGGAACTTAAGACTTGAGAATCATGTTCACTGTAGAGGGATCAAAATTGTTCTATCTGCTTCTGAGGTAGTGAAATGAAAGGATGCTTTGTTGATGTTGTTTCTCTTGTTGCTGTTATAAGATGGTAAGATATATTACCACTCTTTTGGTTGTTGTACACATGGAACGAGGATAGCTATTTTGCGTCTCCCTCCATGCTGTTCCAGATTGCATACAACTTAATAAACTTCTTTTTTGGCTTCTTGAATTTAACCAGTCTCCACTTTTACATTAAAAAAGTATTTATCTATTGCCTGTTTTTGCTGTTTTTTTTTTTGAAGAGCTTCACCAAAGATTTTGATCCTTCTGTCTAGGTTTTGGGTTTCAGATTCCGGGCATTTTGAAAAGTTCCAACCTTCCTTTAGCTCATAGGACTAGGCTTGGTTTTCAAGTTTGGTTTTGATGCTCATATTCTGTTATGTATTGATGCTACTGAACTCAACTTGATTAGTATAACCTCA
Organism: Erythroxylum carthagenense; assembly: GCA_026413575.1. Taxonomy (NCBI): domain Eukaryota; kingdom Viridiplantae; phylum Streptophyta; class Magnoliopsida; order Malpighiales; family Erythroxylaceae; genus Erythroxylum; species Erythroxylum carthagenense. The sequence continues at coordinate 3,381,005 of JANZLD010000236.1, forward strand.
ACTCTCAAGCTAGTTTTTCGCCTCTTTGTTTCTACGGACCCTTCTTACCAATCAGGCCCTAGTCTTTTGTAGTCATCACTTTTGGATAATCTTTTGCATTACTTTTTTATTTTCACATTTACATGTGAGTCTACCAGAAACAACCTCTCTGTTATGTAAGAGTAAAGCTGCGCATTATCATATTTCTCTAGATCCCGCTTTATTGCGGGACTTCGGACTGAGTGTGATAAAGAAGGTGAAGGTTAAATTCACTTATTGTGATTCTTTTAGAGGAGGTAGTGTTTATAGTAATAGAGTTTCTATGATGATTAATTGTGTATCTGTTGATTGTGGACATGTAACTAGTTTTGAATTCTCAATATTTTTATGAAACCTTTACTCAAATTCTATCTATTAGAATCGTGCTGCATTGGAGTATGCTAATATGATGAAGCTCCTAAGGACTCTCTAATTTGGTGGAGTCCATTTATGCATATGTTTGAGTTCCATTGTCCGTAAAACATTGATCATTCAAATAACAAGTTAGAATGATAATTGGACAGCCACACATGTGTTAAATCCTCTTAGCAGTTCTATGACCCTGAGACTCAAATTAGATGTTTATGGTTCATTCATTCATTGTCAGATTCCGAGAACCAAAATGGAGGGTGAAATAGGAGGAAATGTGATGGTTTTGGATTGGCCCTGGCATGTCTCTCTGCGCTTAAACAGTTTTAATATTGATTTCCAAGCCAACTAGGCTTGGAAAAAACGCCCCGAGCAGCCCGAAGTCAATAAGCAAAGCCCGATTTGATCTGGCTTCAGTCTCGGAATAATTGGGCCAACATGATCTCAAGGTTTTATCCAAAGCCTTATTGGGCTCAGGCTCGGGCTGTTTTGCAAGGCTTGATCTGGCTTTAGTATGGGTTTGGGCCTATGCATTAGAGCCCAGGGCATTGCCATCCCTAGTTGTCACAAGGTATGAGGGTGAAATTAATGAGATGTGACCACTATGCGTTGGCCATGGACAATCACCTTCAGAATGTGCTGCAATAGTTTATTGACTTACTATTGAAGCTTTCACTTGATTGTCTTTTTACTTACTGATTTGTCCTTATCCCCTTATGCTGCAGATAAGAGGGTGGTTGTTTTGGTTATTGGTGGAGGGGGAAGAGAACATGCACTTTGCTATGCCTTGCAACGATCTCCTTCCTGTGACTCTGTCTTCTGTGCTCCTGGGAATGCTGGAATTTCGAACTCCGGTGATGCCACATGTATTCCAGAGCTTGAAATAACTGATAGCTCAGCTGTAATCTCCTTCTGCCGCAAATGGGATGTTGGACTGGTAGTTGTGGGACCAGAGGCACCTTTGGTTTCTGGCCTAGCAAATGATCTTGTAAAATTTGGAATTCCTACTTTTGGACCATCAGCAGAGGCTGCAGCTTTGGAAGGTTCAAAGAATTTCATGAAAAATTTGTGCGACAAATATGGAATTCCTACAGCCAAGGTTTGTTTATTTATTTATTGAACTTTACTTTGAAAATACCATTTGCTAGTTATTACCACCTAGAAATAGGAATTGGGTAATTAGTTATCTAATATGCCATTTCCTAATGACATTTCTGTTTCACTAACTCCCAGAATTCTGTTAGCAAATATATTCTAATTTAGGTTCTCATGACAGTATCGAACCTTCACAGACCCATCTGCTGCAAAACTTTATATCCAAGGCCAAGGAGTACCCATTGTTGTTAAGGCAGATGGACTGGCTGCTGGAAAAGGAGTAATAGTTGCAATGACATTGGAGGAGGCATATGAAGCAGTCGATTCAATGCTTGTGAATGGTGTTTTTGGTTCTGCAGGTTGCCGTGTTATTGTTGAGGAATTTCTAGACGGGGAAGAAGCATCTTTCTTTGCTCTGGTAGATGGTGAACATGCTATTCCACTAGAATCTGCTCAGGACCATAAACGAGTTGGGGATGGTGATACAGGCCCCAATACTGGTGGTATGGGAGCTTACTCGCCTGCGCCAGTATTAACAGAACATCTTCATTCCATTGTCATGGACTCTATAATTCTCCCAACGGTGAAAGGAATGGCTGCGGAGGGTTGCAATTTCGTTGGAGTTTTGTATGCTGGTTTAATGATTGAAAAGAAGTCTGGATTACCTAAGCTAATTGAGTACAATGTGCGGTTTGGAGATCCAGAGTGTCAGGTGAATTGTAATAGAGTTTCCTTAAGAATCTCTTAACCCTTTGAAATTCATTCTTATGAAGTTAAACCCAATAATACTGTTGAGCAGCAACTTTTAATGAACTTTATAGTGGTTGGAATATTTTTTCTGCATTTTGAACCTGAATAATCCTAGATAGCATTGATTATTTCTATTAAACATAATATTTCATGAGACCATTTTCTTCTGAAGTCCATTAACTAACTTTTTTGACATTCTTTAAGAACAACCAAAAACAATGATAATTCTTATTAAATGAGGCACTTGAGATTGCTGCCATTGTTAATTTTGGCAGCACACATGGACAAAAATTGAATATGAAATTGACATGGTTTCTCGGTTTTGATCATGTTCGCTCTAATCTGCAGGCATTGATGGTTAGGTTGGAATCTGATCTGGTACAAGTTCTACTTGCAGCTTGTAGACGAGAGCTAAATGGCGTATCATTAAACTGGTCTCCTGGTTCTGCCCTCGTAGTGGTTATGGCTAGTGAGGGTTACCCTGGATCATACAAGAAGGGTACTCTTATTCGAAACCTTGAAGAAGCTGAAAATGTTGCTCCAACGGTAAAAATCTTTCATGCTGGAACAGCTCTAGACGCCAACGGAAACTTCATTGCAACTGGTGGTCGTGTCCTTGGAATTACTGCAAAAGGGAAAGATCTTGCAGAGGCACAAGAAAGAGCATACCAGGCGGTCGAGGAAATCAACTGGCCCGAAGGCTTCTATCGGCGTGACATTGGGTGGAGGGCACTTCCCCAGCTGCAATTTGCTGGAAAAGATCAAGCAAAGTGATGAAAAAAAATTCAGATTCTACAGCTGTTTACAATTGATGGTGAGAAAATGGTGACTATCAAACAGAATCTCCCGGGAATCATGACATCTTGAAGGTATGCTAATTTAACAAAACTCATCCAGTTTGGTCAATGTTTTGAGTTCCATTGTGTATGAACATTGATCATTCAGGTAACAAGCTGAAATGAAATGACAGCTACAAAATAAGTATTTTGCTTGCGTACATTCTTATTTTTGGTAGCTTGATTGAGCCCTTCCTGAAATTTGTTTTGAAAGATTAGGGTTTTGATATACCTGTTGATTGGTGGAGATAATGCGAACTAGTTTGAGTTTTGAGTTCAAAAAACCAACTAAAGAGAGATTTTTATAAAATTGTTTAGCCCTGTCTGGCAATCAGCTTTTAGCTAATAGCTGATTCTATCAGTTGATTTAACCAACAGATTACATTAGCTGTTTATTAGAGTTGTTTGGTAAAATTAGCTATTTAGTATTAACCGTTTATGTGTAAAATGATTTATGAGAAAATGATTTTAAAAAATTATAAAAAAAAACCAATTCACTTTAAAATTAATTTTTAACCCTTCCTATTAGTCTAAGTATGTGCAAGAGGTCGTGTATTGGGGTTGAATGTATCAAAATAAAAGTTATTAATTGATGTATTAATTTACGTATAATTATTTTTAATAGAAGTATAATAATTTTTAAATATGTAGAGGTAATTAATTTTTTATTAATTAATAAATATGTTTTATTTTATTAATAATTAATAATCAATAAAATAATACTAATATATGAGATGATCAATTACTCATATTTTGTTTATAATACATATTTTATAACTAATTGTTAATTAATTTTTATTATTAAATAAAATTTATATTCCTACAATTTATAATGCTTAGGTGTAAATATATTTTTAAGTATATTAATTTACATATAACATCAGTAGAAAAGTTGAAAAAAAAAAATTCCTTTATTCTGTAACTCTTTCTCTTTATTACATAAGAAAGGGTATAATTAATTTTGATGGTTAAATATTTAGCTGTTTTATGAAAATGCTACTGTACAGAAGCATTTTCATTTTTCAAGCAGCTATTATATCAACTACTCACTGAAGAGACGAAATAACCGTTTGAAGAGTGCCAATAAACTTAAAAAAAATAGCTGATTGGTAGCTAACTCTTATACTGCTGATATGATCACATGGATTGACTATTAAGATATTTATTATGAAGTCCCCAAAGCCGGCTTGACAATTGAGTGATGAGATATTTATAATGAAGTCAACAAAATCGGCTTGACAATTGAGTGGTTAATGAATTCGAGGACAGAGCATTTGGTAGCATGTGCTTGACTATTGGTCTGTCCTGACCCAAAGTCAGTTTCACATCAAATCATGTTTTACTAAATCATACCATTTGCATCTACAAAGTGGGAACCTAGTCACATGTTTGGGCAATATGTAATTAGCATTTTATTGGGTTGTGTGTCTCAAACTTGAATAGGTTTTTGACATTGTTATCTCTAAACTTAATTTTTTAGAAAGTTTAATTTTTTAAAAAAGTTTATTTAATTTTTTATTGGTTCCTTATAAATTTATTTAATTTTTAAAATAACAAAAGGTTTGAGTTGTTTTTTATTTTGGTCTTTATTTTATAAATTATCATTTATAGCCATGATTATCTTTTTATCTATTTTTTTAGTTAAAAGATAAAAAGCGTTATCTTTTATTAATGTTCTATCAAGTTTTACTCAAAATATGATGTTATTAAAAGATTAAAAAGAAGAATATCATAAAAAGACAATAACAATTAGGGCTCCGATTGGCTGAGCCTTTCGAGTTCCGATAGGCAGTGACCAAAATGTCATTATAATACTTTTTAATTAAAAATTTGGGCTCACCTTACCATTCTTGAGCCCGAGGCTCGGCTTGATTCATTCTATTGTCATCCCCAAGTGCTTATGCTAAATAATTGAAATGGTAAGTAGTACATATTTATATAACTAGCAAGCTGCGCATTTTCAAACTTATAACGCCAAGTTATCTAAGTTTTATTATGAACGGTTAAGAAGTACAAGTGAATATTGTTAAGGTTAGAATTTGGAAGGAAAATTTGGAAATGTATGATGCGTTTTGCAAAGAGAAAAAAGAAAAAATGTAGCAGGTGAATATTTAAATTAGATTGATAAAAGTGAAAAAGAAAAACCGGCAATTCAAATTGATGAAGTAAACTTTGTTATAATATTTCAGTAAAGAATATAGTAAGGATAAATTTTGATATGAATTAAAGTAAATTAATGAAAATTTAAAAAGAAAATTATAACCAAATAGAAAACAACCAATAAGTTTGTGATTTAAAAAGAAATTACTAACTGAACAAATAGAACTAAAACAAGAGATCAACAACATAAGACATGATACAGGAAAAATGTAGTTCAATAATAGTTATTAGTAAATAGCAACAAAGGCAGGAACAGTATCAAAAGGAGTTTAAAAATGCATTAAGATTACAAGCATGTGAGATATAATAAACTTTGGAGATTATCTTGTCAACCGGTAATCCTTAAGTTGTAGAATGAAATATGTCTAAAATTTGATCAATAAAATTTTCAGTGATGATTGTGAAAGCAGTAAGCTTGATGTAGTACATAAGAAGTCTGCCATGCAAATTTCGTGAGAGAATTAGAGATCTATTTGACTACGTTTCTTAGGACCTAAATAAGATAATGACGCCATTGACAAGGGCACGCCTCACAAGTTCTATCATGGCCACGCAGGTCATGTATGGGACATCACCAAGTGAATTATTGCGCTGCGTTTGGTTGCCGACTGCGGACTGCAAAGACAGAACGAAACGGAACAGAACTGGACTGGACAGAACAAGAATTGAAGACAGGGAGATGTTTGGTTGCGGTGGACAGAACAAAGATAATTGTCCTCGTCCTAGGGATAGAAATGTGTTTGGTTGCCGTCTGCAGGACAGAAAACAGTGTTAATGACATA
>JANZLD010000236.1:3387114-3409997 GCA_026413575.1 Erythroxylum carthagenense
TAGATTCATATTTTAGGAAAGCATAAAATTTGAAATAAAAATTGTTTAGGAAGTGCTTTATTTTATGAATTATATATTTAATTTTCATACTTATTTAATGAATTATTATTTTATAATTTCAGTGGGCCTTAAGGATTTTTTTAAAAATTATTATCTTATGCATTTAGCGAGGCTATTATTTTATCCCATTGGTCAAAGTAGGGATCGGAGAAAATTATTATTTAATCGAGATTATTAATTTATCGAATATTCATTTATTAAGGTTTTACTGTATTGACAAACAGAAGCAAAAATTGGCAAATAATAATGACACAAAAATTGAAACTGGAAATTAAAAAATCATACAAGCAACTAAGCTAAAACAAAGATGAGCACAGGACAATGTGTTGAGCAAGCACAGAACTTGGAAGACCAAAAAGAAGAGCGTAGGAAACGAATGAAACGATTGGAGATCAGAGTTGCAAGGTTAAAGATCGAGCCGAAAAGGATTATATGAGGCATGGATGACAAATGTTTTTTTTTTAGGAAAATATGGTGAATATCATTGATTATCAAAGGAAAGAACATCCAAAATACTACTAGGTGGTTCTGTCCAAATCACCGAATCTGCAATGGAACGAGAGGCTCGAGCCAGTAAGTGAGCCACACCGTTCGCAGATCGACGAACATAGTTCAGCATCACATTCATCTCAACCAAAAGAGACTTACAAAGTCCAAAATAAGAAAAAATCAATATAGTTGGGATCAATAATAGCTTTAACGCATGGATGCAGCCCAGGAGATTTCAGAGGGATCGAGAAAGTAGAGTGAAATATTGGGGTCGTTCCATAATGGGAATAAATCGGAACCGTTGGATTAGGACACATAAGCATGACGACCATCTCCATTCATGCTTAGTATATAATACTTAAAAAAAGTACATTTGATAATTAAATAAAGTGATATTTTTAAAATATAAAAAATAAAATTAAAATGAAATACATGAAATGAAAATACAAAAAATTGATGTAATTACCTTTATTTAAAATATGTAATTAACATATATAATAATATAGAGTTTACCTGTTGCATACAAAAATTTGTAATTTTAATCTAATTCATGTCAAATGTAATAATATTTTTTTTCAACGACTTCAAGTAACTTCCAAAATGTATACACGTGCTCATTTTAGATATGGAAGAACCTAAACTCTATTTGTGGCCTCTCTTTTGCCTCTACTCAAAGTCCTCCATCTCTCTACTCTCCAATCTACAGACATGAATGGTTATACCAAGATCAGCTTCATTGGCAACAGGAACAGCTCAAAATCCATTGATTTTTCCGAGTTTCCTGCACCCAAAACCTTCAGTCCAGTGAAATCTAAACACCTCAGTGATGGCATCGGGTTTAAGAGCACCGAACGAGATTCAATGCCGAAGGAAGAGAAGGAGAGGAACGGAGAGAGGTTTGGTCCTAAGCTGATGAGGAACTCTTCAGTTTCTTCGTCGTCACTTCAATCAGCTGTTAAGAGAGCATTTTCCATGAGAAGATCGTCTTCAGTCTCGGAGCGTTATTGTAGGATTCACGACCAAACTGTGAGTTTAACATGCGATGAAGAAGAAGAAGGAGAAGGAGAAGGACATACAGTAGTGAGGACGAGATCTGTGAAGAAGAATCATAGCAGAGGTAGGATCCTTAAAGCTTGTAAGAGACTTCTAGGCTTGTAGGTTTCTTCAACTTTATTTTCGCTTTTTTTCAAAAAAAAAATTTGTTCTCGATGTAATAATTGGGAGAAATTAATTTCCAAAAAAAATATGAATATTTATATTTACATTATTAATAATATTAAATGAATGATAACTGCAAAAAAAATTCTTTTTATGGATTTTGTATCCATTAATTATGTAAACTAAAAATATATACTTAGTGAAACCCTAAATAATATATATTTAAAAAAGAAAGTAAATTTTTTAAATAAATAGAATTTTAATTTAAAACTTGTTAATTATCCTTATAATAATGTATGGTGAAATTGATGAACTATTTATTTAAATTCATTATTAGTAACCCTCATAAAAGGTTTATTAGAACATTTAATCAAGGATCGCAATGAGTCGGGTCAAAAATTATGTTCGAAGTTTGATTGAAATGTAAGTTGAATTTTGACATAAGATTTAGTAGTTGTAAGTTGATCCCAATCCCAATCTATTGCTTGACATTGTTTTTTTTAGCTGGGTTTGACTCTTCAAATAGTTATTAAGGGGACACTTGGTTCACCGAGGATAATGAGAATAGAAATAGGAATAAGAATAGGAATGAATATAGTAAATATAATCATTATAATTATGATGGTTGGTTAAGATGAACGAATGATTACTATTACCTTTGATAGTGGTTGGTTTGTTAAACATTTTGAGAAATAAAAATTTATTAAAATTATTTTATATTAAATTTTAAATATATTTTAATTAATTATATTTTATGCACCTTATTACTTATATTTTAATTAATTATATTTTATAATTAATTATAATCAAGTTTTGTGCTAAAAAACTTGAACAATGATTCTCATTCCTCTGGATTACCAGAGGAATGGAGTATTACCAAAAACTGGAGAATTAAAGTGATACCTGTATAATGATAGATTGATACCAAACGTTACTTTTCAAAACATACCCATACCTTTTGTCCCATACCCCCCAAACAAGCATACCCTAAACGTGTTTGGAAAGTAGTAGATTCATCGACTGATTTAAGACAAATATTAAAAATAAAAACACCCCTATGTAAGAGCGTTTTTATCCAACCGCCAAAATTTTAACTATCAAAAGTCAATTATACCCTTTAAATGTTACTGCTAAGTTACGTAATATTTTGCTGTTTAAATTATATTCTTGATTAAGTTGCAATTAAGTACCACAAGCATCATATTTTAGTTAGTTCTAATATACAACAATTTCTAGTGAGTAGGACAATCTAGTTGAGGTTTCTAAATATCTACGTTTTAGAAACAATGTTTGTTCTTATAATTGTTTCATGCAGTTATAGTTTAAAAACAAAATGTTAATCTTAAACGAAAATGAAAATAGAAAGACTTGCATAATTTTTTCATAGATGATGAAACGGTATAGATGAACGTAACTTCTTTAAAATGTAATTTTTTATAAGAATATTCAACAAAATACTAAGATATATAATATTCATATCCTTATATTTTTTTTAAAATAATGCCTTAACAAGTTATTTTACACATAAATAATTAATACTAAATAATTAATTTTACCAAATATCTTTTAAAAATAGTTAATACAATTTGTTGGTCAAATCAACTAATATAATCAACTAACAAAATTATCAATGAGGAATTTACCCAAACATATTGCCAGCCCTATGTAACATAGGATTCGTTTTTTGGAACTTCAAATCTTTAGTAGTTAAGTAGAGGCAACAAAACAAACAATATCCAAGGAGGGTTGGACGTGTCAGTCCCCACACAATGTGTTCCTCGTAGACACTACATGTATAAAACATGCCATTTTCTCCCGTATTGTCAACGTTATCTTATCCCTTTGAACCTATCCAATTATTTTTCTTAGCCACATGATATTATTGTTGATGTTGGTGTTTTCAATATACTAACATGTGCTTTGTAATTTATGCAAATTAAAAAAAAATATTTGTGGGCTTGAATCTAGAAAACAAATGGATTGTAAATAAAAGGTTTACTTTTCTCGCTATATATATATATGAATGTTAAATTTAACCCGACTTAGTTGTAATCTAGTCAACTTAGGCCAAAATAATTACTTGTGTATTTAAATCTGAAAAACAAGTGGATTGTCAATAAAATATTTACTTTTTTAATTGTATATATGGATCTCAATTTTGATTCAACTTGTTTTAGCTCAAGTTTATAAGGCTACAAGTGAGTCATGAGCTAAAAGTAGTGTCAACCTATTCACATTCCTAAATGTATATAATTACATGACACTTTTCTTTCCTACTATATTTAGATGGCATATTATAATACTTTTTATTCAACTTATATTTTAGTTATTTTAAAATAGAATTCCTAACAATATCCCACTAATAGTATGGCTCAAACGCAAAATTTAAAAAAGTTCAAAATATACAATCTTATCTCTAAGTAATAAAAATCACTCCACATAATGTGCTTATAATATATTAATTATATCAAAATTTATTATAAAATTTGGTAAATTCTACATGCATGACTTTTTTTATTATCAATATTTTAAAAGTTGGATGAAAAATTAAAGCAGTAAATCTGAAATTAAATCGTCTTAAACTTAACTAAAATTAAATTAAATTGATAAAAATTATTAAATAAAAAATTAATTGATTTATTTTATTTTATAATATCTTATTAATTTATAAATTTTATCACATTAATTAATAAACCCATTGAATTTTGAAATAAAAATAATTAAAATAAATTCAACTAAAAATTTAAAAATCATACTCAAAAGCTAAAGAGATTCAAATTTTTAATCATTACTATAAAAAGAGCATATAACTTGAGAGATTTGCCATCTTAAAATATGGATCCATTTACCATAAGATGAAGCTTTAAAAATTTGATGCAATTAACATCTTAAAAGCAAGAGCAACGATCCATTTCCAATACAAACTGCAATCTTAGGAGTCCATTTCAGTAAGTTGCAAGCAGAAGGAATGTCTTAATACTCTGAAAATGTCCCTCTCTGCACACTATATATCACTATTACGAGCTTTAGTTGTGTCACTAAAGGCAGTCCATCATCACTCTCCCTCAATCCACCAAAAATGTTCTCCAATATAGTAAATCCTAAACATAGGCCACATTCCCTCAAAACAACTTTGTTATACACATTTTCCATAGAAAATAGAATATTTACTCTCACTTGCTGTCAGTGAAATCTGCATCAATGACATCTCCATCTCCATCTGGTCCCTTCCCTGATGTATCCTGAGGGCCAGCTTCACTGCCTGGAGTAGGTCCAGCACCTGGTGCCCCTGGTTGGTTGTACAGGGACTGCCCAAGTTGCATAACTTCTTGATTCAGGGCAGCCATGGCATCCTTCATTTTTTGGGTTGATCCTTCTGCAATTGCATCCTTTAGTTCTTTGAGTTTTGCCTCAACCTTCTCTTTGACTGCACCAGGGACCTTGTCTCCCAACTCTTTCAACTGCTTTTCCGTCTGGTATACAACTGAATCGGCCTGATTCTTTGTGTCGATAGCATCTCTCTTTTCTTTGTCCTCTTTAGCAAATTTCTCAGCCTCTTTCACCATCCTGTCAACCTGCACAATCCATTCAAATCTCTGTCAACATTGTCCTATCAAGAACACATTCAATCATTAAATGTACCGTTATACCTCTTGCAAGCAATAACATATGTATACACTAAGATCAATTCTCTAGTCCAAAAGCAATACCGTATTTATGCATATCTGTTAGGAATCTGTTAACTAAAAAACACCAGTAGCAGCCGACATACCTCGTCATTGGGTAAGGTGCTTGCACCTGTGATGGTTATATCTTGCTTCTTCCCAGTACCTTTATCTACAGCAGTGACAGAGAGGATACCATTGGCGTCGATGTCAAATTTCACTTCAATTTGCGGAACCCCTCGTGGTGCTGGTGGGATACCATCCAGGCGGAAGCTCCCTAGAGATTTGTTGTCCCTCACAAATTCTCTCTCACCCTGAAGGACATTAATTTCAACACTCGTCTGTCCATCGGCAGCAGTTGAGAAGACCTCTGATTTGGATGTAGGCAGTGTAGTATTTCTTGGGATAATCTTTGTCATAACACCTCCAAGAGTCTCCAGACCAAGAGATAATGGGGTAACATCCAAGAGCACGATGTCACTTACATCTCCGGACAAAACACCAGCCTACAACCAAATAAGAAAACAACAATTAAATCAGCAAGAGGATCAAATGATGCCATAGACTCTGAGAAAACTGACCGACATTGACCATGAGGATTTTTAATGCTATCATTTCCCAAAAGATCATGCTTGTAAAACTAGCATTCCAACAAAAAAAGGTGTTAGGCCAACCTGAACTGCAGCACCTAGCGCTACAACTTCATCTGGATTAACAGTGACATTGGGATCTTTCCCTGTCATCTTCTTTACAAGCTCCTGTACAGCAGGAATCCGTGTGGATCCACCAACAAGTATCACTTCATCTATATCTTTAATGGAGAGTTTAGCATCCCTTAATGCATTTTCAACTGGGGTTTTAAGCCTAACAGACAAATTAGACAAGCATTAGATAAAAACACAAACATCAAATTTTAGTCATTACTATAAGACCAACTGGTTTAATAAAGTGTTTAATCCATATATACAAGCATGGCTGAGACTGGAGTGGATTAACATGTACACAAGCCGATGCATAGCATGTACCTGTCGAGTAGGTCAGAGCACAATTCCTCAAACTTAACTCTTGTAAGGGTTGTCTCAATGTGCTTTGGGCCATCAGCGGTAGCAGTAATGAACGGCAAGCTGGTAAATAACAGCAATTTTCATAAATTAAATTTCAAAATGTTTCAAATGGCATGAGGGGGAAGAGAGAGAGAAAGAGAGGGAACTAAGCAGTATACCTGATATTGGTTTGAGTCAAAGAAGAAAGCTCCATTTTGGCTTTCTCTGCTGTCTCTGTAAGACGTTGAAGTGCTTGTTTATCCTTTAAAAGATCAATACCTTCATCTCTCTTGAAGTTTAAAGCAAGCCAATCAACAACCCTCTGCATAAGCAGTATAAATATTATATTCATCTATATTAGCACCAGTGAGGAGACCAAACCTAGCAGAAATAAGAAACATAATAATATTGAGAAAAGTGCCAACCTTGTCAAAGTCATCACCACCCAAATGTGTATCTCCTGAAGTTGAAAGAACTTCAAACACTCCATCACCAACCTCAAGCACTGCAGTAATGGAACAACCATTTCAATGATCTACAAATTTATAGATCAAAATGGGTAAAAAAACAACAGTACCAACAAGTTGAGAATCAGCCACAGTACCAGATACATCAAAGGTGCCACCACCAAGGTCAAAAACCAGGATGGTTTCGTTGTTCTTCTTTTCAAACCCATATGCCAATGAAGCTGCAGTGGGTTCATTAATAATACGAAGAACTTCCAGCCCGGCAATGCGACCAGCATCCTTTGTCGCTGTTCGTTGGGAATCATTGAAGTAAGCAGGTACAGTGACAACAGCTTTAGTTACTTTATCGTTCAAAAACTTTGAAGCATCATCCACAAGTTTCCTCAGAACCTAATAAAGAAAAAGTGGAAATGTTTCAAAATCAACTATAACGAAAGAGTTAAAGTCAAAACCTTTATCTCAATGTAGAACTAATTCACCATGCAATTTAACATGAAAAATATAGCTGGAAGAACTAAGCAAACCTTCTACAAAACCTTACAGTGAAGATCTTTAGCAATGGTGATGAAAGTATCTCACGTAGTCAGATGCAAGATCATGAATTAGTATCGTGAGAACAAGTTACTCAACCGACCACTTTTAAAACTCGTCAAAATTGAGTAGCATTACACATTAAAGAAAACAAATGGCAAATGTCTTCCTATCCTACACTATATCATTCCAATAAAAGCTTGGGCCGATTGGCATAAATCCCAAATTCTAAAAAAAATAACTACAAGAAGCCTCGTTGAAGTAGACTGACTCCATGTCTCCATCACTTCAATCTATGAGGAGGAAAAAACTCAAAAAGAGAAAGAAGCACGTGCGCACCTTAGAAAACCACTCAACATATGCTCAGCCCCTCCAATGCCAAATTACAAGAGGAATAAAAAGCCAAGACTGAACACAATAGTAAAAGCACAATACCTGAGCTGAAATCTCTTCAGCTGCGAACTGCTTGCCAATAGCAGGACACTCAAGCTTAACATTTCCATTCTCATCTCTCACAACCTTATAAGAGACCTGCTTCGACTCCTCATCCACCTCAGACATCTTCCTCCCAATGAACCTCTTCACCGAGAAGAAAGTGTTCTCCGGGTTAACAACGGCCTGCCGTTTAGCAATCTGCCCAACAAGCCTATCTCCATTCTTGGTGTAAGCCACCACGGAAGGAGTCGTCCTCTGTCCCTCTGCGTTAGTGACAATAGTGGGCTGTCCACCCTCCATAGCCGCCACCGCAGAGTTGGTGGTACCCAGATCGATTCCGACGACCTTCTCATTCACAACCCTCACAGGACCATAGTTGGACCTCCTTCTCGACGACCCAGAACGAGTATTCCTCAAAAAAGCTGAAGTCTTGAAGCTACCCAAATTTTGACCGAAGAAGACGGATTTAGGCGCAAACGAAAAGTCGCGATGTTTGACCGAAGATGAAGATGATAATCCAACCCCACCAAGGACATGAGCATGCGCCGTTGAAGAGGCCATCTTCGAAAGAAAAGATAGGAGCTTGTGAGAAAAACCCCAAGGGCAGTAGAAAAGCGTTTGGCGTTGTGTCGAGAAGATAAGAAGAGAGACGAGACGAGAAGGGTTTTGGGCTCAATAAGGAGTGGAACGAGGAAGATTACACGTGGACGAATTCCAGAGGCATCTTGAGCAGCCCGGAAGAATTCTCGGGCAGTTGTAATGGGCCCGGTTGGAAAGATCGAGGTTGTTCTACTTTGTTTGCTCAAAAGGCTTGAAAAATGAATTTTACCTTTTTATTTTTATTTTTATTTATTTATTTATTTATTATTATTATTATTATTATTATTATTATTATTATTATTATTATTATTATTATTATCATCCTTTTGTCGAGGTTATTATTAGTGATAATTTTATCATTATTATTTTTTATTATTACTATTATTATTATTTTTATTATTCTTATGTATTTATTGTAATTTTATTTACTTAAATATTTTGCATATCATTTTTACTTATTTACTCTTTTAACCTACATCACTATTTTCCTGTCATATCTGTATGTAGGTCTACTGAAAACAGTCTATCTACTATGTTGGGGTCAGACTGCGTACTATCAGACTTCCTCAAACCTCGCTTTACTGCGAAACTTCAGACTGGGTGTGATGATGATGAAAATCCAATCCTCCCTATTTCGATTAATCAATTCCTAACTTGTTTCGTTAGATCTCTTCCACGCATTGATATGAAATCCACACGAATTTGTAGACAAAATTAAGCAACACAAGATTGAAACACCCTAATAATATCAAGATGCTCAGACCTGCTATTCCTGATGTAACATCCTCATGTTCGGGGCTAGACCCCAAAATAGTGAATTGAGAGTACAGTAAAAAAATCGTAATGCATTTTATACCCATGCAGCATAGTATATTCACACACAAGTGAATATTTATTTGTGATGCAAATTTTTTTACATACATTCATTGATATTTTCGGGTATAATTGATTTATAAATGAGATTAAAAATGCGAATTGTGGATTATTTATGTTAAAATTTTATTTGGAGATTAGCAATATCATTTCATATTTTTAGTGAATTTTAGGAAATTTCTAAAATTTAGGGTATTCTTAGACTAGGAAAAATAAGAGACAGAAAGACCAATAGCATTATGACATGTAGCAGCACAAGTAAGTGGCACATAGATTACATGCATAGAAGAACAAGTCTCCAGCTCTCTCTCTCTCTCTGTTGGTGTTCTTCACTGCAGCAACATAACCTACTCTTCCATTTGCATTCTTATTTGGTTGTCTTTTTCTGTCCTTGCTTCTCTCCACTGACAACCCATTCTTTTAAGTTCTGAAATTTTGCTGAAGAACGTGAAGTCTAAATCACATAAGTTTTTCATGAATACATTGATGATGTTTTAATATTTTGTATACGGGTTCATACATGAGTGAAAAGGGAAGAAAGAAATTCAGTTGTGAGAATGAAGAAGTACAAAAATATGGAGAAAATGCAGAAAATAGGGAACATGCGTGAGAGATGTTGGTTTTTTATGTTTAAGTTTGAACCTCATATTTTTGAGTTGTTTTGTGTTGTTGAGTTGAAAAGGGAGTAGTATAGATCATGTTTGCCTGCTTGTGGATAGATGCATGCATAAGTTGCTATAGGTTTTCGTTTGTGGGTTGTTACTGTTCATGAGAACAAAATTTACAACAGAGAGAAAGAGAGTTGAAGATGGTAAAATACCTATATTATCGGTTTTGTTGTTTTGAATATAAACTTTAATTTAAGTTGTGTTTGGGGTTGAGTTGAGTTGATATGGAAGTGAAAAGGATAGATAAATATAAGGGTATAAGTTTATGATGAGGAATTAGGTAGAAGAGAGAAAGAAGATGGAGAAGCGTTTCTACAAAAATATGGAGAATTACGTGCAAAAATCATTATTCTACAGTAGAAGGTGGCAATGCAAAAAACAAACTTTCTAATATTGAATAGTTCTGACTGTTTTTGCTATAACTTTGCCATCTGATCTTCAAATGACGTGAAACTTAAACCAATAGACTCCTAAGACATTGTTCTTTCTTTCCATAAAAATTTAGAGCTATCTGAATTGATTAGAAAAAGATTGATTGACTCAAAGTGAGGGTATGTGATGGAATGTTATGAACTGGAGAATTTTCAAGAACATGCTTCGGTTTTTTAATTATAGCTTGATCTGTAGATTTCTAAACGGAATGATTCTTAATTTAGATTAAACTAAAGACATATGCCTGCAACTTTCTTCAGGAAGTTGAATTTTAATTATGACTCTAAGATTTTCAAAATTGGCATGAAATTAAGGCTTGGCGTAGGCTGTAATATTACCAGGGACAGGCATCATGTCCTGTAGTTACTGAATAAACTGTACTGATGTAAGCTGAGACTGAAGTTCCTTCACCAAAGTTGTAGCTTATTCTCTTAGATTTAAATTGGTTTGTGATTATTGAATAAACTGTACCAATGTAGGCCGAATTAGACTGAAGTTCCTTCATCAAAGTTGTAGCTTATTCTCTCAGCTTTAAATTTGTATAAAGTTTATAATTTTTTGATATTAAAATTGAGAGTTATTGGTTGTACAACTTGAATGCATGATCAAGCTCTAGTCAAAATTTTCAAATGTACACAACTTGTGGTATTTTGAGTATAACTAATAGAATAATGAACCGAATTGAATGATCTTGGTATCAATAGAGATTTAAGACACATTTTCTTGATCTTATTGATTGTGCAAAATTAACCCAAGTGAAATGCTTCCAACAAAAGCGGGAATAGTAATTGAATGTATGAATTTTGGCACTTTTGAAGTACAATTGATGTTTACATCAGTTTCGTAAGAAAATATACTTAAGAATTTGTCACGAACATGCGTGTTATATGATACTTTCATACTAATGCTGATTCAGTTACATGAAAAATATGGTAATATGAACTTTATGTTTGATTGTATACAGAAAGATAAGTAGAGCGATCACTTCCAGATATTGCTGGAACTTTAAGGCAATAAGCAAAAGAGAGTGATTGTGAGTAATCTTAGATAGTTACACCTTACTTTGTTTTGCTTGTTGAATGTGATTTATGTTGATTGTGTTCTGAATTTCAGACAATGATTGTCCGAGGCGTTTGATGCATGTTTATATTATTAGAAGCGCTACTTGCATGTGAATATGCTTGAACTATTGTTTTGCATATGAAATGCCTCAAATGACTTTGTTTTTGTTTAAAAACTGTTGAGTCATAGTTGTGGATAAATAGGCATGCCTAGAAGGGTCGGCAGCTGCTTCTGTGACACTTCAGTGTCTAACACTTTGGTGTCTTCTGTTATTGGCACTTGAATCTCTTATGTTATTGAGACGTAAGTCTCTTCTATGATATGATACCGATTATGATATCTTCTGTATAAGTCTCGTTACCTACTTCTGTTGAAGGATTAACAGATATTTGATTGTGTATTATGATATATATTGGATTTTGAAATAAACAAAATGATGTTTTGAACTGAAGGTATTGTGCCTTCTTTGATACTCAATTCTGTTAACTATGCAACTGTTCTAAAATGTAAATATCTGCTTGTGCCATAACTTGATTCAGTATGATTATCAAATTATGCATAGTTTAGTTATTACTCACAAAGCTATATGCTTAACACGATGGATTTGCCCCGTGCTTAACACGATGAATTTGCCCCGTGTAGGTTCTGAGTGACATTTATAAAGATCGGGAAAAGACAATCGCAATGGCCAATGGAGTTTGAGTGTTATTTTGAAAATAATATAAATTTTTGGTTTGACTTTTGGCTTGTATCTGATATGTACATGTGAATTCATTTGTACATTTGTAACAACGATACTTCAGTTTGGTTTGGAATTTACAACGAGTTTGTGACAAGTACTGTGTAATTTAATGTATGTTTGTCTGAATTGTTTACTGGAAGTTTTCGTATGCTTTGATTTGTTTGTACTGTTTGAGGTGGCATTCATATATCCTTCCAAGAAGTATGTGGGTGTTACACTTGACCTTCATTTTGTATTTTTATAAAGACATTATTTCCGTAACTTATAACTGTGACCTTATTATCACAAAAAATAACTCATTCTCTTTAAAATAATAAGACATAAAATTAAATTAAATTTGGTGTTTTGATAATTTTTGTTTATAAAAAATTCGTTTTAATATAGGTTTGATGTTGCATGAAATTTAAAATTTATTTGAATTTTTATAATTTTCTTTAATTTAAAATTTATAAATTAATTTTAATTATAATTTGAGCTTTCCTTATTAAATTTTTACTTTAAACATTATGACATTATTAATTTTCACTCATTGAACATAAACAAGCAAATTGATAGTAAAAAAATTAACACAAACTTGGAAATAAAATAAATAGTTGTAAAAATGCTAACATTAATTGATATGTAGTTTTTATTATTGATATAAAAAAATAGTACCGCCCAAACTCATTCAAATAATTGTTTAAGAATTTTGATATTATCTTCTTTAGCTTAAAGGATGTTTTTATCCTTATCATTATTGTTATAATTATCCTTATGTATTTATTATAATTTTATTTACTTAAATATTTTGTATATCATTTTTACTTATATACTCTTTTAACCTGATCTACTGAAAACAACCTTTCTATTATATAAAAATAAAGCTGCTTATTATCAAATCTTCTTAGACCTTATTTCATTGCGAAACTTCGAAGTAAATATGATGATGATAATGATGAGCTTAAAGGATATTATCACATAATTGTCATTAGGAATGTTAAGAGTTCACCTGGCTCGATTTAGCCTGAGATCAATAATCTTGATCCAAATTCAATCTACAATTTGATCCAAAACGTGAAATTTAATTTTAAAATTTAAATGTATTTAATTAAACTTAAGATGACCTTGATCCAAATCGACCAAACTTGAACTTTTATTCACAAAACTCAAAATTTTTTAATAAAAATAACATTGTATTTTAATTTTTTAAAAATTTATAAATATTTAATCGAGCTTAACCTAAACCCGATTAGGCTTCAAGTTCAGGCAAAGAGTCTTAGGCCTGACCTAACTTTAAAAATTTAAAAATATTTAATCAAGCTTCAGGTCTGGGCAGAGAGCCTCAGGCACAATATGACTTAGGGTGAGACTTGGGCTTGGATGGGCCCAATCTAGGGCTGGTAATTAAGAGAATCTGAGACCAGATTAGTAAAACATAAAACAAACCGAAGAAGCATCTAACAACATTGCAAGAAACACCGAATCAAGACCACAAATCATACCACTCTTAAAGCCATTGAGCTATGATATACAGATAAGGTAATGTGATGAAATGAAACAAGATGACCAACGGAATTTAAATAAAGAGTATAAAACATTCTGGCTCCATCAGCCAAGATTAAACCTTGAAAAGGACATCATCAATCTAACAACATATTTGTACTTACGGATCCTGCCAATGGAATAGGGAGTAGCGTTGTTATATTGTTGGCTCTATAAATATTTTCCGGCACCGACAACATCATCACGGTCATCATCTTCGTCAACTTTTCGAGGCTTCCTAAGCTGAAGATGCGACCAAGATGGGGAAGTTTAACCAACTTAACGTTGGAATGAAATGGAATACGAACCAGTATTTGGATCTTTAACGGCTTTGAAGTTATCAACACTCATCCCAAACCGTCCCAGTATAGAGTTCCCCATCTCTTTCAACTTCCCTGCTCAAAAAGAGATAATCATATTGGTATAAGATAAAGTTATTCGTACACACAAAGTCAGAAGAAATTGACAGATTGTTGAAACTTGGAGCACACAGAGTCCATCAATGCTGTGACCAAATGTCCTAGTCAGTTAATTAGCACATAAGCTCTTAACTCTGCTGGTTACTGTCTAAAAACCGTCGATCCGATAGTAGTAGGAGCTAAGCCTCTTGTCCTACATCACTTAAGAAATAAAACTCTTCCCTTATCACTCCAATCCGAACCCCAAATGCACACCCTCACATCCACAGCTGGGGAAATGTTAGAAGAAAGACAAAAACCTCGTAGTTCTAATAACATCAAAGTTGAATCACTGTGTTAAATATAACAGAAATTGTAAGTGACAGACGAAAAGAAAAGGGGTAATGATTATATAAATCACTAATTATTCACAAATTACTGAAAGTATCACAAACTTCATCTCGTGATTGAAAAGCACACAAACTATCCAATTCCAGCCAATAGTCATACATGTCTTTTCAGACAAGCCTTAAGAAGTCTAACTTGTTGCAAAACCGAGCTTTGCAATGTGGCAGGAGCGATGTCAATTGGCAAATAGGGTTTTGATTTCAGGAAAAAAAATTAGACTATGACAAGGGCAATATGGTAATGACACTTCTAAACAGAAATGTAAGCAGAATAACCAACTATAATATCAAAAGTTACTCGTCTATCAAACAAAAAGAAGAGAATTAATGGTTCTCTTTCATCTTTTCCCGCTTTAAGTAAACAAACTAACTGAAGTACACAGATAGAATTAATCATTCAGCTTACCAATCATTTCCTCTTTCATCTTTTCCCGCTTTTCTGCAGCTAATGGTTCCAAACGGCGAATGGACTTATTAGCCTGGTCATTTGATGGTTCCAGTTCCAGAATCTTTTTCATATCTGCAAGTGTAGAATTAGCAGATTATTCATTGATTTAGCTTGAGGGCAAGGGAGGGAAAGAGTATAATGTCCAAGTAAGACAGTTCAAAGAAGGTGATAAAAGCAGCAACTGAGAGAGGAAAGAAAGAAAGAGGGACGAAAGACGAGAAAACCTAAGAAGAGAACAAAATTTAATAGTCAAAGAGTTGCAATGTATATAAGAAATTTGGGGCTTTATCTAACAAGCTAAAAATATGAAGATGACCTCAACTAAAATTTCTGTAAAAATGCATCCTAAATAGAATAGATACAATCATTATGAAAGTAGTCTCTAATTTTCTAATTTAAGAGTAACATTGAGTGCACCAAGCCCTGCTCCAAATGGCCCCTGGTTAGTAATATAATCAGAATGTCAATTATACGCAAATAGGCATTGTAAACACAGAAAAATACAACACTGAACAATCCATGTCATAGAAAAGGGATTACTACTAAAACTATTATCATCCAAAGTAAGCAATTTGAGATATAGAAAAGACTCCATCTTAATATGTAACAATGAGTTAGGGAACTGTCTAAACCAACTAACCATTAATAGCCTCCTCAAAGTGCTCAAGCTTTTCATGGGCCTCTCCTCTTCTAAGCAAAGCTTTCATGTAGGAGGGATTTAATTCTAGTGCCTTTGTGCAATCTCTGATCGTGTCCTCATACTTTCCCTGACATTTATAAAAGGGTATATTACTACTATCAACAACTATAAATGAACATTTGAGAGAGCTCAAAAACAAACTCTGTAGATGCATGATAATCAACTTACCATAAGAAGAAGCTCAAAAAATTACTAATAACTAGCACCAGTTGGCCCACTATTTTTTTAATTTGGAAAAAACAAGATTATTAGGCTTGCATACTAACCCCAACTTAAGAATTGTGCATGTCAATAGTTGAAGACAACACCAAGAAATCAGCAGCCACTAGATTCACAATCTCTAATTTGCATGTAAATAAAATGTCCAAGTCACATGTTACATTTTTTGTCTACAAGACGATGCAGATGATCATCTTGCAAAATTCAATTAGTAGTTATTCAATCAGTAGCTCCGAATAAAGGCATACCAGTTTCATGAAGCATACAGCGCGGTTTGCATGGCAAATGGAGCGCAGCTCCACAGATGAGGTCATTTCTGGTGCAACTTGTAAAGCAATCTCATACTTTAACAATGATTCCTCATACTTCCCTTCTCCAAACAATTTATTACCCTCCAGTTTCGCATTATTAGCTTGCTCTAAAGCTTGCTGTTGCAAAATAGGTGAATAAAATTAGGTCCTCTCAGAAACACCAATAAATTAATTGTCTAAAGAAATGGAATCAATTATCCGATTTAGAAGCCTAGACTATAACTCCTTTTTATCCTAGTAAAGTGCATAAGAATTTAAGAAAATTATGACATTCTTATCGAGAAAAGACCTGCTTTCTTTCATCATCATCGTTCAAAGCATCGTTATCTTCTTCTTCTTTGCATTGCTGTTTGAGATGATTATGATCCTCAGTTGTTCTATCAGTTTCTTCACGAGTTTTTTCTTCACTGTCACTGACTTCATGCTCGCTAGCAGTTTCAAAACCATCAGAATCATTCCCATCTTTTGTAATGATATTAGGAGCGACTGTGTTACTGGTTGCTGCATCTGATTCCATATTGGATGTTGACTCCTTTTGTTTCACAAGAGTTTCAGGTGTAGTCTCTTCTGGTTCTATCACCACCATTTTTGGCCTCAAGTTTACTTTGAGGAATTGCGTTGAACAGCTGTGGAAGTAAGAAAAGTTGCAAAAAGTTGAAGATAAACCATTAAGAATGGATCACTGCTAGAAGCATGTAAAACACATGCATCATCACAGAATAGCTATGGTAAATCATTGACTACCAAAGTGAATGTGGCTACATGTGTTTCCAACTTGTTGACCACACATCAATACTGCCTACGAGATATAGCATCATTCTTGTGAAATGTTATAACGTGTTGGACATTGAACCAAAGAAGAATACATACCGAATCAAACTCCAAACCACGTGAAAACAAGGTTAAATTATATATAATGTATTAGTATGACCAAACAGAGCCTACCTTGAATAAGATCAAATCTTGAAGCCTCCCCAAGTACATATAGTGTAAGGCTCAGATCATTATATCGTTCTGAGACTTCCACAATTCCAGTACTCAAACACCCCTACTACTAAGTGACTAAACACATTAGATTCATACGAACCAACACACCCATTTATACTCTATACCTGAGAGATAAAGCTAAAACCCGCGAGTGCCAAATCTATGCATATTTGTGACAGGACAACCTAAAAAGTTGACAACAAGAGAGTAGAAATACCCATCCAGATATAAAGATAAAGGTGTTGATGAAATGCCCTAGTAACCTAGAAATTTAACCAAATATTACTCGAATTCCATTGTTCTAGAAACAAAAAATTAGGTCCTGATACAGACATGATTCACAAAAGAAACGATTTTATCGCAACGTGAAAGCTCAAATGCTTAATTCATCAGATACTTCAGGAAAGAACCGGGGGAAAAAAAAAAAAAGGAATTACCAACAACGATTCATCCAAGACAATCAAATCAACATTACCAATTCATTATCAGCCAAATTTCTAAAAGTGAAAACAAAAAATTAAGCAAGAACTTCGAGGTTACACCTGCAATACCAAACCGGAGTGAAGAGGGAGATGGACACTGACGATCGAAGGCTGCGGTAGGAACAGGCGCTTGAAGAGAGAGTGAAGAAGTTTCTGGAAGAGATTGCAAACAAAATTCGTAGGACGAGCTTTCTGGAATAGCCCAAAATACGCTGGGACTCTACTTCTTCTTTTGGGTTAAGATCCTTCCAGTTACTCCGTGCAAGCCTGTTTCTACCCCAATACAACGTCGTTTTATGTTATTCAGGGCGTTCTTGTGGGTATTGTTACAGTGCGAGTACTGACTGCATTGTTTTAGTCATTTAACGGCCGGTAAAATACGTATATTAACCGTTAAAATGTTAACTTTACTGTTAGTTACCTGACGGCGGATAAATTATGTAAATTCTGTTGAGTATCTTTTCCTCTTTACTTCCTTTTCAGATGGATCAAGATGTTAATAGGTTGGGTTGGGCTCAAGCTCAATAAGGCCTTAGGCTGACCAACTGGTAAGACCTGATCTGACTTTTTATTTTTTAAAAAAGAAATTTTAAAAAATGACATCATTTGTTTAAAATTGTTGAGTTTTATTTGTTTATTTGTCTCATATTGATTAGGAAAAATAATTGGAACAAGCTCTTACCTATATAAAGAGGTTGCTACCTCCTTAGTTAACACATTAATATAAAATCAAAGATTTGTATGATAAATTTGATTCTAGTTAAATTCCTCTTTTGAGGTGAGAGTTTGAGAGTTTGTTTTTGGTATTTTTTGTGGATGTATTGGTGTATTGGAGGATTGGGTGATTGTAAGGATTTTTCATATAGTAGATTTTCTTTTCAGTACCCGTGGTTTTTTCTCCAGTTTCGGAGTTTTCATGTAAATTCTCTTGTGTTATTATTATTTCTCTATTTTATGATATTTGTGTCTATACAATATTATTGGGTGTGGGTTCGGAAGATTTAGGGTGCGTTTACTTTCAGAAAACAGTTTTTTGTTTTCTATCTTGATTTTTTGCATACATTTCCAATTTTCATTTTCAGTGGAAAATTGTGAAAACATGTTTACTAATTAATATTGAAAAATTTATTTCTAAAATTGAAAATTGCAAAACATATTTACTAAAATTGTGTTTTGATTTCAAAATAATTAGAAAACATGTTTATTAAGGATTGTTTTTTCATTGCTAATAAATTAAAAGAAACAATCCAGAAGATGTCTCAGAAGATGATGAAGATCAGGAGGAAGAAAGTAACGAGGAATCTCCAATGTTGCTCCACCATGTTCTGTACCAGGCTTAATCTTTGCAGCAATCAGAATGGGCATTCATAAATAGGCAACATCACAAGAATTTGGCTACATGCAAAGAAAAGCTGCTGATCTTAAGCTACGGGCTACAACAGTCGCTGGGGCAATTAAACGAGCATGTGGTGTGCATAGAGGAAAGTTAAGCCTGAACACAACTAGATGATTGATGATGCGAGGTGGGAACTATTACCGTAGCCGCCACGGTCGTTGAGCTTGGCTTGGACAATCATGGTGGATATAAAGTGAGATGATTGATGATGCGAGGTGGGAACTATTACCGTAGCCGCCACGGTCGTTGAGCTTGGCTTGGATAATCATGGTGGATATAAAGTGAGAGGCTTCACGTGCCTCTTCCAATAGCCTCTGGAGGTGGGAACTACTTTTAAGGATTGTTTTTTCATCATGTTTATTAAGGATTGTTTTTTAATAACGCATCAAGTAAAAAGATGCAGATACAAAGGAAGAAACGGCAGTAAAACATGTTTTTTCTTTTGATTGTTGAAAACACGCTTCTCTCGTTTTGAGAAGCGTGTTTTCTAGTTTCTTAAAAATTAGAGATGAAAATTTGGAAACCTATTAAAAGTAGTTTTCTAATTTTCTAGAAAATTGAAAAAATAGAAAACACGCTTTTCTTGAAAAATTGATCTATTTTTTTATTAATAAACATGTTTTCTAATTTTTTTCTATTTTATGAAAAAATTTTCTAGAAAACTAGAGAATTTTCAGAAAGTAAACGCACCCTTAAATTTCCAACAATTAGTATCAGAGCCAAGATGTGTTTTTTTCTAAAAAATCTGAATATGTTCTATGGTCGCAGTTTTGACTAATCTTCCACATCAGAAAAGATTTTCTTAAGAAAGGTTCATTTAGTACGATGAAGTATTGGTGTGGTAGTGTAGAAGTGTATGTTTATGAAAGTTTTAGCTAAGGAATGACTTGATGTTTAAGTATGTCCTTTGTAACTCACCTCTCTTTCCTAGGAACTTACCTAGTGTACTATTTATTTCTATGATAAAATTCATAAAGGTAGAAAAGCATAAGAAAAATGTCAGAAAATAGGGCTTCGAATCCTCTTAAATTTGAGGTGGAGAAATTCGACGGGAGATTTAATTTTGGCTTTATGGCAAGTGCAAGTCGAGGATATTTTGATTCAATCGGAGTTACACAAGGTATTGAAAGGTAGACAAATCTCTTATATAAGTACTACTACTAGTGATATTGGCAAAACGACTAGTATGGACAAATCTAGTATGAGCGATGACTAAGAATGTCCTTGTGAATGTGCATGGAATATCTACAACAAATGAGCTATGGGAAAGCTCGAGGAGTTGTATCAAACAAATGGTGTCTCAAATTGGGTGTACCTAAAGGAGCAGTTTCATATACTACGGATGAGGGAAGGTACTACAATTTCAAATTATTTAAGTATTCTCAATGGGATCATCTCTGAACTGAAGGCAATTGTAATTCATATAGACGATGAGGATCACGCTTTGAGACTCATCTGGTCTCTTCCACCTTTATATGAACACATGAAACCTATTTTGATTCATGGAAAGGAGAAGATAGTTTTTCTGAAGTTATCGAAAAACTCTTTTCAAAAGAGAGAAGACTGGGTAATGGAATAAACGTTCCTCCTGAAGACTCAGTTCTGGTAGTAGTTGAATATCGGAAGAAGAACTCCATGAAGAAAAATATAGTATGCTGGACGTGTGGACAATATGAGCATGTGAAGAAAAATTGTCCGTAAAATGGAGCAGGTTCGGCAAGAAGCTCTAGGTCAGTTAATGGAGAGACTGACAATGTCGCTAACATTATCTCCATAGATGATGATTTTGTTCTCTAAAAATGGGGCATGCACATCCTCGTGACATGTCGCTAATCTCAAAGTTGTCATGATAGAGAATGTGTTACTGTTAGCGGGTTCATAAGTTTGCACACGGGCATTAGTTTGACATTAATGCAAGGTGTGTGATGGAATTTATGTTAATGGCTGATGAACTTTCAGGAAAGCCAAACATGAAAGTTGTACCATAATTTTTCAGTAAGGTTATTTTTGACATCTGCCGAAGTAAAAGGCTTGAATTGATTTATTCCGAGTTGGTATGCTTTTATGGTGGGACATGATACTGTGAAGCACGATAATTCTCTACATTGAGAATTATGTTATTTTTAGGAAATCTTCATTAAGGTGGAATGTGGTTGTGGGATCAACCAAAGTCGTCAAGTGGAGATTGTTGAGTTTTAGCTCCTTTGTTTGTCTCATATTGGTTGGAGAAAACGTTTGGGGCAAGACTTTTACTTATATAAGGAGGTTGTTACCTCCTTGGTTATTGCACTAATACAAAGTCAAAGATTTGTATGACAAATTTGACTTTAGTTAAATTCCTCTTTTGAGGTGATAGTTAGAAAGTTTGTTTTAGGTATTTTTTGTAGGTGTATTGATGTATTGGGGGATTAAGTGAGAGAAAAAATTGTGTAATTGTAAAGATTTTTCACATAGTAAATTTTCTTCTTGATATTCATGATTTTTTCTCGAGTTTGAGAGTTTCCACATAAATTCTCTTATGTTGTTATTATTTCTCTATTTTCTAATATTTGTGTCTACAAAATATCCTTAAGTGTGGACTCAGGAAGTCTAAATTTTCAACAAAAATGACGTCTTTTTTCATTACCTATTAAAGGTAGAGCTCAAATCCAACTTTAGGACCAATTGTTTCCAAAAAGTCGGATTTGATTAAGCGTTCTATTTCAAAATAGCCATTTACTCGAAACAAATTTGCATTTTGCATCTATTTCTGTCTTTTGTATACGATCCCGTGCTAAAACAGTTAATTTACATATTTAACCCGCCGTTAAGTGACGAACAGTAAAGTTAAAATTTTAACGGTTAATCCACTTTTTTCAGGATCCTCCGACTTCAGTCTGAGCCCACCTTCTCCAAGACCAATATGGTTTTATGTACTGCAGAAACTGCACTACTTAGGCTTGGGTTGTAATTTTGTTTTCTTTCCCTTGTAGTAAAAAAAATAAAAAATTAAACGGTTAATTTTCGTATTTTAGAAGCCGTTAAGTGAGTAACAATAAAGTTAGTACTCGCACGGTAACAGTACCTAAAGCCTTTGTTTGGATTGAAAGAAAGCAAGAAAAAGGAAAGGAAGGGAATTGCATTTCTCTTTATTTCCCTTGTTTGGATAAAAATAAGTAAAGAGAAAGTGAGAGAATGGAAAGTAATAGAAGGGAAAATTGGATCAAATACATTTCCCACCAAATTGGTGGGAAAAGAAGGGAAATTGAGGCAAGATAAGCTTGATATAATTAAATTACCATTGTAGCCTTATTGAACAAAAAGGACACAGCCACACTACCCACGCATAACACATGCTCCCGCCTTTTTCTTCTGCGCATGCCTTTCTTCTTCTGCTGTTTTCTTCTGTTGTTCTTCTGCACTGTGCATGCCTTTCTTCTTCTGCTGTTCTTCTGCACTGCGCATGCCTTTCTTCTTCTGTTGTTTTCTTCTGCTGTTCTTCTGCACTGCGCATGCCTTTCTTCTGCTGATCTGCACAAGTCCTACAAAAGAGGTAAGGTTCTTCTGTACAACTCCTTGTATGTGTTTTTTATTTGATTGTACGCATAAATAGAAAACAGAAAACCACTATCTCCAACATTATTAATAGTAACAACACTGCATCGCCACCTGATAAATCAGAACCAGAAAAAGAGCAACGGGCCTCTTCAGTTCCCTACACAATTCCTGAGTAGAGTGGACCTCCTTGCCACCAATTCTTTCTTGAGGTTCTCAAAGACGGTTCCATTATCGATCAGTTCAACGTGTAAG
>JANZLD010000236.1:3418829-3433975 GCA_026413575.1 Erythroxylum carthagenense
AATGAGTTAAAAAACTACAGGTTTAATTTAAAATTAATTTAACAAAATATTAATTTAAATAAAATTTAATTGATAATTAAAATTTATTAATATTACGTAACTTCTTTATTATTTAAGGATAAGATTGTATATTATCATATTTTTTAAATTTAACTTTTTTTTTAAATTTCGGATGTGGTACGATGAGTTAAAGATTTAATTAATATGCCAAAATTAAAGAAAAGGAAAATAAAATTTAAAGAAAATTTAAAATTTCTTAAACATTTATCTTTTACAGTTTTACGTTCTTCCCAGTAATTTTTCCCTCTCGCCTCCTTTTCACTGCCCGTTAAAAGCCATCTTTTTTGTTTCGATAAGCGGCTTTCCCGATTAGCCGGAGCCGCCTCTCCCCTCAGTCTCTGATCGGCCGTCATTCTCAGAGGTTTGTTTTCACACTCTCACCTCACTTGGTGGCTTCTCTTTGTGTGTATATATGTATATATGCACATATATAAAGTCTCAAAACTTCTATTTTGTTTTTTCCTTCAAACAAAATGACTTCTTTTATAACGTATGTATAGTCAAAAGTTACTTGACAACACACAGAAGCCTATGCTTCCTCGTACGTACGTGGAAACTTAAGGTCCAAGTAGTTTGCCTTGGTGGAGAAGGAGAAGAAAGTTTTTGGTTTATAAAGGCAGAGTCTTTTTCATATTTTGGTTTCCACAATTGACCGAAAGAGACTCCTTTTTTCTTGTTTTTGTGCCTCTCTTCATTGGTCTTAGGTTTACTGCTTCAGGGTTTACGTGGGTTTTGAAGATCTACGATGGAGACCGACGCCAAGCTCAACAAAAGTATCCTGCCCTTAAACGTTTCTTCTGCTTCTTCTGCTTGTTTTTCTTTTAATGTTTGTTTAGTTTTTATATTTTTGAGAAAGATTTTTGTTTGTTCGTAAATGGGGCTCAATTAACTTCAACAACACCAATCGTTTAGTTTTTTCTTCCTCTCGTGTGCATGGAGATGTTGCAAGTACGATGCTATGATGTGTACATCTTCTTTTCTTCCTTAAAAAGATGTTCTCTGTACATTAATTATTGAGGAGGAATTTGGCATACCTATTCTAGCGTTCTGCAACAGTTTGAAGCTTGATTTGGTTCATCTATTAGATTCGGATGTATTTTAGTCTTCTGTTGTATCCCTTTGTTTATACAAGTAAAGGCTCAGGTTAAGATGGATGTAGCCTTTTATTTTTCATAAATTGTCTTATTTTGTTAAAATAGCAATTTTCTTAACCATATCATGTAGCTGAGGTTAGTTCTGCTGGTTTGAACTCAGTATCTGCTGGTACATTTGCAGAGAAGGACGTGGTATGTCACACAATGTCTCAGACTTATCTTTGTTTATGTTTATCGTCCTACGCCTGTTTGTTTATACTTAATTCTGTGAGTTTTGTGATAAAAATGTTTACTAGTTGGGTTTATAAGTTGTATAAAATGCTTGTTACTGTTGTACCAAATCCTACTGGACCTTATAGTTTTTGGGTTTTTTCTGCTTCTTTGTAACAATCAATGGGTTGTCAATAAGAAATACCGCCAACAACCTAAAAATTGGGAGTTCAACTCACTTAATGGGGAAGGGGTGGGAAGGGGTTTGGTTTTGTAATGGCTCTGCAGATGTCCCATAGACACCATAGAAAAAAGGGAACCCTTTAGAAATTTTTTATTTTGCAATGCAATTTTCTTCTTCTAATGTTCCTTGAAATTATTTCCTGCCAGACTTCTGTGGAAGATGGAGCACCATCTGGTCCAACATTCTACCAATCTTCCTTAGGTGCTGTTACTCTTAGCTCCAAGGGAAATGTTGATGCGTCTTGCACCGAAGGTAAGTTTGATCGGGAATCAATTGGAGAGCCTGGTGTTTATTTTCCACCCACAAGCAGTTACAGTTATCACTACCCAGGTTAGAAATGAGACAATACTACATTCTTTAAGCTAACATTTCTATCATGTCAAACTATCCCGTTCCGTTGTCTAGAATTCCAATCCAATATCCTCTCCTTTGTTGTAAGTAGGATATGTCAGCACCAGTGTGGTTTAAACCAGTTTGAATTCCAAATATGAAACTCCCAATTGCTATATGAAAATTCTTTGATTGTTTCTCTCTAGTCATGCACTAGCTAGGAGATCATAGTTGTTGACAAGTTGGCACGTGGATGGGAGAAAGAATTTGGGCTAGCTTTAATCTATTCACTTTATGTGACTAACTTTAAGTGTGTTTGATGCATTGACATCATGAATAGGTTCCCTTGTTATTGGAAACACTCATACCTTTGTGGGGAATTGTTCATTTTGTAGCTTGAGATGACTTGTCTTCTATGATGAAAAGATTATTATGTACTGGCAGTTGTTACATACTTGGGGCCTTTTTTTCACAGGATTTCTGGGTTCCTGTGCACAAGTTGACAATCCTGGCTATAGTCGAGTAGATGATTATCACACAGTATGTTCTTACAATGTTTACTTGAAAAACTCATTAAATAAAAGTTTGCAAATATAACTGAGTTTGTTTTAATGCTGCTATCAGAGCATGGTATCAGAAAATGGTTCAGTAGTTTATTATGTGCCCAGCTACAATACCTACGTGTCTGGAACCGTAGCTGTTGATGGGCAAAGTGGGGGCCAACAACCATATTATCCAGACTATGGTTATGTTCAACCTCATTTGTCCTATGGGTGTGATGCAACATATGTTGCTGATGGCCCTAACGCTACTGGTGTGGGAAATAGAAGATGCGGTTCATCTTCAGCTACTTTTGCAAAGTCAAGAGACATCAATGCCATAAATAACAAATATTCCAAGTCCACACCTGGAGAAAAAATTAGAACGTTTGGCAAGGTACACAAACTGATACATCATTTCCAAGTCCAATAATTCATCTAAATCTGCATTAAATGACTTACAATATCCCACATTTTTTTTGGGGATTGGGATTTTGCATGCAAATCAATTGTAATGGTGGTCTAAGCATGTTATGATTTTACAGTAAATTCATCAGTATGCAATTGCTTAGCTTAGTGCATGGCACGAGGTTTCTGATGAATCCAAAAGTTTTTGAGATCGTATCAACTCCTTTGTTTCAATATGTTGATCAGCATATAATTTTGTTACTCATGGTTGCCTGAATTTCAGTTCCTATAAGCACTTGATTACAGGTTTCTACATTTGATTCTGACATGTCATTGGTACTTTTGAAGGGCTACCATCCTGTTGGAAAATTCTCTTCATTTTCTGGCCAAAAGCAAGGTTCCAGCCCACGTAATGATTTAATGAATCACAGACAAGATGGAAGGCTGTGGAATGGAGCCGATAGAATTAGAGCAAGATACAGATTTAATGGAAATGGTGATTATGATGCCTTAATGGAGTTACCTCGTGGTCCTAGATCTTCCAACAGGAGTCCTACTTTGGAAGCATCAATCACGAAACAGGATTGTGGATCCTTTATACATAGAGATCGGTATAACCTACCAAATTTTGAAATTGAATATTCTGATGCCAAATTTTATGTTATCAAATCCTATAGTGAAGATGATATCCATAAGAGCATTAAATATGGTGTTTGGTCAAGTACACCAAGAGGCAATAAGAAGCTAGATGCAGCATTTCATGATGCAGAAAAGAAATCGAGTGATGCTGGCATGAAATGTCCAATCTTCCTATTTTTTTCGGTTAGTTGGCAAATTTAATTGTTCTGCTTTCATTAGCTTCTTTTGTATCACAAAGATTTGTGGAATCCATTCCACTTCATTGCTTACAAGTTGTGCTGTATTTTGTATAAAATAAGCAATTGTGAGAAAGGCTACCTTGTTTTCTGGAAAAGACTATGATTGACTTGCATAGATTGGAGTCTTTTGGCTTACATCAAAGGCAAGATCCACACATGGATTCATAATTTTTTTAAAATGCCTAGGCTACATCATATCTGGATTCTACATATTTATTTTAAGTTTAATTCTTCTGCTTAAATAAATATATAGAAGAATTCAACTTGCTTTTTTAAATGCTACATCATAAAGATGGGACGGACATATCAATCTGATTCAATTGAATTTTGTTGACCTTATTGAAGTCGCTTAACATGGCTCAGTATATGCTTTTTTTATTTAGTTGAAAATTTCTTTACTTTTTCATATTTTTTCATCTCTTTTCTTAATCTCAACTTAGGTGAATGGAAGTGGTCAGTTTGTTGGTTTAGCTGAAATGGTTGGTCAAGTGGATTTTAACAAAGATATGGGCTTCTGGAGAGTTGACAAGTGGCATGGTTTTTTCCCTGTCAAATGGCATGTCATAAAAGATATTCCCAATCATCAGTTGCGGCACATTATCCTTGAAAATGATGAGAACAGCTCTGTAACATTTAGCAGGGACACTCAAGAGGTATGTCTCTCTTTTTGGCAACTTGTGAAAGTTTCAGAAGCTGGACGTAGAATCTTATTGTTTACTGTCATGCTCAATTGCTCAACACTCTGTGTGATGTTTACGTTCTCAATTAATCAACATTCAGCGTTATCAACTGGTTGTATTTGTTAAGGGGAGAAGTATAACTTGTGTAATTGGATTTGCTTTGAAAGTTTGCTGATGCCTTTACTTCGGTAAATGGTTTGTCACTGAAATCTGATATTTCAATCTTATGTATTAGCTGACAAATATGGTTGTAACAGAAAATACATGTCTGGTGACTAGTTTATCAATTTAAAATTATCTTTGATAGTTTTGAATCCTTAATTTGACAAGAAATGTGAAAATTTGTAGGTTGGTCTGAAGCAGGGTTTACAAATGTTGAATATCTTTAAGAGTTATGCAGCAAAATCATCCTTGTTAGATGACTTTGATTTCTACGAAAACCGAGAGAGGTCTCTCAATGCTAAAAAGGGTCGTAAGCCTGGAACGCTGCAGATGGAAGAATACGAGAATATAAGTCTTTCTGTAAGTCAGCTATCTCTCGAGCTTGCTCCGATTTTTTATTCTCATAGTTTGATGTTAGATATAATCATATTTTCAACTATGCTATACACATGATATCTTTGGCCGATCTTAACTCCTGTTATTTTGAGGTCAGTTCAAGGTTTTCTGGTATGAGAAGATATGCTGAGTTTTATTGTTTAGTTCCCAGATTTCACTTCTCTTCCAACTTTTGATCAGAAGCATGGAAGCACAGAAGGCAAACTTGAACATGGCAAGAACAGTACAGACACTTCCTCTCTAGTTAAACTTGCCAAGAATCTCTCAATTCATGAACCCAACTCAAAGATCTCAACAAAATCAACGAAAAGATCCATTCCTGTAGTAGCTCCTGAACCATAAGCTCTGTAATACATCCATAGCTTTTATTTGATTACTGTTTCTTATATATGTATATACCCTTTACGTCCATTTCAACTTGTAATAATACAATGTCTCGTTTTCAGATTGATACTGGTTTGTAGGACCATTTTATTGTCTGTGAGACTGCTTAGATAGTAAGAACCAATTGAGAAATTGTAGACAAAGACTGACAAAGTAACGTATATCATTGCAATGATTTGAAGAGAACAACCTTAAAACATCTTATCTAATTGAACACAACCAGATCAAATTTATTCTCTTGAATCTTTAACTGTTCATAGACAATAATCATTGTCTATGGAATCCTGCAAAAGCACACCAACAATGCGAAAGTTAGTCGAATGAGAGCTAAAGCATAAGAAGCAGAACCAGACAGGAATAACAACTTACGAGTTGCAATCTATCGGAGGACCAATAGGAACCCGGACTGGGACATAACACAACCTAGGAATTGCTTTCGCCTTGTCAGGATCAACAGAAAAATTTCCTGCAGCAGACTGAAGATACTTGCACAAGTCTCTACGCACTTGTCTGGTGGTAGCCTGGTCGTTCACCGACTTGACGGCTTTACAACAAGTTCGGTTGGTTGGTCGCCGGGACCACCTGTCAAGTATGGCAGACAGGGCACAAGTGTGGTTATTGCTTCAGAGCATGTAATGGCTGCACCAAGCTTACTTGCACTAACAAGAAGCAAGAGCATAGCACCAAAAGCCAACGATCTCTTCATCATCATCACCTTCAAGCTAAAATCACTCTCTTCAACAAGTTCCTGTTTCAAAGATGAAGTTGGCGTTGTATGCATTTATAGTATGAATTGCATTATCTCACATTAAATTTCTATGATATGATTACTCTTTAATACATAAATAAATATTTTTTGCATTTAACAGGTTTTATTAGGCAATTATTAGATTTTATCTATTTTTTATTTTAGAATTAGTTATAATATATATCCATTTATGGATTTCTCGTAATAAAAAGTGAAAATATTTAGGTAATTAACAACAACAATATTCAATAAAAATTCTACTGAAATACAAGATTCGAAGAAGTCTAATACTACGCAGCTTTACTCTTAAATATTTAGGTAATTAAATTATTAAAAAAATTATTTCCAATATACCAAATAATATTTTTCATCCGTATATATTTATATTTATAGTATAAATTGCTTAATATACATTTTTTCTATCATTGACATTGAGTTAATTTTTCATCTCTTTTGATCGGATCTAAGCCTAGACCAACTTGAAGCCTAATTATTCTAAACAAAATGACATCGTTTTGTTTAAAAGAATTGAAAATTGGGCAGGCTTAATTCTGAGTATACCAGGATGATTCAAAAAAGATATTTTACACTTTAAATTTTAAAAAATTATTAAAAAAAATTGACAATGTGATTACCAGTAACAATTCTTACATATTTTACAAGAAAATTAAATTAAAAATTATTTATGATGTTATATTTTTTAGAGTTAATTACACACTAAATAAATACTTTCTATATTTAACAGGTTTTATTAAGCAATTATTATTAGATCATATCAATTTTTGATTCTTTGATATTTTAGAATTAATTACAAACTCTATCCATTTTTATGGATTTTACAAGAAAAAAGGTATTTAAGTAAATCACTAGATTTAAAAATTAAAAGAAAAGGAGTTATTTGCAATGTACTAAAAAGGAAATAAAAGAGATTATAATTTTTGAAAAAAAAAAATTTGAAACCAAAGAACCCACAGTCGCTATCCTTTAGATGCGCAATAGCCAATAGGTAAACCTTCGGATTAACACAATAGCCTTTAAATTACGTCAACCGAGTATTCCGCATTAAGCAAGCACTATATGACAGGATAAAAAATTATCTGCTAACATACATTGATCAAATATAATATAAACTTGTTTATTCAGAGAAGCACTTCTGATGGAACACAAAAATCTACAAAATGTTCATGACATGCATTTTTCTGCAGAAATTTTATGCAGAGTGGGTCATGGCAGATCATACTTGACATGTCCAAGGTACAGACCGCAGGCAGGAGCCATTGGAGGTGAAGCGGTCACAGACTTAGCATCAAGTATTCTTCTCACTGTGGAATTTTCATCCATTAGAGAAGATGAAGATAAAGAAGACTAAGAATAGGAATTTGAGAATGAAATGTAAATAGAAGAGCATCTGACCATCAGCCATTGTTATATCTCCGACACCAACAGATTTCAGAACACCAACAAGCAGCCTAACCTGAAAAGAATTTGAGTGCTCATGCGATCTAAATAAGAAGACGGACTACCAAACCAGAGATGTAAACCAACTCTCAAAACACCTGATGGTATAGAAAAGAACATGCACGTGCAGTTACGACATAGCATCGGTGTCTGCTACGCATGCCAAACCCCAGATGATTTCCACCATTGAAGGTCCCTAGCATGTCACTCCTGGAAATTGTATTGACTGGAAGGTCATCATCATTCTTAAGGTTGAGACAGCACGAATCCTCTTTTGAACTGCTCTGTTCTCTCTCCGTAAGTGATGGGAAATACAAACTTGGAACTACTTCTGAAACTGAGAGTTCATCCAAAGTCCTGATTGGTGACTTGGCCTGTATATATGAAGAGAACTAAAAGAATTCAGATCATTCAGTGTAATGAATGAGGAAACACAGTATAGTGAGGATAAGTACATGAACAAAAACAAATATAATTGCTCAAACTTTGGTATGCAGTAACTTCAAAAAACAGTGATTAGGGAGAAAACCAAAAGAAGAATATGCAAGAAATGTAAGATAAAAATAATATTTAATAGCATATGCCATGAATGCTTCCTATAATGAAATTTAATGATAAACCTAACAAAGATGAAATTGTTATGGAGGAGGAAGACTCTGAACTCTTAGTTTTTATTTTCATTTTCACAAAACATAGAACTATGAGAACAATAGCTAGATACCAGAGTCAAAACTGAGATGACTTTGGCATACTATAGTCATCATTGTCTTGTTTTAACTCGGTATAAACAAAAAACTTTTCCTATTCTTTTGTACCCTTTGCTTAATGAGAAACTGGATACTGAATAGGCATTGATTTGAACATGTCTCATTATTATCATATTGGGTCATAAACAATCACAAAGGAAAAGTTTTCATTTGATGACAAAGCTGAAAGATTTCCTAAAAACTAGAAACTATGAGTCAAAGTTTCGAGGTTTGCTCTTAAAATCAAATACGAGAAACTTATATGACTATGAACAAAGAGACATCAACTGTAACACAACGCGTCTTTTAAGTAAGGGAGATAAACCTGACAACCAGATGCCCTGAAGGAACTAAAATCATGATGTCCCACAAGAATTTTGCATGCTTCCTGCTCAAAAGAATAGATTTAGAAGTTAAAAGAACAGATCGAGCATAATTTCAAAATTTCAGTTGCTGGAAATACTCGCGAACCTGCATAGAAATGAGATCTAGTTTCTCTTGAACATGCCAAGATCGGTCTTTCTCAAAAGTTGACAAAGGCTCTGGTCCAGATGACAAGCGGTAGAAGTACCTAAAAGTGTTTCGTTTTTCACCATCTCAGGCATTAAACTTATTATCAGGTGCATGATTTGAATAAATAATTTAACCACAGATTAAATGGTCTTACAAACAGCATCTTGGAGACGGTATACTAATGAAAAGAAACCATGAGTCCAAAATGTAGAGAGTGTCTTACAGAAGCAGAAATCCTAAGAATTTATAGAGACAACAAATTTCTCAGTATGTATCGGTAAATTGTTTCACCTGGATTTCCAACCGAATATTACTAAATGTTCAGGCTGTGTATTGCTACTATTTCTACAAACAGAAAATGACAATATTTCATAATACCTACGTGCGCTCTTGGGCTTTGAACCTTGCATGGAAATCAGTGGGAACACATCGAACATCTACAACCATAATATCACCTTCATTTTTCTGAGGAAAGAATGCAAAAAGAAAGTCTTATGTGCTCCAGACTAGTACAAAAAGAAGGCCAGAAAATGTGAACGTTAGGACTAGTTGTTTTAAGCATGCAACTTCATATTGTGTCTCATTTTGATTATTGAAAACAGATGTCAAACCGAACTCCTATACACAGATTAATCTAAACCCCATGAACATTACAGCACATGACCGTACAAGAACAATGTATTCAACATAGTCGCCTAAGTGTAAGGTGAGGTGTGAAAAAATGAATCTTGCCCTTCAACCCCTCTCACTGAGGTAATAATCATGCTTAACTTATCATGTTTGTGAATTGGGCATCACAGAGGTAATAAAGGCAGAGTTTGAAGATGTATATTGAAGATTAAAAGCTGGCAAGCATACTCAAACTAGGTTGAAGTTGTATATTAAAGAATCAGAGATTATTCAATGCTGCAAAACAGGAAAATTTGGCAAGCACTTGGCATCCAATTTTGGGAATCAGAAAAGCCACAGAAACATTACATGATATCGATCTACATAAGATAGGTACATTTGCATATAAGATTGTGATAAAAAGATTAAAATGCCCACTATTGGCCAAAACAGGAAATTAAAGGTAGAGTTTCAAAACATCACAAGTCTTCCAACAAACATATTATAACCAAACAAGACACTGAAGCTAAAACTTTAAGGATAAAGATGCTTAACCTGTAGGAAATGGTTTACGGCTCTTTTAACAACTCCTGGATCATGAGGTGGTAACTGCACTTACATATGCTCAAAAAAGGCCAATTAGACAATTAAAATATAAATCCAGGAACTTAACGGCTCTATTTCACTAAATATGATAAATAAATGAAAAAAACAACACCAAGAGGAACTTCGATTCACCCCAGATGAATACATATGCGGACATATTTGAATACAAAATACCACACGAGTGAGAGGGAGAGAGAGAGAAAGAGACAGTACTATTGTTTCAAAAAGTTTTCAAAAGTTATGCTTTTCTCCAACTACCGAAACAGAAGTACCCAGAAACATTTAGATTTCTGCATTAAGGTAACACTAGCATTGGCACACATACAGCATGCATTCAGAATAATAAAGTGATATCACGAAAGACTTTGTGGAACATACCACTTCACCAGGCTTCCTTTTGCTAATTCGTTCAACATCAACATGGCATACATTTGATAAGGCATGTACTCCTGCATCCTAAAATTGTTGAAACTAAGCCCAGAAAAATAAACCAAATGGGGAAAAATTGCAGAAAAACTACGTAAATAAGCAAATCTATAACGGTTGTTTTTCAGTATTATTTATACAACGTCATACATTCTTTGATTTTAGTCACATTGAAGTGCTGAAAATAAAATATTAAGAAACACAGTAATTAAGCAGCAGAAACTTACAGTTCTACTTGACAGGGAAATCCGTACTGGCTGGCCAATAAATTTTTGAAAAGCATCCTACATTTAATATTATACCAATCAAAACCAAAGCAGATTGGTATATTGTATATCACACAGCTCATCTCATGATAATTTCTCCCAGGGAGAGAAAAAAAAAACCTCAAACCAAGACATCAATGTAATGTCAGGATTTATAATATTTTGGGGATAACCAGAACCTCGGTCCCCCTAAAAGCTGCATTCTCTTATTTCCATTCTCGGACATTCAATTCAACCTTACCCCTAGAACCATGAAAAACAGACTCTTCAACTTTCATTAATGTGTTAACTATGACTAAAAGTCCAAGTATTGCACATTCAGCTAAATCATCTAGAGTTGTTAAAGGACTTCAGGTATTATTTGCATATAATTCAAACAAGAAAAAAACTAAAATGTAATGCCTAAATTAACAAACTGCAGCAAATTAGCCTTCAAGAATGATATAATATCTACACTTTAGCAAATCAGCATCTATAATATGCTGAAACAAGGATCGTTTTTCCCTAATTATCAAACTATAGGGCCTCTGAACCAAATTCTGCATTTTAGAGTTTTGATACAAAACATCTCATGCCAGCCATTTCAGAAATTCAATTCAGGACATGAAGAAAACAACAATCTTGGTCTACACATTCCAGCTGTATGAATCAAAACCCCAGAAGCACCCAAATCAACTTAAATAATCAGATCAAACAAAGATATTTTTCTTAAAGTTTCTATTTTTGAGAAAACGGAAAAGAAAACGTAGAGAAAATAACAACCTCGAGAACCCCAACTACAGTTCGGACATTGAGCTGCTTCTGAGACCCAGCAAAACGTGTACCTATATATTCAACAGCAACCAAGTATCGCTGAACTCTACTAGGGTTGAGGCTCATCGACTTGGCAACTTCCTCTTCTTCCTCGTCGCTCCAATCTTCTTGGGTTCTGGGGACTTTCGATGGCCTTTGAAGGGTTTCAGAAACAGCAGAATCCAGAGACTTACAAGGGCTTTCCGACATCAGGCGTCGAGTGTAGTGTAAAAAGTTTCTTCTGATAAATCACTTTCTCGTCCTCCAAACTGCAGCAATCGAAAGTTTCGGTTCAAGTACAGACAGCGTACAGTCTAGGAAACGAGAGGGTTTATCAAGGTTTTAGATTACGTAGTAAGGCCCATGTCTCTTCGATTGGTCCATGTTTAGGCTTAGTTCTCTATTTGGGCTGTCTTCTAATCTATCAAAATTTCAGCATGAACACGAAACAGAACGCGGAGCGCAGAACACGCTTAAACAACTACTCCCGCCAGCTTGGAACGGACCTTTTCGACAATAGAAAAAAGACCAAGAACACAACACGTGATCGGAAGTGGATAATTTTCTAGTATTCATTATCCTTATCTTTACATATAATATGTAAAAAACTCATGTAACGTAACGTGAGGCATCAGAAATCAGCTGACTAACAGAAACTAATTGTAAAAGCACATGCCTTGAAATTGTCCAAAACTTCACCTAACAAGAAACACCATGGAAATTGTCAACATGAAACAGCCTTGCAAGGAAAGTAGCCAGCCTACCACCCAAGTCAAATACTTGTGTAACACTATATGTATATGCTTCAATCTTCTCTCTCTCAACAATTCACAAGCTCTGTATCGCTCTTGACCCACAAAAATGTCTCAGATCAGATCAAGACCCACCTCTTTGGCACAACCAACAATACCTGAGGCATCAGCTACAAGCTCAAATCCTGAAACACCGAAATCGCCATCAAAACCACCAAGCTTCTCTCAACAAGCGATTTCAAAGACCTTGACGAGCACAGCCAACCTAGCTAATCTTCTCCCAACAGGGACGCTCTTAGCCTTCCAGCTCCTAACACCGATATTTACCAACAATGGGGCGTGCGACTCTGCTACTCGGCCAATGACCCTTTGCCTGCTAGCCCTTCTTGCAGCGTCTTGCTTTCTCGCTTCATTCACCGACAGCGTGAAGGGAGGAAGAGATGGACAAGTGTACTATGGTCTGGCAACTTCTAAAGGGCTGTTCCTGTTTGATTGCCCTGACCCTGAAGGTTCAGGTTTGCCAGATTTGAGCAAGTACAAGATCAGGTTCGTCGATGTGGTTCATGCAGTTTTGTCCGTTCTTGTGTTCATTGCGACGGCTTTGAGGGACAAGAACGTAGTGAATTGCTTATACCCAACGCCTAAACATGAGACCCAAGAGGTATTGGACATTTTTCCAATCGGGGTTGGGCTGATTTGCAGCTTACTGTTCGTGATCTTTCCAAGCAGAAGGCATGGAATTGGGTATCCTGTAACGCCTGGCAAGTCATGATCTTTCTTTGTTCTTCGCAAAAGATGGGAATCAGTAATTACATTTTCTCAGATATTCTGTTTCAAATTCAATTCCCTTTATTTTGTAAATGAAACATATTCCATTTGTTAGCAACAGTGATATAAAATAAAGTTTCATATTGCAAGTTTGCAACTTGTAGGAACAATAATATAAAATAAAATTTGGTATAATTGGTTCAAGTTTTAGTTTAAGTTTTTTTAATTACAATCCGTTCGAGCAATTTAATTGTAAAAATTTTAAATTATCTAATTTTTTAATTTAATTTTTAATTTTTCGATTTAATTTATTTTAATAATTCTTGTTGTTAAAAACGAATCAATTTATTAATTAATCTGTCAATTTAATTATATTTGACGTTATTTAATTTTATTTAATATTTAGTTGATTTTATTACAAATAACTTTTTAAAATTTAAAAATCTTGTCTTATTAGTTTTTGTGTTCTAATTTTTAAAACATTGCAAATTATGTTGTTTTGATTTTAAAATTTTTAATTTTTAAATAAAAATAATTTTGTTTTAAAAAATTAAATTAAAATGATATGATTTTTAAAAAATAACTACTAAAAAAATGAAAAAAATGAAAAAAAACCTAATTTCGGTTTCATAACTTCTAACGAACTTTTCGAAGCTAAATCGAACCCGAATTCATCTCCAACTTTACAAAATCTACTCACCGAAACGTGACCAATGTCTTTCTATAGTTTTATTAAAACTTGTATATCTTAATAGTCACTGTAACTTTAAGTTTATGTTCATATTTAAGTTGAATTCAAATCTAATTAATTTAAATTTTATTTATTAATTTCGGATCAAATTTTATAAAAATTAAAAATTTTATTCAAGTACATATTAGAATAATTTGTTAATGATTTTTATTTTTTTTTCTCAAAAATTAATATATATTTTTATTAAAATTTTAATCTCTATCCAATCAATTCAATTAAAAATGATATTAAATATATATATGATGACTCTACTTCTTTTCTGTACATTAATTCAAAGTAAAATATACGAGACCTTTATAATTTTTTTATCAAATATCCTGATAAATAAATAAATAATAACACTTAGAGTTAGAGCAGGTTGGAATTTCTCTTTTTTTCTTGAAATCTTTATTTTGTAAATTAACAGTGAAAATTTAAAATTTTTTATCAATAAACTACATTATTTATTTAATATTTTATATTGGAAGAACACAATTTAACAAGAAAATAATTTTTAAAAATTATGTAGAAAATTATCTATAGAAATATAATTGAAATGTATAAACACTCAGGTTATATTTTGTTAAACGTAAGGTTTTTAATAAAATGAAATGAAATGTAATGAAATAAAATAATTTATAATTGAATAGAATGTAAATGAATATAATATTAAAAAAATGTTGTTTAGAAAAGATGGAAGAGTTTGTAATGTTGTTTAGATGAAAGGTTTATAACATAATATAGTACAAATTTATTTATTATTTTACATTTTATCTTAAACATTTGTTTGGTTACAAGGGAAGAAAGACAAAACAAATTACACTCTAAAACCTTCCACTGCAGAGTTCTGCTATAGA
This sequence comes from Erythroxylum carthagenense, assembly GCA_026413575.1. NCBI lineage: Eukaryota > Viridiplantae > Streptophyta > Magnoliopsida > Malpighiales > Erythroxylaceae > Erythroxylum > Erythroxylum carthagenense. The sequence continues at coordinate 3,433,486 of JANZLD010000236.1, forward strand.
ACGCTCATTTCATATCTTGACGTATGAAATCTATAACGTTCAGTAGAGGCTCCTAGAGAATATGCAGTATTGAATAGCCAGTTTATCGACACACTAGTTTCCTTCCCAATAGATATGCTGAAATTGCACTTATCATATTTGACAAATTAACTCTTGGCTACGTGCCACCAAATGATTATGATCAGTCATAAGTATATTTAAAGAAGAAAGAATGTTGGTAACTTCCAAATAATCAACTTCAACGATTACGTGTTTTTACTTTTTAGTCAATCGCTCGTATCAGCGTGAAGGCTAAGTGCACTCCTTAGAGTTTTGTAGTCAAAGACGAGCCCATTTCAATATTTTAGAGAAATTCACCGCACCATCAACCTTAACAGTCTTGAATTAAGCCGCCAGTTATTGTTGGGAAAATTGGGTATTTTTTCCTCTAAGGTAAACAACTAGTGAAGTGAACCGATTCGGTAATACCCAGGAAAGACCGCCAAACAGT
>JANZLD010000236.1:3471914-3484091 GCA_026413575.1 Erythroxylum carthagenense
ATCTAACATAATTATCTCAAAATTTACAATTCAAAACATAATCACAATTAAATGCCGGAAAAATCATGAATGCATGTGCAAAATGATCTATCCCTCTAAAATCAGAGGTCAAAATAATACTCAATGAATAAATGCAGTAAAAATTCATATCCTGCCACAATTACCAATATGCCCATCGCATCAGTAACGGGATGCTACAAAACTGAGGTTTCAAATAGGAGTCTTGAGACTTACTTTCGGTGTTTTGCTTGCCAGCAACCTAAATAATGGCCACGCTGGTTAATTTGGGTATAATATTGGCTTCCAAATTTTAACTAGTTGTACACCTTTTGAAGTGGTGTATGGTCGCAAGTCTCATACTCTTCATCATTTCCTTCCCAAAGAATCCAAGGTAGAAGTTGTTAATGCTTTCTTACAGGATCGTGCGGCTATGCTTCATGAATTAAAGGAACATTTGCATCAGGCACATCAAGGAATGCAACTTTCAACTAATAAAAATCAAAGGGAAGTATCTTTTAAGGTGGGAGATAAGGTACTTTTAAAGTTACGAGCTTATAGCCAATAATCTGTTATGTAACACTCCACTCTTATAAGACACGTACCCGATATTTTGAATGATATCCAAATACGTACCCCACAAGAGTGACATATTAGAACACTCATATCACTAACTTAGTCATGGCATCATCATAGAAAAACATCATCACAATATTTTAAAACCGAATTCCTCTTTCGTTTCATAAAAACCGAATATGTACATAGAAATTTACAAAAGCATCCAAATATTTATATCATCAAAACTTGATACAAAACACGCTACATGAAAGAGGAATTACTCAAAATTTTTATCTAATCATTCAGTCTCAACTAACTGACCTTTGAGCCATTTCTCTTATCTAAAAATATAAGAACTATGCTTCTTGTAGAGTCTCTCTGTCACTAGTGTCCTCTCTCAGTCCTAAATATCAATGTTGCAATGTTGATGAGTTTTGCGAACTCAATGAGGTAACCATCCTCAATGATTTACTCAATTAATATAACACATCAACAAATATAAACGCATAATTCACATCATTTTATTTATCATCATGTAATATCACATAGCACTTTATTCACAATTCTCACGTTCTCATTCAAATACAAGTCAACAATACATTACAATCATTCAAACATACATATTAAATGTATATGCAATGCTCATGAGACTCATTTCTAATTATTACGTTGTTGTGACCGAATGCCTATGTCTGTCCCGTATTCATTGTAGATACCGAGCTCATTGATAACTGTTTCTTATCCGATGGGGATATAGGGCTCATTATACATTATGAGCCTTTGGCTCTTAATCACACTCTGAGCTTTAAACTCATTTTATGTGGCTACTTAGGTCACAACTGTCATTATCTGTCCATACATTCATGTAATGGAATGCATCACATTCATATTCATACTCTCAATCAATCACATGATTTCATATTCACATGCAGAACACATTTATCATTAGAACTTGGTCCGACATTTAACAAAATTATTGAGTACACTTATTTTAGTCAGATTCACATACAATGAGCACTTCCAATATCTTATTCATGCATCAAATGCCTCGAACTTTCAAAGTCTGAAATCATCACAATCAATTCACATTCATAAAATAATTCAAAACATAATTTAAAATAAACAATCAATTAAGTGAGACTGTCTATGTTACTCACAGGATGCTCTAGAAGTTATTATCTCGAAGTCCTGATTCTAGATGTTGACGCTCAAAATGCTCCTCTATATCATGCAATATACATTTACACATATCAAAAATTTGCACAATTATATAAATACTCATTTATGCATATACATATATAGTTTAGGTATAATGCATGCTCAATGATAATTCTAGGTACATTTCCATCATTCTCATCACAATATCACTCATGTATCAAAACTCACATACGTATAATTTGAACTTAGGTCTACACCTCAATAAAACAATTTTATTCCATGTTCATCATTCAATTAATCATTCCAGCTTTTTCTCAAAACAAACTTTGGAATCAACTTTCCATTATCATTATAACAAGGAAAATTGAGTATTTAGGCAACACTTTCTTCTAAACAGATGTTCCTATATGTCTTAAGTTTCTAATGACATCAAGATCATACAATTTGGTTTTGTGTTCTGAAATTTATACTCAAAAGATTTTGGATTGTTCTTAAACTATAACAATGCTCTGTACTTAAGCATGTTCAGTGAAAACACTTCATATATTGTATTCCAGCATACTTCAACATTTTCATCCTAAATTTATCAATCAATATTTTCCTAATGAATTTAGATGGGCATAAATTTTGTTAGAGAGAAAGAACAATGTGTTAGGAGTTTGTTGGTTCAATTTTTAAGTCATTTAGAGGTCGGGAGAAGATGTTATGATCAAAATAGTGAAAAATGTTCAAAATTGTCACTTTTTAGTAAGCCTTCATTGTCATGATCATGCATAAGCACGTTCGTGCAATTCCAGTCGGGTACGCAATGTCACAATCGTGCTCGTGCATGATGGTGGACCGCAAAATGCCTCACCAATGTCACGATCGTGCACTATTTTCTTCTCTCGATCACGATCGTGCATAGCCTAGTTTCTTCTCCATATTCCTAAACTACACTTTATTCTTCTTTTCTTCCTCTCTTTTGCTTAATCAACTATCTCTAACTTATATCCTCACTATTTCCTCTTTATTCCTACTTCCATTTCAGCTCAGCTTGATCACAAACATTAAAAACAGAACCTATCATTCACTCATCTTTATCACGTTTTCTGCATTTTTCCATTTTCTGCACTTCTCTATTTTCTTCTCTAACTATCATTTTTATCTTTCTTTCCTACGTCATGACATCACCTTACACCTTTTTCCTTAACTCAAAACTCATTTTAGTTCATTTCTAAAACACCCAAAAGATTCACGTAATGACATAGTGAAAATAGAGCATACATATCTCATTTTTCATACACTTTTATGCATTCTTTTATACACGTTTTCAATGATTTTTCTAACTAAAAAATCATTTCAATGCCATTTTATGAAATATTGATCATCAAAAATGCAAAAGCATATAAATTTTTACTCACATTTCAGTATATATATACAACCTCGGTTTAGAAAAAATACTAAACTGTTAACTAACGTTATGCATATTTCATTCTACATATCATGAAAACCATACGGTACTTACTTGTTTAAAACTCCAAATTATTCAAAATCACAAGACCCTTGCTTTCCAATACAACACGATCATCAACAGTTGAAAGTCGTAAGGTTAGGTATTTTAGTGACAGTGAAGAAGATAACACAGTGAAATAACAAGTGAAAAAAATGAGAGCAAGGCTTGCTTGTGAGGGTGAGAAATTTCTGAAGCAATGAAACTCACAGAAGATGAAGAAAGTCACGAAGAAGAAGAAGAAAACAAGATCAAAACAACTAATTTGATCTTTCTAGTATATTCGTGTAAGAAGACCTAAGCTTGGCAAGTGACACTTCTCACTTGTCCAATTTTCATATATTTAAATTAGGTTCTTTTATTTAACTAGTTTAATCATCTTCAATTTTTTATTCTAATTATCTCTCAAATTTTAATGGTATTTGTCAATAAATTCTAAAGTCATCTATAAAATTTTCCACTATTATTTGACTCTTATTTAGATATTTTTTCTAATAAAAAAACAACCAAAATTTTCGAAAATTTCCTAAAATTTACCAAAAATTCTAAATCAATAAATACACTCTCCAAATCAATTTTCAACACATATAAACCACAATTCTCAGTATAATCACATTTATAAATCAATTATACCCAGAAAATGTCAATAAATGCATATACAATCATTTTAATGTGTAAAAATCAATATTCACGTGTATATATATGCTATATTATGTATGAGCATTAAATATACTTTCTAATTTTTCAATAAACTCTCGTATAGATTATTCTAGGATTCTAGCCCCTAACATGGGATACGAAGTATTACACATCAAGTTGTTTTTAAACTGTAACTTTCGGAAGGTTCTCAAATACATTCCGTATTCCATGTTTCCTTGCTTAAAAAGATAGTGAGAGATCATCCGGCTATTACTAAGTTGCGTTCTGATCTTCTTATTGGAGAAAATGAAATGGTGGAACCTAATTCTATCTTAACACGAATTGAAGATGGTTCCTACCAACTATTGGTGCAGTGGAAAGGCAAATTATCGAAAGAGGCAACCTAGATCACAACATAACAGTTTCCCAATTACAATCTTGAGAACAAGACTAATTCTAAGAAGGGTGGTATTGTTATTAAAGTAGCAGAGAAGGTAAATCAAAATCTTAATCATCTAATGGTTAATCTATACCAGGAGAAGCAAGCGTTAAAACCAACTAGGCTTAATCAGAGTGCCTAGATGAACCTATAATTGGGTCTCAAATAGTTATGTGATGGATGATTAATTATACTGATTCATTAACAATGAGTTTTCTTTACAATTCATTTGTTTCTTTTGTTTGTCCGTCAATTCCTTCTTTGGCTCTTGACTCTAACATAGAGGAGTTCGCTTTTATTCAATTTCGAACTCTTCAAATTATCATATGTTTAAAAGAATACAAGTTATAGTACATCTTTTTACTTTGTACGTGACAAGATTAAACAATGAGACATTCTCAAATACAAACCATCGGTTTCATAAAAGTATAAAACACCACCTTCTCTCAGAATCTTCATTGCATCCCTTTTCTATGATTCCCCCTCACCTTCTTCTAGCATTGTTCTTGTGTACAAAAAGATGGTCCAGATTCCAAAACCTATTGCTGCAGGAAAATCATCAAGTCATTAGTCCATGCAGACATTCTTAACACAGTGTTTCGCAATATCTCAAGGCTTCCAAGGTGCCGGAGGAGGTGGGGGTGTTGGAAACATCGGAGGAACTGCAGAGAATAAGGTGTTCTTGTCAATTCCAGTAGTTTTATCTCCCGACAAGGCCACAAGGGCTGCAACCAGTCCCGCATTGCCAGCCAAAGTTGGCTCTGTATAATTATAGTTGGTGCGAACATCATGGAAACCATCATGCTTATCTGGGCCAGCAACCATGGCGCCAACAATTGTATTTGGGTTTGGCTTCGAACTGTCCCTCCATTTCCATCCTCCCTTACAGTTGTACTTGATCTTATTCTTAGGGATAGAAGCCCCCCTATGATGGACATGTCTTGGGTAATGATTGCCAAAACCGACGACATAGCTCATTTTCCTAGGATTATTGCCTAGAATGTAATCGATCTGCCAAATCAACACATGAAAAAAGCTAATTACTTGTCTCATCTTGCCAAGTTCCATCGAAGGTTTCCTTAGAAGCAACAGAACAACATACCTGAGTCTTGGCAAATTGGCGCAAGGCATCAACAGAATAGAAATTTGGTCCACAGTACCATCCAGGTGTATCAGCAGCTTCTAGATAATCGCTGAATAAGGTGGCTAGGAAGGCTGCATTAACGACATACTGAAGTGGCTGAGGCCTTCCATGATTTAACTGGATCAATCCTCCTGTCATTAGACATCAAAAAATTTACATGAGATTCCAAAATTGGTACATTTATAGATAGTCCAGTCAAAAGTTGATATTTACCTTTAGTTCTATTGAAGCTTTTGAAGTCTGATAGGTACGAACACATAACTATACTGGTCTGGTTATGGAATGTCCGTAGAATTTCTTCATATGGATACCCAGGGCTCAAAAACAACCTCAGACGACTCAGCAACACCTAAACACACCATCGAAAAGACGGTATCAGAAAAATAAAACTAAACTACCAAGTTTCAAGGAACTCAGAAATTTTGCTAGCTCACCTGAGCACCAGTGAGCTTGTTGTCCCAACTAAGTACACCATAGTCTGGTCCTCCCCAGAAAGCACCAGCATGTTTGGCCAGACCAGGAGTGGTAGCAAGCTGAAGATAGGAGGAGTTCCCCGTTGCATAGTACAGCCAAGCTCCACCCCATATAAATTCATCCCAGTAACTAGTTGAATTGTAGAATATAGCAGCCTCAGAACCACCAGCACTGTATCTGCCTCGCTGCTCCCTTGAAAATTTAAAGAGAGTTTTGGCACCATGGACAAGTTTCTGTGAATATGCTTTATTATCTTTAAAAACAATAGATGCTGAGGCTAAGGCAGCCGCCATTTCTGCAGCCAAATCTGAGCAGCTATGACATTCGGTTACAGGTCGAACATAATCAATGTCCTCAGGCCGCATCCAGCAATAGTGATCGTTGGGAGTTGTACTTCCCCCGGAAGTGTCCCCTACTCCAACCTGTCGAGCAAAGAGGATAAGCACTTAGTTGGACTGTGTATCTCGTGAGAATCAGAAAACATTTTTGTGCTAGGAATCACAAAAAGTTAGGTTCTCGGGTTGGCCTGTTTGCCACTTCTTGAACAGAACAATTAGTTAAGTAAATTTAAAGGTGAATCACAAGAAGTCTGCTTGTTAGGAAGGACAGAAAAGCAAGAGCAGGTTCAGAGATCAAATGATTTTGATTTATTATACCTGTGAAACAAGTCCGTTTATGGTGTCCGCAGAGCTATTGAATGTCTTAAGAAAGTAATCAGCACCCCACTTAATAATCTCTTTGACATGGTTGAGCTCCCCAGCAGCGTCATATTTTGCACTGTATTCTATGACGCTCCAACTTAGCATGGTCATGGCGAAAGAAGCAGGGAAGTTAAACTTGATAGCATCTCCAGCATCATAATAGCCCCCCACGAGATCCTTATAAAATGTCGCCGAAGCAGATTTGCCATCGTTCAAACAAGAGTTGCCCCTCCACGAGACGTTATTATGCTTTGGCAGCTTTCCAGCTGAAAATAAGTGGGGAGAAGAAGAAAGATTCCTTAGTCATCTTTGAACGCAATGACAACAATATTTTCTTGCAACCACAAACATGAGTGTTATATTAAAAAGTTAAACATGAAAACTCTTAACAAATTGTTTAGAACCAGATAACTTTGGAATCCATTAGCATATAATATCTCAAAATGAAGCGTTATGTTAGGAAGAACCTAGCAAATTCCACTTGTTTTGAAAGGAATTGAATAAATCTGTATAAATTCCGTGGAATCAAAATCCTGAAATTCAGTTTCATAAGTTTTTAACATTCCCATTATATGAAGTGTGGAATTTGCAAATGAATCCAACAAAATTTGTTCAGCAGAGGAAGGAAGTCAAGTGAAACATCTGGACAACAAAAGCAGGTAATTAAAGTATGTAACTTATAACTAACTGTAATAATTCTACATAATTGCCCATTCAGTCAAGTAGGTTTCTGAAGATAGCTAAAATCAGAGAAAGATTAGATCCCAAGATTTACACTTAATATCTATACAATTACAGAGTTGTGACCTATAAATAAATAGAGGAAACGAAATAAATCATCAAAACACTCAAAATAGATGGATCCAATGAAGTATGAAGGAGGAAAGTAAGAAAAAGTATAGAAACATACATCGCTGGCCATTGAAGAACATGAGGGCCTTGTGGAGGGCAAGAGTGTAATTATCGGGAGGAGACTTGGAATGACGGTGGCGAGGGACGGTCTTGACGATGAGAGTGACAAAACCAACTAAGAATGCAGAGGCGAGCAATGCACCGACAGTCCAGACGAAGATCTTCCGACTCACAATGATACAGCCAAGATCCACATACTTCTTCTTCTTCTTCTGCTCCGTCGGTCCAAGCAGCCAACTCTGTTGCGTCTCGTCCAACGGCCTCGACAGAGCCGCCCTGTCCAGATCCTGAAGGTTCCTGCTCCGATCGTCGTCCGTCGCTGAGTCCGCCGCGTTTATCTCCAACGGCCCTCCCCATGGATCTCTCCCATACATACTCATTTTCGTTTCTCTTTTCTCTTAATTAGCTTTACGCCAAGTACACGCACTCCGATGACTGAACAGAGAAAATTCCGACACGCCTCCGACACCGACAGTGTCCGAAGATCTGAAGTGTGTATGAAGAGGATACTGTGTCTAGTGGACGAGAGTGGTTGTGACTTGTGAGGGTGTGTAGCGAAATGGCTAATAGTATTCCCCCACTAAATCATATAGAAGCCTTTTTTTGATTGTTTTTACGAAAATGACACTAAAGGTGTCGGTGGAGAGTCAATTATACAATTGATTAATTTCATTATTTTTATTTTAAAATTTATTATTCATGTGAATCGTTAGTCACGATAGCTTGAGTCAGCGTTTTAATTCATCTTAATTGGTTTTATATATTTACTGATACACATCCTCAAGTGAAAATCTTTTAGATTTGAAATTTACATAGGCTGATTCTACCTTATATTAAATAATAGGTGGGTGATATGATTTAACTCATATTTACTTAATCACAAAGGCTCTAATATTATGTTAAATGAGCGTTTCATTATAACAGCTTATGCTATTATGTGATACCAACTTAATTGCTAATACACTCTCACGAATGAAAGGTTAAAAGCTTGTTGAAATTGAAACTTGCACAGGTTAACTATAAAATTATAGACTTAAATAACATAAACAATTTCTTTATAAAAATTACAAAAGAAAAGTTATAACAGGGAGTCTCGAGATATGTTAACAAACGTCTTTTTTAATAATAAATAATATCAAATATAGGTAAAATAAAAGGAACTTTTTTATTAAACTAAGAATATCTTAAATTACAAGATAATGGATGCAATCAATATATGATTTTATAATTATAATTTTATTTAGTTCTGTAATATTAACCCAAATTTTAAAAAGCTGTAATATAATATTTTAACTTACAACTTTTAGCAAAAATAATTCAACATTAAATTCTCCACTTATGTGAATGATGCGACGAATTACGGCATATTAGTATTTAATGTTATCACATATTATATTTGTGCCAAAATATCAAATACTCTAAAATAACTATGAAGTAAAAAAGATAAATAAATGTATAATTATTTTAGAGTTATATGCAACGCAAATATAATACATTGCAATCAATAAAAATATTAATCTCAGATGACTTATCTCATCAAGTGAGACTATTTTTGTTAAAAGTTGAAAGTTTTATTATTTTAAGGTCGTTTTTTAAATTTCAGATTACTTATAAAATTAAGTAAAGGTTGAAATTTTTTATAATTATTCCATAATATATTATACTAATTAAGATTAATTGATATACCGTTATTTATTTTTTAATAAGTAATATTATATTACGTAATAATTAAGTAGTATGATAAAATAAATAATATTTTTAAAAATAATTAAATCACGTTATATATAAATCAATCATGTGAGTTTGGTGAGTTGGGTTGGAGCTGAGCTGTCGGACAATACTTTTCTTCTGTTCTTACTTCTACTTTCGTTAACCAGTTTTCTAAGTTAAATTGACAGTATTACCCTATTTGACAAGGACAGGCTGTCTACTTAGGCAAAGATTTTGCTTTAAAGATAAGCAATTTTAATTAAAATTTTAATTTATTTACACATTAATAAATTATAATATATAATATTAAATTGAAACTTGTCCTTTGATAATGATTTATTTATACTTTTTTACCTAAAAATTAACCGCAAAAAATAATATTAATATTGAGAATGCGGAGTTACTGAAATGCCCTTCCATCAAACGGTTGTTGCTTGCCCCATCCACACGCACCTGCTGCTGCTGCTAATAATTTATCATATTCTTCCTAAAGAAAGCAACCTAGGTTGAAAAAACGTGTTCGGTTGGGCTCATGGATTTGGGTAGCCTAAAGCCCAATCAAGTTCGATTGAATTCGTTTAAATGTGCTTTTAATTTTTAAATGTTTAAATTGAATCTTAAATTATTCAAAATGTTCCGAATAAATCTTAAATGGATAAAAAATTTAACGAAGTTAATTTTCTATCAGTTAAATACTACGTGACACGTAACAATAGGGTCCACAATTATACATAATGTGACACGTAACAATGAGCTCCACAATTATACATTTCACACAATGACTCATACTTGTCACGTGAATAGTAAACCCACTTTTTATTGTAGAAAAATAAAAAATAATATCACGTCAATATTGACGTAACATTTAAAGTTAGTACCATTAAATTTTTCATCTATTTATAATTTGTTTTGAACATTTTAAAAATATTGTGATTAAATCTGAACGCTTCGAAACGTTAGAATTTATTATGTAACTGATTTAGGTCCAGGACCCAACTCCGAACCTTTTGCCTGGTTCGAAAAGATCTTCACTTTCTAATCAACTATATAAGCTTTCCAATCAACGCAGAAATCTTTACCCTGATGTGGTAGATACCTGGCTAGGTCTGCGATAGGATGGCTGGCCTAGAACTTGGTATGTTATAAATGTTAAGGTTTAAAATACACTTTTGTTTTTTTTTTTAAAACTTTAGAAATTGTTGTCTTACATTAACTTTTTTTTACCTCTGGGCTATATCAAGTGGAATAATCCAAGCCCAAAATCAAATCTTACTTAAAGGCCCGTCAACTCTAGCAATACAAGATCGGGTCGGGCCGGACTAACTTTGTCAAGCCTAACTTCTTCAAATTGAAACTAGCAAGACCCATTTTATTGCCTATGTCAACATCTTTCACTTGTTTAAAATTTATTAAGTTAATTAATGCAAATATATTCTTATTTTAAAAAATGAGTCATTCTAAAAACTGTAATATCTCAATTCTAAATAGGAGAATTAATAAATAAAAATAGAAATTAAGAGCAATTTTACTAATTTCTCTCTTAAAAACATCTGTTTTACATTAATTAATTATACACTCTAACTTTGATATGATTGGTCTTTATGTTCATTTATTTCTAGTTTTAACTTAGGCCCGTCTATGCATTTAATGGTCCTAAAAGTCCATGTTCTTGTCTGAAAGTTATGGGTGTAAGATATTTTCGTCCTTAGGATAATTTTGTCTTTTTTACCAAGCAGCTCTTAATTATAATTTTAGTTTTCAATAAATTATTTATGAAGTTATATAATTTGATCAATATAAAGATAATAAAATGGTTTAATAAATGATTTAAATTAATGAATTAAAGTTTGGGTAAAAAATAGATTCCTTTCAGCATAAACCTGGTCCATATCAACTTTGTGATGGAAAAGCTTTATATATAAAAAAAAATTAAGGTCTTCGACAATTACTCATATAGGCATACATTAATCGTAAGTATATAATTCTCTGACCAGTTAAAAGAGTTTACGCATTAAAGAAATTCTAAAAAGGCCTAAATTAAGTGTCGGTGAACAACTTCCTTAATTATCCCGGAAGGATTAGAACTCGTTTTGACATCAAAAATTGCTTCAAAACTCAAAATCTGACATAAGATATTTCGCATTTCTTTCGATTTTACCCTTTTATGTATGACCTTGCATATATAATAAGGTTTGTACTGCGTATGATAACGGGTACTTTTACACAATTGATAAATTACATATTTATAAAATTAATAAATTTAAAATTAAATTACATATTTATATTTAATTTTAAATTATTATTTTTTATAAATTTCAAATACATTATAATTGCTCTTATTGTTAGTTCAATCCATATTGTAAAGCAGTGCACGCCAGCTTTGAAGCATTGACAACTTGCACCGAGTCCAGCTGTAAGGATGACTATTCTCACCGGAGTTTACGACGGCGACAGGTCTCGCTGGATTGCTTTTTGGTCTTGAAGTTATGAATTAATAAAACTACCTAGATTTTTTTAAATTAATAAGATCGATTCTGTTTTAATTAATTGATTAGACCATTCCGATTCCGTGTCTCTTTTTGTCTAGAGTTGTCAAACATTGTGGATACTCATAGGATAGCGTATCAAAAGAAGTCAGAATAACAAGTGATTTGAATATGACAAGAGAAACTTATCCCAGCCAAATTTTGAGTTTTTTATTTATTTACAAATTTAAATTTTAGGTCAAGATCATACTTAAGTTATTATTTTTATTTCAAATAAAATTGTTTTGAATTTTTAAAAATAAAAAATTTTAAATTTGATCAAGTCAAATTTGATCGTGAAGCCTCTATCATGGCTCAAGTCTAGACCCTCGGGCCTAGCTCATTGCAAGCAGTAATCGAGTCAGAAATTTAGAATAAAAAAGCTTAAATATTTAATTTTTTTAAATTTTGGAGACTTCAGTGCATCA
>JANZLD010000236.1:3563106-3579274 GCA_026413575.1 Erythroxylum carthagenense
GTACACAGCGCCTAGCATATCACTATGAAGAGGCTCCTGAACTCCAAAAGGGGGCTCCTGAAGGATATGTATGCCCGGACTTAAAACATCAGCGAGGCGAGCGAAACTATCTGCATATTGGTTCCCTTCTCGAAAAACATGCTGAATGTGAACCGTCTACTCCCGGTGCAGCAACTTCTAAATTTCTGTCACCAAAATGAAAACCTCAGTCAGTAATATGGGTGAGTCTGAAAGCATATTAATAACCTCGAGTGAGTCTGTTTCGATCACCACTCGTCGAAAGCCCTGATCCCAGGCTAGCATGAGGCCTGAGAGCACCTCCCATAGCTCGACTGCCAGATGGGATCCCCTCTTGATGTGTTGTTGGAACCCCCCTTGCCAAACCCTATTCCAATCCCAAATAAGCCCCCCAGCGGAAGACGTTGTGGAGCCCGGGTGGACCGCTCCATTAGAATTGACCTTCACCCATTGTGGGTCAGGCTTAGCCCATCCCACAAAGGCTCCCACTGGCAGACCCTGCGTGGGAAACACACAATTTTTCATCGCCCTGGCTCGAGCAATCCATCGCACATAATCCAAGATTAGTAGATGTTTCTCGTCCGACCAAACAGATCCATGCTCAAACAGGCTATTGTTCCGCCACTTCCAAATGAACCAGCAAGTGATTTCAAAGACCATGGACCACGTGTCCTGGTGCACCGGAGTATGGTCTGTAGGGTTTGAGGACAGCCACGACGTCTCGTCCTGCTGAAAGAAATCTAGACCAGTCATCGCCGGGAGCATTTTTAAATTGTCCAATATATGTACTCGTGACTTAATAAATTTAATTATCGTATATCTTTTTTCTTTTACGAAATCCGTTGTCGCTATCATTTAAATACGTAGGGTAAATTTTCAAATTGACAAAATAGCCTGCAAATCACTCTAACAGGATATTCTACACTAGATAAACTCTGTACGATAGGCTCGATCAAGAGAGCGTAGATAGAGAGATTCGAACACATGACCTCATGCTCTCCACTTTACCAATTCAACCACCCATGAGGAGCTTAATTATTGTATATCAATTTTATCATTTGTAGTTTTTTAGAAATTAAAAAATAATGACTAAATAAATGTGAAATGAATATTATAAATATACGGATTAGTACTTATAATCAAATTTAATTAATTCAAACTAAGTTTAAATAAGGATAACAATAATCAAGTCGATTCGAACATGTGAAGCTCATGTGGGTTGCTCACGTTATTCGATTTGAGAGAATTGTCCTAAACAACGAGCCTTTTGGGTTGACTATTTAGGTTCAAGCTCAAACTTAAAGCTCAATGAAATTGAGTTTGATTAATTGACTTGGAGTCGTGTTGGATCGAGCTTTTTGGGTTGACTATTTAGGTTCAAACTCAAACTTAAAGCTCAATCAAATTGAGTTTGATTCATTGACTTGGAGTCGTGTTAGATCGAATTTCAGCCTACTGTCATTCTTAGTTTTAAGGAAAATTAAATTTTTATGTCAATAATATTTATTGATTCATATGTTATATTTATCTTATTATTATTTAAAAATAAAAATTTTCTAAAACTTTAGACTTACAAAAGATTTTTTAATTTAAATGATTAAGATTTTTTTAAAATTAAGAATCTCTTATCTTTTATCTAAATTTTGCATTTGTGTATATTTATTTTATAATTTAATATTTATATTGAATTAAATAAAAATTTTAATAAAATTGATTCATGAATTTGAAATTACTTATTTTTAGTTGAGATAGGAAGAGGCTTTTAAAATTGGGATTGATGTAAACTAAATAGGTATATGTTCTTAAGTCAAAAAAATAGTTAAAATGTTAGAATTATTTTTAGTAAATATTATAATAATTAAATTATTTTTTAATAAAAATATTCACAATAATATTTCTCATTTATTTTAAAATATCTTTTGTAGATAATTATTTAAAAAGACTCTATATTTTAATAAAATTTTAACTTAATTCAATTAAAAATTTCACTTGATGTTTAATTATGATTTTATTTTAACATTTTAATTTTAATAATAAAAATTATGAAAATATTACATATAATAAAACAGTAAGATGCTAAGGAATAAAAAATTAAAGAAATGAGTTAGATTGAATTACAAAATCTTTTGAATTTAGTTTGAAATTAGATTGAGATTAAACCTCTCGTGGTCTAAATACAATTAGGGATATCAGTGAGTTGGGTCACTCTTAGCCGGACAATAGGCTTAGGCTAGGTGGCCTGTGTCTCGACTGGCCGGGTCAACCCATCTCATCTTTTTTTTTAAAATGTCAAAAATTATGTTTAATTGGGCTGAATCAGGTCAAAATCAGGTTAGACCAAAATTATAATATCATTAAAATAAAAAAAACGTAATTTTATTAATTTTCCGATCTCAATTCAAAGTTAATCAAACTGAATCAGACCAACCAATCTTCAAAATTAATCGAACTGAATTAGAGCAAATTGGATTCTATCAGGCCAACCTTGCCAGTAATGTTCTTACCATAACTCTCTTTTTTCACACTAGGAAGAATCAAGTTTGCATTAGAAAGAAGAAATGTATCCAACCTTTGAGATTATACTCTTTGGCATCACATCTTCTTCCAAAAGCCTCGTTTGATCCATAAAACCATGCACAGTGCTTCTCACATCACATGAAGACGATAAAGAGAAAAAGAAGAAACAATCTTCAACACATCTACAGAGGGCAAAAGGGCTTATCAGAGTCATTCCTATGGCTTGGAATGGTGAAATGCCTTAACCTGCCTTCTTGTTTCTTCATATACCCTTCACAGAGAAACGCTTTAGAGAACTTGTTTTCTACGTCTCTGTTCACGTCATGCACGAACACATCTGTTTCTCCTTCTTCTTTCCTGTTCCTGGCCATCATTCCCGCTGTATATATAGCTGTCATTCTACCTGGAGCTTCTTCATAATAGCCTGTTGGAGCATCCACCATTATCACGTCCCAGTCTGTATCGTAGACTTCTCTTGGTAGACCTTTTAATGCAAGTTGGCACATAGAATACTGTGGATCACTCACTGCTGTGCACTCTGGTCCCTGACCAACATCCATGAGATTGCCTGCTTCGTTTACCTTGCTATTGTACGTGACATGATAGGACTCCAACATGGGAAACCTTCGTTTGATTTGTGCAATCCATGCTTCGTCTTCTTCGAGGAATATTGTTCTTCCGCCATGGTTGAGCGTGCTCCACATAAGACTGTCATGACCAAGCCCAAAAACCAGGAAGTTGCATGGGGATTTCTTTTCCAGGACTTTTTCTGTCACCGAGATTTCTTTCAGTGTTTGCTGTGGTGTTATAGTTGAAGTTGAGTAGTGGATGAGAGCTTGAGATAGGGAACGTGGGATCTTGCTGCAACTTGGTGAGCAATTTGCTTCCTTTACTTGTTTCAACGTGTTTGTGGTTTTTGGGTGAGGAGTGCGGGGAGTAGGCGATTCGTTTTCTGTGGAAGATGATAGGCTTGATCTTAGCACAAACAGGAGAAAGAAAGCGAGGAAGACACCAAAGATGAGCAGTTTCAGGCTGGAGATTTGTTGGTTCTTAGGTCTCATATTTCCTGTTATGAAAGAGTATGGAGACTAAGAACCTTAATATGTGACCTTCTGCTTCTGCTTAAGTTATGTCTGGAATGAGGGAATGAATGAAAAAGCTGATACTGATGCGAGTGATTGTTTGTTGATGATGCTTGGACTTGAAGCCAAGAAAATTGGAAATTTTGATGAAGACTGGTCAACTACTGCTAAGTATTTTGAATGAAGCAAAAGTGGGTAGTTGGTAGATCTGCAGGTTTGGTGGATTAACTGTAGACAAATCTCAGTTTTCTTTCTAGGCTGAACTGTTTCTTGATTCTTGCTTCTTGGCTGCTATTTCCAAGTTGATGCGACTATTTCATTTAGTTTGCTAAGCTTCCTTGTATTTTGTTGTTTTAAGGTACAGAAAGGGATGTTTGATTACTTTGAAGAAAATGAGATACTAACAGAGTTGAAAATGTCAATCTTACCTTCTGATAGATTGGAAATGTCAGATTCAGTGCTGTAACAATGGAGATTTTACCAGGAAACCGAACATAAACTTTAGCCCTTCAGTTCCTGCATTGTAAATTTCTAGATTGGCCAAAGTGGTGCATCCTCCAAGTTCAAAGACAATTAACCAGCAAAACATAAGGAACAGAAGCAAGATAATTACAGAAATACATGTAATTCGCTGGAAATACTGCCTCACACCACCTTTGACACTTTGAATGAACGTTTATTAAAAAATGAAATTTCAGATTGTCTGTACAGTGTGAAGTTATAATTTAAGATTTGACCAATATCAGCAGGAAAGAGATGTTTGCTTCTCTTTGACAATCAAACAATCGCTTATCCCACAAACATTAATCGTCTCCTACATTATGGTGTCAATGGATTTAGTTGGCTTTCCAGTTATTGTCCTCCCCATGCATCTAAAAGTTTTTCAAGCTTTGAAGCTCACAGTGACCAGGGGTGATGATGCTTTCAGATGAATTGTTTGATTATATCGCTTTGAAGTCCTGTAACCGTCATCTCGACATGCCAGTCTCCAAGAGGGAGTCCGTAGATATATTGTGGCAGATCGCTCCTGTATAT
Source organism: Erythroxylum carthagenense (assembly GCA_026413575.1). Classification (NCBI taxonomy): domain Eukaryota; kingdom Viridiplantae; phylum Streptophyta; class Magnoliopsida; order Malpighiales; family Erythroxylaceae; genus Erythroxylum; species Erythroxylum carthagenense. The sequence continues at coordinate 3,567,759 of JANZLD010000236.1, forward strand.
CAATGAATTAGACCTGGATTTTGTATAGGGATTACCTCCCCTTTATCTTATGGTACAGTAATGACTCTGTTGTTCCAATTTCTTCCTTAGCTTTGATGGCCTTCTTGCCTGATCGAGCTTTCCGGACAGCTTGCTGAATTCTTCTCTCATGCTCTTTGAGCATATCTTCAATGTTTCCTCCAGCAGGCACTAATGGTCCAGAATAGTGGATACTACGGCTTTTCTTTGCAGGGTAAATCTGAGGTCACAAGCAAACAAATTAACATACAACACCAGAAAAATAATGATGTTAAATTCCAGGGGAACAATTCTTGCCAAAACTGTGTCAAACATGAAGTCAATGCCTCCAGATCAAAAGGAATAACTCTACTGGGCACTACCATTTCACTTTGTTCAAAGTGAAGCTAATCCTTTATTATCTGCACATTTGCAGGAATTCAGATATGATTAATCGATCATGCTTATTTTCACACATCAATTCATTAAGACCGACCGAGTTACTCAGAAAGTCTAGTTCTATATGGCAATTTGTGGTAGAAATCCCAAATATGGGGTTATTGCTTGTTTTCATGTCACTCTTTTGGCAACATAATCTGATGGAAACAAGATAAAATGGCTAGAAGAGAATAAAGATGTGATATGACTTTAATTTCTTTACCATTGAATGCTCCAAACCAGATGGCATTTTCTCCTTATTAGCGAAATTTTCATGATGGAGTAAATGGTGTGATGACTCATCTAGATTGTTATATCCGGGATTAAAACGGTCCTCTGGCAAATGTGAATTTAGGCTGCTCACACTGCTACCCCCCAAATGTGAACTGCCTCTAAATGCAACAGAGTTAGAAAATCTGGAAAACTGTGCAGTTCCCTTGTCTGCAAAAGATCTCTGAGCTCTTAGCTCTGAATTTTTCCTTGCTCTGCCAGGAGCCCTAACAGCTTCATCTTCGTGAAAACTTATATCACTTGAGGCCCCAAAATTCATTAACTGGCGAGCATGGGAGTTAACATTTCTCACAGATCCTTTTGAGGGCGCAATAGAGAAGCTAGAGCTGCCATCCTCTTCAGCATTGAATTTTTCACTAATGCTTTTAGGGTTATCCTTCCCTTTACTCTTCTGTATTAGACATGAAAACTGAAGTGGGAAACTAACTTTTAAACACAAATAGGATAGAGGCATAAGTCTACCAATTCACAATTACCTGAATGGATGCCTGCAACTCTGCATTGGCATCTGGCGCTGGCACAGCTTTAGATTCTCTTAAAGCCTTTCTGGTTGATTCATGCCCATGCCCTTTAACTTCAGCTGCTTTTCGCCTGGTTTTCACATGGAAATCATCATTTAGAGGTGTATAGATCTAGAGAAGAAGAAGAGTCCTAAGCAAAACACTTCTCATGAGTGTGCAATACTAGAAAGAAAAAGCCTCAAAATTCTGGTCCCATTATAAATCTAATCATATTTCAACATTTCTCCCTTCTTAGGCTTCCATAAGTTCGTCCAATATTTATGATACTTATCCCTTTCAATTACCAAATTCTTTTATGAAGTAAAGCTTTTGATACACAAATACAAACGAAGAAACACATTAAAAACCATTTATCAGCTATGTTACAATGACTAGAGAAATTTTTGAAAAGTTTAACATACATTAATACTGAGGCATTCATGTTCATGGAAAAGATTAACTGTATACCTTCTAGCATCCTCATCACGAAGTTTGACATCAAATTCCTTGCTTGCTGGATACTTTGGCAAATTTGATGGATCACATGGAAGAGGCTTTGATGTGAAGAACTGGCAAAAGAAAGAAAGAAGAAAGGAAAGGTGATAAACAGATTACTACTCAGCTCAGAACAATATGCTTATTAATTATAATAAGTGGATAGAACAAATATCCAACTGAACATCAAAAGTAACAAATCAGAAGATGTTGTAAGCAGCCAAGTAATGCAGAGGTTTCCAACAGTCTACCCCTTTTTCTTTTGTTGTACAAATATGGCTTTTTCAGATGGTATAGGGCGAGCAAATAAAAAGTACAAACTTGGAAGATATTTCATGCTGTGCCAACGATCCAATGTAACAAAAACTTCAGAACTAAACTACATTCAGAAGAGGAAAGGACAAAACAATATGAATATGCACATACCTCATTGTTGAGTGCTGAAAAAGCTGTACCGCGATCCTCAGGTTCTACAGCAAGAAGGACATCCAAAAGCGTCAGAGCTGAAGAAGGAAAGTGCTTGAATGTCTCAGCAACACAACGTTTGTAGGGATGTTGAGGCTTAAAAATGGTTGCATGTGGCAACTTTGATCTCTTCCAGTAATCCTCAGAAGGTGACCCACAGAGTTTGAAAATTTTATGTAGTTGTTCCACCTACAAAATTGACAAATTAAACGATCCCTTTACCAAATTTCCCATCTAATAAATGTCGCCTAAGATAAAATCACCCATCAATCAATTTCAGCAGGAAGTTGACATGTTGAATAATAGTAATTTAGGCTCCCATTCTATGAGAGCATAACCCAAAGTACCGACAGCAATCATCAGAAAACATATTGAAAAGAATCAAGTAATTCAAAATAGATGAATGCAAAATGTCCTCTCCCTACATTTTATTTTATGGGACATAACATTCTTATGCAATGTAAGTTAGTCAAAATCTAGAATGGCAGCACATATGAAGAAGGGCTCTTGATATTTGAGTATGACAGGTGACCGGGCCATAGTTCCCACAGACTGTCTAAAACCAAGGAATCTGATACCTGATTGTTGGTTGGGTAAGACCTATGAGGAAACAATGACATATGTAGTCTGATGATATAAACAACAATCCTTCTGCATAGCAAAGCTTGCCATTTTCTGAAACTACACATGAAATCTAAACCACCTCATTATTCTTATCTCAGTGTTTCAGATAATCAACAAACAGAAACTTTTGGAAAGAAGGAAAAGCCACTCGTTCTACTTTTACAGGGACTATAACGGAGAAACATAGAAATGAAAAGAGGAAAACCTCAGTTCTTCCAGCCATGATAGGCTTCCCAGCAAATAGCTCAGCAAGAATGCAACCAGCACTCCATAGATCAACAGCAACTCCATAGTCTGTAGCACCAAGCAAAAGCTCAGGAGGCCTATACCACAATGTTACTACACGGCTTGTTAGAGGCTGCTTCTGAGAGGGAAAGAATGTTGCCAGTCCAAAATCAGCAATCTTTAGATTTCCATTCTGGTCAAGTAGTAGATTGGATCCCTTGATGTCACGATGTAAAATCCCATGACTATGGCAGTGCTCAAGTCCACCAAGTAGCTGCCGCATATAGCACTTAATCTGCAGGATAGGAACATGAATGTGGCATCATTTGGATTTATATGTGCAATTGCAACTGATGAACTCTTAAAATACTCCTAATTAAAAAGAGAATAATGCCTATGTTGACGTCTTTGGAAGCACTTTCAAATACTGTTTACATAAGACTCATGATAGAAGCTAAACTCTAACATCACCGTTTATAAATTGTAACTTTTTAATTGCACTATTTTCATGTTCAATGTATCACAAAACACAGCATAAGACAAGAAACATGAGAGCAAAGATTAGGATTTTATTTCGACTCCACCCCTCCTCCTCCTCTCTGTTGTTCATCTTCTCATACAAATGTTCTTTATTGCATTGAACCTGCCACCAATATCATTCTAATATACCATAACAAACTTAAGATGAAGTCATGCTCAAGCACACCATCTTAAATTTTAAACAATGGACAGAAAGAAATATTTCCATTTCTAATCCTAGTGGAATAAAAAACTACAGAATTACACAAGAAACCATTTGCTAGTATTTTAAAAGTATAAATAAGAATGATATTAAAGCTCTTTTTGAACCTCCAAGCATGTCATTTTCTTGTGAAATAGAAGATGATAATTTGTTTCCCTACCAATAGCATTTAGAAGTTAAAAAATAATTGATATAAATAATGAGAACCAAAGAAAGTGGATGTTGCACCAACATTTGTTAATCTAAAATTAAAAAACAAGAAAGAATGAGCACCTGTGCTTCAGTGAACGTGGACCCATGCATCCCCAAAACTCCAGCTAGATCATGCTCCATGTACTCAAAAATAAGGTACAGACTGCCAGACACTCTTGAAGTTATGATACCTTCAAGTTTCATAACGTTCGGGTGATCAAGCTTGCGCAAAACAATAATTTCTCTTGCCATAAACCGAACACTTTCCTGATCCATATTAGCAAACCGGACTTTCTTTAGTGCAACTAATTTGTTTGTTTCTAGATCACGGGCTTTATAGACACTGCTGTAAGTTCCTTGACCAATCTGAAATGCACCCAAGAAAATTTGACTTCAGATAAGAATTTTGATGGTTAGCTATCATATATGACTAGGATGTAGTTGCAAAATATGCCATCTGTACCAGAAACAGATTATCAGCACTCAATATCATGTTCTATGCACTAGAGAGCTTAGGAATATAAAAGGAACTGCATTTCCTTTTAAATGAAATATCAAGCAAGACAAAGTTCCCTAAATATGAACAAAAGGAATGTAAAATTTGAAAAATCTACACACATCTTTCAGCAGTAAAGCACTGTGTCCATTACAAACCTAACTGTACACATGCATTGACAACACAAGCATGCATACACATATCTTCTCTGAACTGAATGATTATAATTTTGAGCCTAACATGAACACCACTTTGGTAGACTCTCAAAGCAAAACCAGGAGGTCTCAATTAAACAGGTCAATGAAAACATATATAGCTAAAGTTGTACACTTCTCATCTGGTAAATAAAGCAATGCTTCTAATGCATTCTGATAAGATTACCCCAAAAAAAAAATTTCAGCATGAAAACCGAAACAAATAACATAGAAGACACACGCTGACCTTCTCCAACTTCTCAAAAGTATCTGCTCTTCTAGGCACCCATCCGTTGATAGCTTCTCCAGCCACAGCACTCAGCCAAGAAGGCCAACCAGCAATAACCTGTGCTCCTTTCTCGCCATTGGTTATACTAGCTATCCTGGACATCCTGTAAGAAATGGTGCTTGCTGATTTTTTCTTCTTCTGCCCCTCTTCGGATGATATACAGGCAGAAGCAGCAGTTTCATTTCCCGTTTCATCTGGTATCAACCATTCAGTGGCATCATTCGCATTACCATCAGCTTCTTCCACAGTTTCATGTCTTCGGGAGGAAGAGACTAACCGTTTGGTTGGTTCTTTGCTTTTTGCATTGTCTTCCACAAACTCATTTGCCCGAGTTCCTTTCGAGCAAATGCAACCCATAACCTTGACCCACAATTTCTTAATTCTCGACACCTTGACTGCTTCTATCAGAGCCAATTCTTCCCAGAAATTTAAGCCTTCAATCACCAATCCAAGGGCTGTCTTCAAGTCCAACTTCTACTTCATCACCAATTAGGCAATTTGTTTGATTTCCAATTCTCTACTTCGATACCAAAGTTTTCCACAAATGTTAAATCAGAGGGAACCCAGAAATCCCAGATCAAAGAAACAGATGGGAGGCTTAGAAAAATAGTAAAGCGTGAAATTTTGTCAGATCCTAGAACCCAAAATTTGATATTGACGATAATCCAGGTCGAGAAATGCGCAGGAAACCAATGAATGCAACTTAAACCGATGGTTCAAGCGAAAAACATGTGGTCTTGTATAAAATAAGACCCAGATGCCCAAGTAAGAAATTGAAATGAAGGGAAAAATAAACAGAAGCCAAAACTTTGCAATGAACAAGGTAACAGTTTCCGTTTAATCACCAACTATTGTTTTCCCCCTCTGTCACCAAAAACAAAACAAAAAAAATGTACAAGTGCACGAAAGAACCGAGTTGTTAACAACTGAAAGCGTGACCAAAAATGGAAAAATGTCCTTCCAACAAAGACAAAACTTTTTTCCTGATGTTCAACGGTGAGTTGTCCAAGAAACAAGAAACAGGTAGACAGAGAGGTGGAAATAGAAGAATTCCGATCTGGGTAGTTCCTAAAATGCGAATGGCAAAGAGAAACTATTGGGTTCGAGACATGCTTTGGGTGTTAGAGCCTTTTCTCTGCGTTGTTGCGTTCTGTTCTTTTCCAGTGTAAAGAAATAAAGACATGATATGAGATATTGAAAGATGAAATCTTGCTTGATCTAATTGTACTCGGAGCAGAAAATCCAAAATGAAACGTCCTTCGACAACAAATCCAACACTCCCCCTCTTCAGAGACGACGATGAATGTACATGTTCGCACACTAATATGTACGAAGAAGGTTGGGAAGGAACTCGTTGAAGAAACTTGCAGAAGACAGAGAGAGAAAGAGTAATAACGTGACACGTGGAGAACATGTGGGGGGTTAGTTCGTTGGTCCCACCTCGGATATTCTGCATGATTGCGACAGAACAGGAGTATTTCAAATTGGGGTTCGGCCCAGTTTGAATTGGTCAGGGGATTTTTTTATTTTTTATAATTTAATTTTAATTAGAGTTTGAAACTTGAAATAAAATAAAACAATTCTATATATAACAATATATGTTTTATTTAATTTATGAGCATTTTAATTTAACATATTAAAGACAATAAATACCATTTGAATTGAGTTTATTATTTTGTTTTGATTTTTAATAATAAATAAAACTAACCTAAATCCAACTTAAATTGAAATAAGTTATTGGATAAAATACATAAATATTTTTGTAATTTAAGAAATCTTTAAGAAAACTGAAATTTAAAAATCTCGAAAAAAAATCTTTATATCTTTATTTTTTTGAAAAAAACTTTTTTAAAAATTTTACATAAATATTAATAATGAAACACATGCATTACGATAATTTAACATACCTCTTAAATTCGAATCAAAGTAATTAATTTTGACTTAAACTAATAATTTATTATAATTATCTTAAATTATTAAAATAGAATTTAATTGTTTTGGTCAAGTTTAAAAATTGATTAGGATTATAATATTACTAATAACATTTTATTAGTTTACGTCTGATATTCATAATGATGGAAAATCTTGATTGACTAGAAACCGATTCAGAGAAACAATCACTATTATGTATATTTCATCGTTTTAATTTCAAATTCTAAAAGATGTTTATCTGGAAGATTAAAAAAAAATACCCTAGGTAATGAATTGCATTCTAAATCATATTAAGATTAAAAAGGATCAATATGAAAAAGACTTAACAAAATGATGTTGTTTTACATAATAATTAAAGAGCCATTGATAAAAATGATCTCAATTTTTAAACTAAACTCAAAACTATATTAAATGGTTCATCAAATAATATAAAGTTAATTTTAAAAATAATCTCTAAATTTACTCAATTTTATAATATTAGTCTAAATTTTAAAAAGTAATGTTAAAATGTTTGAACTTTCAATTTTTAGCCAAAAAAAAACACGTTAAGTTTTCTATTAAATTGGATGACATGATGAATCGTGTATTTATTACTTATTACTTATTTTATCTTTTATTTTTACTATTTATCTTGTTATGTATTTATTGTATTATTTATTTAGTTACTTATTTTTATATATTTATTTATTATTTACATCTATTTTTATTTTATTCTTAATTATTATTATTTTATTATATATATTTATATAGACGCAAAGGCATACATATATGTAGATTTATCGAAAATAGTCTTTCTATCAACTAATCGTGAGGTTGCTAACTAGTATACTTCCTCAAACTACGCATATCAACAAGACTTTCAATGTTTTGTTGACATGGTGAGTCGAGTCAATTTTTATATTTTTAATATATGATAGGTGTGTTATGTACGAAATGTATCATTTAATAAATCAAAAATATGTCAACACTTAAGACTAAGTTAATTTTAAGATGTTCAAAAACGTTCAACGTATTTTTAATTTATTGAATAATGAATTTTATAGATGAAAACTATCTTATATGATAACCACGTGATAAATATATAATTCTTACATGATTCACTTGCATCAAGTAATTTAATACTATAAATTAAAATTTTGTGTATTTTAATGTCACATTTTAAAGTTTGAGTTAGTATTATAATTAATCCAATAATATATTCACAACATATAAGTTTATAAACTCACAATTACCCAATGACATGAAATATATCAATTATTATTTTTATTACTATAAAACATATATATTATAAGAAATTTATACACTTAACCACGTTCTCTCCATCTTTTATAGCTCTCTCTATTCGCTGCTTATAGTTGTGGCAATTGGGCTCAGACTTAACTGTTTTTAATTAGGTTTGAGTAGCCCAGACTCAGACCTAATTAAAAAAATGATGTTTTGTTCTTTTAATTTTTTAAAAATTAACAAGGTCAGCCCCCATTATCATCCCTAGTTGCTTACTATTCTATGTATTTAGGGTTCTATTACGAGATTCTTTACCAGATCGAGTTTCTTTGTAAGCCCTTACTTGGTCTTTATTTTTTCTTTTTCAATCTTCTAACGTTTAGGTTTTGATGATTTACATGTTATATATCGTTTCGATTTTGTTTAATTTTTTTTTTTTTTGCATTTGGCTTGTAATTTATTTGTTTGTTTTGGAATTTCTTGTTATTTGATGTGTGTGTTTCTTTCAAAGTTAAGTGCTTTCAATGTGCTTTCTCTTATAATGTTTATTGTACTAGATGGTTCATATTTTGAATAGGGGTGATTAGAGTTGAATATTGATAGACTAAAAGTATATTTTGAACCTCAATATTTACAACAAATTCTAGAACAACCTCTAACATTCCAAAATGTTCAAATTGAATTCCAGTACTTTCACAACATTTAAAATAGACTTTAAGTAGATAAAAAATTTAACGGAGTTAACTTTCCATCAATTAAATGTCACGTCAGTGTTAATACAATATTGTCTTTTACTTTCTAAATAAAAAGTAGACCTTATTGTCACATAATATATGAGATGCACTATCTGAAATATATAACAGTGAATCTCATTGTTACATGACAAGTGACATCTAATGTTTAAATATATAATAGTGAATCTAACACTTGTAATCTATTCTTAAAATATAAAAAATGTCATGTCATCACTGATGTAATATTTACCTGATGGAGAGTTAACTTAGTCAAAATTTTATTACATTTAAGATTTGCTCTAAACATTTTAAAAATATCAGGGTTTAATTTGAATGTTTCAAAATATTATAATTTAAGGTGTATTATATTGTAAATGTCGAGATTCAAAATATACTCTTGATTAGTACTGACTGGGTTATTTCATGTTTAAGTATTTTGTGCTTTATTTTTGGTAGAGGAAGCACGACCGTTTGTAACGTTTTATAGGCCCTGGGTAAAGAGAAAAAAAAATCCCAATAAATCGGTGACTTTAGGCAAAGTAAAAAAAGACCTCAATAAATCGACAATATATAAGTTATATATTATATATTGCCGATAATAGACAAATTATATAAATCCACAATGTAGTCATAATTTAATTTAAGTTATAAGTTAAATAAATTTAATAATAACATGAATATATTACAAAATAAAAATGAGAAAATATCAAGGCTTATTTATTACAAATATATAAAGAATTAAAATAGACAACATAAGAGTAGGAATATTATGTTCATATAAACATTGTCAGATATTTGTATTTATGAGCAAATATTGTCAAAGAAGACAATTTAATTATAATATTTTCAAGTATTTAGTAAACTAAAAAATACATAGAAAAAAATAGAAACTTTACCTTTGAATTATCACTCATAAGTCATAACTATTAAAAGCAAATTCTTGAGTTAGAATATCTTAAATTCATATGTTGATAGAAATATAAAAAAAAATAGAGGATAAGAAATACATCTAAATGCTTGAAAGAAACAATAGCCTCTTCCACTTCCAATGATGTTGTGCATTCATAGATATGAGTAAAGTCTTAGGATGCCTTTACGAGGGTGAAAATGAGTCTTCATAAAAAAACTCTTATGTAGCGTTTAGTTGCCATCCTCATGGGTGAGAACTGATAATAAGGACACAAAAGTTCTATGTCTCCTAGTGTTTGCTTACTGTCCTCACTCATTTTTGTTCCGTTTTTAGAGCATAAGAACAGAAATTTTTTATTCCTTCTAAGACTGTAGTATAAGATTTTTTGTCCTAAGAACAAAAACAAAACACATAAGGAAATGTCAGAAATACCCCTCCCCCCACATAAGGACAAAGGTAAGATAGTTTATACGTGTTTCATTATACTGTATATGATCTAAATAATGATTAATAAGTTGTTGCGTATATTGAATCTTTTCATCTAAATCGTCACAAATAGGACAAGTCATATTAATTTTCTAATTTGTAAATAATATCATCGTCTATAACATATACTACATTTGTATTAAGTTGAAAAATATGTCTCCATCAGTGATGTGGATATCGTACCGTTCCGGCCAGTAGGTCCCGTACCGGCCGAAAAACGGTACCGAAATGGCCATAGAGGTATCGGGCATGAATTTCAGTCGGTACTGGCCGGTACTGCCATTGCCGGATTTTTCTGAGGCCATTCCGTAAAAAAGAAAACCTGCAGGGACTATTTTGCAAATAAAAAAATTAAACCTAAATCTATCTACCTACCCGCCTCGACTCTCCCTCTCTCGGTCTCTCTTCATCTTCGTCTCTCCCTTCCACCGTCCCAACTCCCACCTGTCGCGCGTCCGGCCTGCCTCACAGCTTGCATCGCCTCGCCTCCGGCCTTCAACCGTCGTCCACGCCCGAAGACGTTCACCGCACACCATCTTCGCCTCATCGCACACCGCACACCGCACTCCCGAAGACGTCGCCGCTTGCAGCCTGCTGAGGTCCACCGTCCGGCGTCCACCGCACATCGTTCGGCCTACTCCGTCGTCCTCCTTGCGCTCGCACACCGCACACCGTGCGACACCACACACCGTCGACCCAGATTTTTGTTTTGGTGAAGACCGATTGATTCTTGATTTTGGTTTAATTTTTCATGGCATTTAGAAATTTATAATTGTTTGATTGTGTTGGTTGTTGGATGATGGTGGATTTGGGGGTTTAAAGTTGGTGTTGTTGTGGTCGATTTGGGAAAAATTTTGAAGTTGATTTTGGTGTTGGATTTGGGAAAATTTGTGAAATTGATTTCGGTATAACAAAGTGAAGTGAGAATGTTGAAGTCTTAAAGATGTTTTTAGTTGACATTTTGCATTTTGGAAATAGATTGGTCATTTTGCATTTTGGAAATAGATTGGTCATTTGGTCCGAATCCGATTGGAAATTAAATTTAGAAATTGGAATGGTGATTGTGATTTAGTAGATTTTAAGGTATTAATATTGAATTGTTGAATTATTGACGAATAAGATTGAATTTGAGCTTGTGCAATTGTATTTGAGATTGAGTTTGATAATCAAAATCAAATCAACATTTAAACCTAATTATAAAATTAATAATCAAATGTAAAATTAATAATTAAATGTAAAATTGTAAAATTGATAATCAAAATTAGTAAAATTGAAAAAGCTT
>JANZLD010000236.1:3592244-3604673 GCA_026413575.1 Erythroxylum carthagenense
TAATTAATTAATTAAAATATTATTATTTATTAATTACATTATAATTAATTAAAAATAACTAATTAAATATAATTCATTCATTAATTTAAATATTGTAATTAATTAATTAAAATACATTATAATTAATTAAAATATAATTCATTCATTAATTAAAATATTGTAATTAATTAATTAATTAAAATATAATAAATTAGTTAAAATATAATAAATTTTTATTTCTCAATATTTTTATAAGTCAACCACTGTTAATGGCAATGATAATCATTCCTTCCTCTTAACTAACTGTTATAATTATAATGATAATATTCATTTTCATTTCTCACCATATTCATTCTTATTTCTATTATTATTTTCTCATGCGAACCAACCGTTTCCTAAGAGTTAGTTGCTCCTTATGGGTTAGTACGTAGTACGAATAACCTTAATTTAAGGCATTAGCAGTACATTATGGCATATTTCAAAATTAGAGACAATAGTTGGGTTTGAGTCTGGGCTAAGTCAAAGCAAGCTAACGAGGTAGGTAATATGTAAAGCATCAAAACCTAAACGGTAGAAAATTAAAAACAAAAACAAGACAGAGACAAATCGAGAGCTTACGAAGAAACTCGATCTGGTAAATAAATCTCAGAACAGAAGCTGAAGTGTACAGGACAGCACGGAACAGATAGAGAGAGAGAGAGAGAGAGAGAGAGAGAGAGCTGACGTTAGCTATAAACTAGCAGATGGTCACCGCGCAAATGCGCTGTGATAATCCAACCCACTTAATTTTAATTGTATGAGTATTTATAAAGATGTTATATTATGTAATATAGAAATGGATATTGTGTAATTAAAATTTTGTGAGCAAATTAAAAAATATAAAAATTTGAAAATTTATATTAAGAAAGAAATTAAAAAAGTTAAAATTTCTAAATTTGATAGAATCATTAAGAGAAAATAAGTACAAATATAAGGGTTGAAATATTAAAAATGAATTAGTAAAAATATGGAATGAATTTTTTTTTAAAAAAATTGAAATGTATTGTGGAATGTATTTGTTATAAATGGATAAAATATACAAAGTAAATCAATTTAGTATAATAAAATGTTTATAATATTTGAGGAAAAAATCAATCACGGGTGTGACTTAAAAAAATCACACTCGTGACTGATCATTAAAATATGAAAAATGAAATAATAAAATTAGTTGGTAAAAATTTTGAATGTAAAAATAAAAAAATTTGCAAATGTATAGTGTAATGTATTTGTTATAAATAGATTAAGTATACAAACTAAATAAATTTATTATAATTAATTTATTATAATATTTAAGAAAAACAAAAATATATGATCAGTCACGGGCTGTAACTGAAATCTAACTTTAAAAATGATTTCAAATTAATTAATAAAATTAGTTAACTAAAAAAGATTTATTAACTCATACCCGTGAGTGACTTCAGAATGTTAAACATAACCTAGTCACACAAGTAAAAATCATAGCCATTCCACTTTCTTCTTCTTTGACCTGCTCTCTGGTGAATCAGTAGCTAAAAAACGCAGTGCCCGAATCTTGCATCTCTTTAGATTTCGCTCGCGAACCACTGTAGATTTGGAATTGGATCGTTGCTGCTGCAGCTTTTCGGTATTGCCCTCTGCTGCCTTGTGTTGCCGCCTCCGTTGCAACTTGCTTACACTTACAGGTAATCTTTTATATTGTTAAACATATTTTGTTTTCCGTGATTTTAAGTTATAATAGGTTTTTGTAATTTCACGAGGCTTAAATTTTTAGATTTAGTAAAATGTATTTAGTCAAAATTATGGTTTTAATTTTTTTATTTGTTGCTTTGATCTGGGTTGGTGCTTCGTTTTTCATATAAAAAAGGTATTCAATACAGTTGAAACTATCGTTTGAGGTCGAAAGAAAATCATAATGTTTTTCTCACAATTCCATAATTTCTGTAACTTTTGGTGGGGCGAAGTTTTATTAATACTTAAATATGGAATATTAGAAACTTGAAAAATACATACTATTTGCATATATTTGAAAACAAAAATAATTTTAAATAAATGGAACTCTTAGGTGAGATTTTCCCTTTACCACTTGAATTGTGTCATGTGTTTGTTGGAAAACAATCTTAATGTTTTTTTTTCACTTGACCATTTTGGGCTCATATTACCGTAAAATTTCATGTTTACCTATTACATGTAACTGGTGTGGATCTAACAAAGTAATAAACTTTTTTGTTTGGTGTGAGATTTACCAAATTATTTTGATTTTGATTGTTACTCAGGTCATGCCTTGTGTGAGAATTCGGGCATCTTCATCTTCGAAATCGAAAGATACGCCTATTTTAGGTAATCATTGTCTTCAAATTGGCAATCGTGAGAGTCAGTTAAGGTATGTGACTTTAAAAGATTGTCCAATTATATCGAACAGATTTATTAATCATGGAGCTATAATTGAATTAGGAATAACAGACTGAGTTAATGAATTGTTACATAACATAGGATGAGACCAATTTGCTAAATTTAGAAAGAATTCATATGTTGAATTAACTTTAGAATTTCTGACAACTTTACGTTTGATCTTTAATAAAGATGACATTGTGATTAATATGATATTTAGATTGATGAAAATATCATACGATCTTACTTTAGATGATCTGAATAGTATATTTGAATTTCCATATAGTGATATATATGACTATCATGAAGATTTTATGCCTAAAGAATTTTGGAATGAAATAACAAACTCAAGACATGTTTTCTCTCTAAATAGGTCTAAATCATTTGCTTTAGTGGACCTAGCCTTCGTTATCTTCACACGTTTTTAATTTCTACGATATTCAGTAGAGGAGATAGCCAAAGTGTAGTCTCTAAAGTTGAATTGTTTGTATTATGGTGTATGGTACATGCTAAACACTTTAATGCTAGTATGTGGTTAAGTATGCTTCTAATAGATGTGGCCAAAGTTAGAGCTGGTGGTAAAATAGTTGTTGGAGCATTTGTCACAAAAATTGCAGAGTTCTTTGGTTTACTAAATGAGAGAAAAACCACATTGTTAGTTTCAGGGAATGATAGCTTAGACTTGCAGTCATTGGTGGCTATAAAGATTGTTGGACGACAAGGTTGTAGAAAAATAAAATGAAGAGAGTAAACCAAAGAGTGACTGAATTGTAATGATTTTCCTCAGTTGTTATTACATTTTCTGTAAGAACATTATATACAAAGATATTCTTGATTCTAGACTATTCGTTACAACGGAATGTACAACATAAAATGATTTGTTATCTGCAGATGGAAGTCTGTTGAGCGGAAGAAGCTCCACTATTAACAAGTATAGAGGAGATTGTGGTGAGCTTGGATGTTGAGCTGAGATAGGCTTGGAGCTAAAAGACTTGGCCCATTACAAGACTCTGTATAAGGCTTGACCATCGAAAATGAATCCCTAACACCCCCACTCAAACGAAACCTCAAATTTTGTACGAGGTTGAGTTTGAAAGTGAAATCCCTAAATCGAGCCACAGAGAGGGGTTTGGTGAGTAGATCTGCGATCTAATCAACAGAGGGCACATACCGGACCTCGAGAAGACCATCGGCAATCTTGTCTCGCACAAAATGCACATCAATCTCTTTGTGTGTGGTGCGAGCGTGGAAGACTGGGTTATGGGAGAGAGAGCGAGCGTCGTTGTTGTCGCACCAGAGAATAGCTGGTCGGGAAGGGAGAAATCCAAGTTTGGAGAGAAGAGACGATAACCAAAGGACCTCAGTGGAGAGCTAAGAGAGAGCCCGATACTCGGCCTTGGTGCTCGAGTGAGTGACTACAGTCTACTTCTTGGAGCTCCAGAAGACGAGATTGCTCCTAAGAAAAACACAACCATCGTTTGTAGATTTGCGGTCATCGGGGGAGCTGGCCCAATCGGAGTCGCTGAGCGCTTGAAGGTCGAGAGAAGAGGAGGAGTGGAACAATAACCCTAGATCGGAGGAACCCTTCAGGTAACGTAACATCCGTTTTAAAGCAGTCCAGTGAGAGGTGAGAGGGTTGGAAAGAAACTGATTGAGCTTGTTAACGATAAAACTGATGTCAGGTCAAGTGTTGCAGAGGTATTGTAGAGCACCAACCAAGTTGCGATACAGAAAAGGATCTTCAAAAGGAAGGCCATCATTGCGAGAAAGCTGGAGACCCATGGAGGCTGGAGTGGAGCAGGGCTTGCAGAAGGCTATATTAGCATGAGTGAGTAAGTCTGTAATAAACCCACTTTGTGATAAATATAGGCCAGTTGAGTTTCTGTAAACTTCAAACCCCAAAAAATAATGTAAATCGCCCAGTGTTTTGAGAGCAAATTGTGAATTGAGCTTGCTTATTATGGATTGAATTGTGGATAAATTGTTGCCTGTGATGAGAATGTCATCCACGTAGACTAAGAGGATGAGAATTGTACCATTTTGATGAAGGTAGAACATAAAAGTGTCGTTTTTAGAGATGCAGAAACCCCACATAGAAGAGCAGTCTCGAGTTTGTGATACCAGGCTCTTAGAGCCTGTTTGAGGCCATAGAGGGCCTTAGATAGCTTGCACACATGATTAGGAAGAAGGGGGTGTTGGAAACCCTGAGGCTGAGAGATGTACACAATCTCATGAAACTCACCATTGAGAAATGCGTTGTTTATATCGACTTGTTGAATACTCCAATTGAAGGAGGCAGCAAGAGATGGTGGATGCTTTCACCATTGGAGAGAAGTTATCGGAGAAATCAATGCCAAGAGTTTGGCAAAAACCCTTAGCAACTAGGCGGGCCTTATGCTTAACTAAAGTCCCATCTGCATTATACTTGGTCCGAAAGATCCATTTAGTTCCCAAAATATGCACGTTAAAATCATAAGGCACAAGGGTCCAAGTGTTGTTGTTCTGTAAGGTAGACATTTTCTCACACATGGCTTGGTACCAAATAGGATTGGAAAGGGCTAAGGAAATAGAAGCTAGTTCGGGAGAGGGACAGGAGTGTAGGGAAGCAGAGTAAATTTTAGGTTTGAAAATGCCACTTTTGGCTCTGGTTTGCATAGGATGGGTAGAAACTAAAGGTGGAACAGCAGCAGTAGGTGGGTTGGTAGCAGCAGAAGGAGGCTGAACAAGAATGGGAGAAGAAGGTGGAAATAGGGAAGGTTGGGTAGTAGAAATGGGGGAGGAAGGCATGAAGGTAGGAGAAATATCAACAGTTGGAGAAATGGAAGATGAAGATAATACCTGATTGAGGGCTGAAGAACCTGAAGATACAGGAGAGGAGCCTGGCACAAGAGAGATGTTGGGAGATGGCCTAGGATGAGGAAAATGTTGAGAGGAAACCACAGGATGTAAAGTAGACAAAGGCAAACTGGCAGAAGGAGGACAAGAAGCAGAATTAGGAGAGGGAAAAAGGGTAGGGTAAGGAAATTCAAGTTCATTGAATTCAACATGTCTAGAAATATATATTTCGCCCTTAGGATGGAGACATTTATAACCTTTATGAATAGGGCTGTAGTCTAGGAAAATGCATTTGGTGGTATGAAAATTAAATTTGTAGGAAGAGTAGAATTGAAGGTAAGGAAAACAGGTACAGCCAAAGGTTTTTGAGGTAGGAATAGTTGGGCTTTTTATGATATAATAGTTCAAAGGGAGAAAAGTTTTGTAATTTTGGAGATGGGAGACTATTAATAAGAAAGTTGGCAGTGGTGAAGGCCTTAAGCCAATACTGTAAAGGAAGATGAGAATGAGCTAATAATGTGAGGCCGGTTTCAGTGATATGACAATGTTTTCTCTCGGAAACACCGTTTTGTTGATGGGTGTAGGGACAACTAAATCGAGGTTGGATCCCATATCAGTGTGTAGAGCCTTAATTTTCTGTTTAGCTTAAGTTCATTGAATGTTTTAAATTGAATAAACGTTGCAAGGGCCTCGAATTTAAGTTTCAGTGGGTACAGCCATGTAAATCGAGTATAAACATCATCAAAGACTATAATATCTATGGCCTTCAGTTGATAAAAAGGAAAATGGCCCCTAAATGTTTGAATATATAAGATCCAAAGGTTGTTTGGCAGATATATTATGAGTCTGAAATGGTAACTTATGAAGTTTGCCTTGCTTGCATAAATCACAAAACTTTAAATTTTTTACATTAATGGGAATTTTCATTGAATCAAGAACATGTTTAAGTACACTAGATAATGGATGGCCAAGTTTTGCATGCCAAATATTGACATCATTCTTAGAAAGCTGAGTAGTAAAGATTTTAGGATGAGAAATGAGGCCAGAAGGAAACTGAGGTGAGGAGGGTTGTTTTGAGGACTTCGGATGAGGTGTATGATGATTATGAGGTGGAACATCAAGGCTGTAGAGGCCATCCCGCAGCATCCCCTTGAGAAGAACTTTCCCCGTGTCCTTGTCCTTGAACAAACACAATTTGACAAAAAATTCCACAATAATCTTGTTATCACTTGTGATTTTGGAGCTGCTTAATAAATTTTTTGTGATACTTGGAACATGTAACATTTGATGTAAAGCCAGTGGTGTGTGTTTATTGTTTTGGAATTGAATGTAAAAGGAACCAATATGTGCAATAGGGAGAGAATTTCCATTACCTACTGTGAGATGCTCATTACCAACATAATCTAAGCTAATGGAAAGATTGTTTAGGTCAGCAGTAACATGATTTGTGGCTCCAGAATCGACATACCAAGTAGAAGTATTAGGTTGTTCAGAATTGGTGTTTGATTGATGAGCTAGGAAAGTTTGAGGTGAGCCATTGTGTGATGAATGTTTCCCATTGTTTTGAGTGTAAGACTGATTTTTCCATTGCTGATTTCCATTCCAGGATTGATCAAAATGTTTGTAACAGCGGAGAGCATCATGACCAGGCTTTTGGCACAATTGGTAGTAGAGTCGGTTTGCACCATGCCATCAACCTCCTCTGCCTCGACCTCCTCTTCCTCTAAAGGTATGACAATTTCTTTGTTTGCGATTTTGTGGCTGATTTCTGTTAAATGAAGCAAAATTTGCTGAAGGAGGGAAAACATTGATAGTTTGAGAAGCTACATTTAGCTATTCAAGTCTGGTTTCATGCATCATTAGACTGTATTGCACTTCCTGTAGAGTTGAGTTCTTCATTGTGTGGGTTAGAAGAACCACTACGGAAGCATATTCATGCCATAAACCATTTAAGGCACTGAGAATTAATTCATGATCAAGCACAACATGTCCTGCAACCATAAGAGAGTCCAATTTTTTTTTATCTTCTGAATATAATCTGAAATAGTTTGAGAACCTTTTTGAATGGTTGATAGTTGTTGTTTTAGCTGCAGAACCTGAACCATTAATGTCTAGGCATATAAGCTTTCCAATATTTTTCCAACATTCGAGAGACGACGTAAACTGATTTACCTAGCCAACCACATCCTCACCTATTGTGGAGAGTAACCAACAGAGAAGTAATTGATTTGATCTACGCCACATTTGATAGTCAGGATTTGCCACAAGCTAAGGAGCTTCTGTGGAGGATGAATTAGTTTTTGTGACGAACTGTAGTGGTGGAGAGATTTTAGAAGAAATGTAGTCTTCTAGTTCAAGAGCTCTAATTGTTGCTAGCACTTGTGCTCTCCAATTGATGAATTTATTTCTGTCTAACTTGATGGGTAAATTGAAGTTTAGTGTTTTTGTCAAGGCTGAAAAATCTAAAAGAGGTGTGCTGCTAGACTGCCAAGTATGGGTAAAACTAGAAGATGAAGATTCATGAGGCGTTAGTCAGTGATGTAGCTCTGATACCATGTAGCAAAATAAAATGAAGAGAGTAAAACAAAGAGTGACTGAATTGTAATGATTTTCCTTAGTTGTTATTGCGTTTTCTGTAAGAACATTATATACAAATATATTCTTGATTCTAGACTATTTGTTACAACATAATGTACAACATAAAATGATTTGTTATCTGCAGATGGAAGTATGTTGAGAGGAAGAAGCTCCACTGTTAAAAGGTATAGAGGAGATTGTGGTGAGCTTGGATGTTAAGTTGGCAGATGAGTTTGGAGCTAAAAGACTTGGCCCATTACAAGACTCTGTACAGGGCTTGACCATCGAAAATAAATCCCTAACAAAGGCGATCAATATGTCCTTATGAATGATGATACAGCAAAAGCTTCAAGTAGCAAGCGCAGTCGCCTCGAACTAGGTGAAGGTACACAAGGAGAGATGATGTACCAGTTGAAACAATGCGCTCAAACATTGCACTTAATTCTATCGAATATCAATCATTGAAAATCAATTGATTGTATTTGAACGACGAACGAATGATAGATTGGAAAAGATTGAGACTGGTATAGCAAAGATAAAAAATTTTCTAAAGAATATGAATGCTCGTTCCAGACAACGTCAACCTCCATCTTAGTATTGTATTTATATCTTTTTCTTTTTTTATTGTTTTTTGTTAAATTGTTTCCTCTTTTCTTGAACTTCAAAATGCTCTATTATTTTTGGTGGGGTTTACCTTATAATAGTTTCATGATAATCAGCTTCTTTCGTTGAAATTTTTTTTTGAAAATTTACATATCACTTATGATATAATGCTAAAAGAAATTACAATTTCTATCTTTGTTAAGGTTTTGACTCTCACAAATAGGTAGAGGACCTTCCTAGCAAGGATTTCTTGATGATTATATGTGTTAATTCGATAAAAATAAGCAGTTTGTGATTTTTATAGTAAAAAATCATAATGCACAATTCTTCATCATGAAATATCAGACAATTTACTTAATAAACACATGATGGAACTTAAATTGCAAGAGAAAATAAGGCATGTTAAAAGAAAGCAAATAAACAAATAAAGAAAATGGTTTTTTTATATGTCAAAATTTGTATGAATTTAAAAATAATTAATTTGCAAATGTGGATGAGTTTAACATAAAGAAAGAAACTAACAACATGGTTGTTCTCTCATTTAGTAAACCAAAGAACTCTGCAATTTTTGTGACAAATGCTCCAACAACTATTTTACCACCAGCTCTAGATTTGGCCATATATATTAGATGCATATTTAACCACATACCAGCATTAAAGTGTTTAGCACCATACATCATAACACAAACAATTCAACTTTGGAGACTGCACCTTGGCTATCTCCTCTATCGAATATTGTAGAAATTAAAAACTTATAAAGATAAAGAAGGCTAAGGTCCACTAAAGTAGATGATTTAGACTTACTCGGAGATAACATCTCTTGAGTTTGTTGTTTCATTCCAAAATTCTTTGGGCCTAAAATCTTCGTGATAGCCATAAAAATCACTATGTAGAAATTCAAATATACCATTCAAATCATCTAAAGTAAGATCGTACGACATTTTCATCAATCTAAATATCATATTAATCACAATGTCATCTTCATTAAGATCAAATGTAAAGTTGTCAGAAATTCTAAAGTTAATTCAACATATGAATTCTTTCTAAATTTAGCAAATTGGTCACATCCTATGTTACGCAACAATTCTTTATATCGATTTGCTATTCCTAATTCAATTATAGCTCAATGATCAATAAATTTGTTCGACATAATCAAATGATCTTTTAAAGTCACATACCTTGACTGACTCTCACGATTGCCAATTTGAAGACAAGGATTACCTAAAATAGGCTTATCTTTCGGTTATAAAGATGAAGATGCCTGAAGTCTCACACAAGGTATAACCTGAGTAACAATCAAAATCAAAATAATTTGGCAAATCTCACACCAAACAAAACAGTTTATTACTTTATTGGATCCACATCAGTTACGTGTAATAGGCATATATAAAATTTTACAGTAATATGAGTCCAAAATGGTTAAGTGGTAATATGAGTCCAAAATGGTTAAGTGAAAAAGAAACATTAAGATTGTTTTTTAACAAACACATGACACAATTCTAGTGGTAAGGGGAAAATCTCGCTTGAGAGTTCGATTTATTTAAAATTATTTTTGTTTTCAAATATACACTAGTAGTATGTATTTTTCAAGTTTCTAATATTCCATACTTGAGTATTAATAAAACTTAGCTCCACCTAAAGTCACAGAAATCATGGAATTGCAAGAAAAGCATTATGTTTTCTTCCGACCTCAAATGATAATTTCAATTGTATTGAATACCTTTTTTATATGAAAAAACGAAACATCAACCCAGATAAAAGCAACAAATAAGAAAAATTAAAACCATAATTTTGGCTAAATATATTTTATTAAATTTAAAAATTGAGATCTCATGAAATTACAAAATCCTATTATAGCTTAAAATCGCGGAAATCAAAATATGTTTTAACAATATAAAAGATTACCTATACGTGTAAGCAAGTTGCAATGGAGGTCGCGACATAAGGCGGCAGAGGGCAATACTGAAGAGTGGCAGCAGCAACGATCCAAGTCCAAATCTACAGTGGTTCGTGAGCGAAATCTGAAGAGATGCAAGATTCAGGAATTGTGTTTTTAGCTACTGATTCACTGGAGAACAAGTCGAAGAAGAAGGTAGAATGATTGTGATTTTTACTTGTGCAGCTAGGTTATGTTTAATATTCTAAAGTCACTCACCAATGTGAGTCAATAAGTCTTTTTAAATTAATTAATTATATTAATTAATTTGAATTTTTTTTAAGTTAGTTAAGTCACACCTGTGACTGATCATATATTTTCGTATTTTTTAAATATTATAATAAATTAATTAAAATAAATTTATTTAATTTGTATACTTAATCTATTTATAACAGATACATTACACCATACATTTGCAATTTTTTTAATTCCAAATTTTTACCAACTAATTTTTTATTTCATTTTTCATATTATAATGATCAGTCACAGGTGTGACTTATTTTAGCCACACCCGTGTTGATATTTTCTCAAACATTATAAACATTTTGTTATAATAAATTGATTTACTTTGTGTGTTTTATCCATTTATAACAAATACGTTCCACAAAATATTTCTAATTTTTTAAAAAATTTTCATTCTATATTTTTACTAACTAGTGTTACTAATTCATTTTAAATATTTTAACCCTTATACTTTTACTTATTTTCTCTTAATGATTATATCAAATTCACAAATTTTAATTTTTAATTTCTTTCTTAACATACATTTTCAATTTTTTATAGTTTTAAATTTTCTCACGATATTTATTTATACGTTACATAATATAACATCTTTATAAATACTCCTGAAATTAAATTAAGTGGGAAATTATATTTATTGGATTAACAATGTGAATTTGCGCAATGAGCATCTGCTAGTAAATTAAAATTGGCAAAACCCCCCAACTTAGGATTCGAGCCTATACCTTAGAAGGGAAATCCAGACCTTAGATTGGTTCTGGGTTTGTGTGACATATAAAAAAAAGATTTTAAATAAGGATGACAAATATGACCAATCCGTTCCGATCAAACTTTAGGGGATGTTTGGTTTGAGGGTTTGGGAATGAAGGAATGAAATAATTGTAAAAAAATAGTGTTTGCTTTGAGATTTTCAATTTCAAATGAATGGATTTATTCCATTAAAATTGAGAATTTACTAAACCCACCAAAGGAGGTAGTATCGAGTTTTCATTTCAATCTAAGTTTTTATCACGTTTATTTTTTTACTTTTTTATTCCTAACATTGATCCTACCATCCTCTTTACTTCCTTATCATCTCTCAATTCCTTACGATCTCCTTACTTCCTTATCCTCATCTGATGATCGAAAATTGTGATAAAATTCCTTGATCTTCCTTGATCGCAATTTTCATTCCCATTGATGAAAATTGTTTGGTTTTTTTACAAATATATAGAGATAGCTTCAATAAACATATAAAGGGCAAATTATTTTCATTTTTATTGAGGATAAAATAATATTATATTATCTTTCATTTCTATTAATGCAACAAACCAAACAATATTTCTAATATTAATACAAAAACTCAAGTTACATACCAAATATCATTTTTTTATTTTTCATACCTATTTTCATCCTCTTCTATTATTATACTCATATTCATAACCAACCTCGTGCCCAAACCAAACGCCCACTTAGCTTACCACAATTTATAGGTTAATCGGAGCATTAACAAAGAAGATAAACATGATTGATATGAAACATAAAAAAGAAAACATATCACACATTAAACAACCAAATCTGACACATAATCTTCTACTTTCAAACAAATCCATTAGATCTGACGTAATTATAGAAGATGAATTAGACTTCAAGAAAATAGCTTAACTCTCAAATCAAAAGGAATCCGCGTTCCCTATCTTTTGGATGTACATTTAGTACATCTTCGTATTAACGCAATACTCTGTAAATTATATTAACTGAGTACTTCACACTAAACAAGTCTTGTAGTATAGGTTCTGGTTGGGTTGGCTATATTGGGTCCAAGCCCACCCGCAACTGTCTACAGGCCGATCGGTCACCAAGCCCAATCCATA
>JANZLD010000236.1:3613926-3640367 GCA_026413575.1 Erythroxylum carthagenense
AGAAGTTTAAGATAAGATGGTCTAAATATTTAATTTTTTAAAATCTTGAAGAGTCCAATGTACTAACGAGCTCCAAATAATTCCGTCCTTATATATATATAGTAAAATAAAAATATTTATTTTTTAAAATGTTGGGGGCCTAGTACACCATGGGCCTCCACGTAGCTCTGTCTTTATTTATACTCACCTCATCTTAATTAAACTCAATTTAAATTAGTAATTATAATAATTATTAATTTAAGTCAAATATAATTAATTTGATTAAAATTTAAAAATTGAGTTAGCTTACATTTAGTTGGTTAACATCGAAGTGTTATGTAGTGTGTGTTTTATTATTTTTTTTAATCAAAAGATTTTGATAATTTTTTTAGAAGTTTTTATAAAAATTTCTTAAAATATAAAGTAATTTTACGTCTTTTACCTTAAATAATTTAATATATTCATAATCATCACACCAATTCGAATCTTGCACCAATATAGAGTTTGGAGAGATATGAGAGTATGCACTATGCAGCCTTATTCATACAAAATAAAAAGGCTGTTTTTAGTAAATCTACATATAAATGTGATAAAAAGCGCAGTATAATAATAATACAACAAAAAAACTATAAATAAATAATGTAGGTTAAAAAGAGTAAATAAATAATAAAATATAATCTTTATCAAAAATGTGTATCGCACAACCTAGGTAGCAAAAATCAAAACTTTAATATAAAGAAAAATTATTAAAAAGATAAGAATGTGAAGAGTTTTTAAAATCACCGGACCAACAATGGAAAATAAATAATTTAATAATTTAAAATCAAATAACAAACTTATTAAATAATGATTTTAAAGATTTTCTTCAATTATTTGAACCACAATGGTGATCATTTAGAAGTTGAAATACTTAAAAATTTAAAATAATCAAATATTTTAAGAAATTTATGCAACTTAATATTTGAAAATTTTTAATTATCTTCTTAAATTACTTAAATTATACAAGTTGAATCAAAATATAAATGTTTTAAAATTTAGATTATAAATTAATATGGTGAGATAAGATGTTTAAAGTTTAAAAGATTCAATTAGTAGTAGACCGTTATAAAATTATTTAAAGATTAAATAAAATTAAATAATTTAAAATATGATTGAAAGATATTGTAATTATTATTAAAATAATTAAAGTATTATTAAAAATTTATGAAATAAAAATTATCTAGTTTATTCTAATTTATAAAAATTATTAATTTACAGAAATTTATCGATTTATTAATAAAATTATTAAAGCAAATCAAAATAAAAATTTAAAAATTAAATTAAAATATTATTAAATCGGTTAAATGATCGACTTTAATAAGTGCAAAATATGCAAACCAAGAACAAGTTTTATCACAGTTTCTGCAATCTAAAGGAGATGAAGAGAGGTTTATAGGAAACTTTGGGGCAAGTAATGGGAAAGAAGATCAAATTAGGGGGTTTTTCTCCAGAATAAATCGAAGATCAGGGACCAACATTGCAATAAACAACACTATCGCACAGTTGGATTAGACAGTTTGATCAGGTGTCTGGCTGTTATGCTTGTGTCCAAACACACCGGCCAGCATGTTTGACTTTAAAGCAAGCATTTGTCTTGAATTGATGAGTTGGGAGAATAAAGATCGCCAGTTCTTGCTTGGATCACACACCCATATTTGATATCTAAGCAATCTTCGACTGCCCATTTCTCGTTTCTCTTCAAAATCTTATCTTTCTGTCTCTCTGGTTAGTTTCCTGTTAATTTCTGTATGCAACTCCCTGCCCGAATTGATGATACGTGAATATATCTGTATATGCAAGTTCTTACTTCTTTTTTCTTTTCCTGCGGGAATTTGTTTCATGGTGATTAGTGCATGTAAGTAATGCATTTAAACGTACTTATGCAAACTGTTACATAGACACATGTACGTGTATGTACACCTAGCTATTTTAGGGTGAATACACTTGTGCGGATCAGCTTGTTCCATTTATCTGTGAATTCATGATTAGAGGTCTGATTCTTTCTTTTTCTTCCCTTTTTTCCCCTCTTAAATTTTGTTCTAGGCTGGTTAAACAATCCTGCATTTGATTTCATAGAAATGGGTTTTGCTTTGGAATATACCTTCGGTGGACTTGTGAAATTCTGTATTCTGTTTAATTGAATTTCAAATTTTAATGGAACGGATGCTGTGTTTAATCCCCATGGTCAAATATGGTCTTAACAAAGCACGAATGTTTGGCTGGTAAGAAAAAGAGTGTTGCATTTGATTTTTTTCTTAAAGTTAACAACAGTTGTTGTGAATTTGTCACGTGTTGGAGAGCTACTCGCTGTTTTACTTTGAAGTGTTAAAAGGACAAATGATTTGGGTGATTCTAGTGGAAATTTACCATGATGATTGTTTCCAGGAAAGATGTCTGAGGCAAAGATTCTGAAGAATGATTCCAATGAGGAATTCCAAGAATCTTCGGATTATCCAACGGAAGTGGTACTGTTTAAGCTATATATTCTATGTGCTATGCAAAGAGATTTATTTGTCTTCTTTGGATGGTCCCTAGGTTTGCATGTCAATGATAAAAAGATGAAACTTGTCTCTCAATGACATTCTTATACTCTTCTATGTGAGAAGTACTTCCATGTCAGTTGTAACTCTCCAGTTTAACAGTGATGTTACTTCTTAATTACTTCCTTGCGTTTCCCCTAATCCAAGAACGAAAATGTTCAAGGCTCAGGAATTCTTTCATCTCTCTTTGTTCAAGTTCAAGAATGGGAACCCTCATTTGAAGATATTTAAATTACTGTTTCTTTTGATGTTCCAATCTGAAATTGTTGAAAATGCGTTTTCTTCATGGTTCCTGTAATATTTAAAGGAATTTTATCAGCTAGCCCTCACTATTTTTTCCTTTCAGATTGTAAACCTTCTTTTCAAGAAACAACTCACGCACCTACTGAACGGCTTTCATATGTCTATTTCTTCACCATGATTATCTTAAGGTTGATCCTGGGAAACCTGCACCAATTACTTGGCAACGGAAATTAAATGGTGAGGAGGTTACACTCTATCCGTTCAGTATAAAATGGAAGGAAGCATTGGCAATGGTGAGTGTACAATTCCATATTTTATAGTAAAGCCTTGAGATTTTACACTTTTTATCTTGTATAGCAGTGCTTTATCTGTGTTATTCTAACATAGGCCCTCAATTGCAAAAGAATTTCAAACAGGAAGCCCAAGCTGCTTTTTGTTGATTTGATAGTATGATTGTAATGATGGTTTTAAGCACACACATTTTAACTTAAAACTGTTTTTTATTCTTTGGTATCTGATGGCTCATATTGGCCATAGCTTGAGTATAGAATCAACATGCATTCATGACCCCCTTTGTCTTAGTTGTAAGAGTTTATGGCTAGTTGAGGAAAAAAAAAAAGAACTCTGTTGCAGTGAGATAAGAAAGCAAAATCAGGAAAGAAGAAAAGAGGAAGAAAAATACACATCAAGATGGAGACAATTGACTTATGTCTTATCTTTTCCTGAATCAACCTCCTGGTTTGCCCTAAATCCAACAGTATTAGCAGCATGGTGGAATTCTATATTTTCTAGTATATCCTGAAGGTCATACTTCCACTAGGCCCGAGACGGTAGATTCATTATTTACTTTTATTTTCATCTGTTTAGTGCTCCTAACCTCTTTATATCATTGATCTCAGAAAAGTTAACTATGTGATGGACATAATACATAAATTATGGATTAATTTTCTAGAGATGGTAGATTGACTATCCAGTTTTCTGTTTTTGTATTTTCTTCTGACATTTTGAGTGTTCTCCACTCGTTCTACACTGGCTAACTAGACTTTCATGAATGTATTTATTTTGTATTGTATTTGCTATGTAACATAAATGAAAGCGGCTTCATATAAGAAGGTTTTATTCAGATTTAGAAGTTCATATGCTTTTTACTCAAAATAATTATCCTGTTAGTGTAATAATGTCTATAATCTGATGCAGACAAGTACACATCGTGTACTTGTATCTTGTAAGATATCATAGTTCCTATAAGTATCATTGAGGTTTTTAGGTGCAAAACCTTTGTTCTCTATCTCAGAAGCTATCATTGAGGTTCTTAGGTGCAAATTTTTTTTCCTCTATTTAAGATTCTATCTCTGTCACTAAGATGGTCTTTCTTCATTTTGGCAGGCTCCTATAGGTATTCGAATATGGCGTCTACTTCGAGATGAAGCAGCCAAGGGGGTGATTTTCTTCTGACCTCTATGTGCAGTCATATCTTGTCATCATTTGCAGTAAGGAACAAATGATTAGTTTGTACTTGATATTCACTTTCCTCAGGGGCCTTTTATCAATCCATTTGCCAAGCGATACATGACATCTTGTCATGGCGTTCCACTAGGAGGTGTGGGGTAGGTCTTTACGTGTGCCATTCGCGAAAGTAAAAATTTCATGTCGTAAACTGAATTTTGTTTGTGCAAAATCATTGTTTTTGACCTTCACAAACTGAATATTGGTTTTCTGGACATGCTTTGCTCAGTGAGTTGGATGTTTATGTGCTAACATCAAAATCTACAACTTCTATGCTTTTGTAAGATAGAGTGAAATAACTATTTGCACACAGTTGTACAACAAGTTTATGTTGTGGACCACAAAACTTATAAAAATGTGCAAATTTTTATTTGGACATTGATGATGCTTGAGACATTGTGTTGGCCTCGGTTTGCTAGATCTTTCAAACGTGTCCTTTATCTGTATATCTTTGTCTTTCCATCGTAGAATAAAATTTGATTATTATTTTAATCGTCCCTATGTGTCGTTTCTAATTAAGATTTTACCACTGCAGTTCAGGAAGCATTGGACGAAGTTATAGAGGTGAATTTCAGCGCTGGCAACTGTTTCCAAGAATATGTGAGGAAAAACCTATTTTAGCAAATCAATTTTCTGTAAGTTTGATATACTTCCAGAGCTCTTATGAGGTTAATTTGTGTGTGCATTCAACCATGTTGGCTAAAAAGTAAAAGATGTAATCACCTTTAATATTTGTGATGTCAGAGTTACCTCTTATCTAATATGCATAACCTAACTTGACTGCATTTACATGCCATTAATTTCATTATAACAACTATATTTGAACTATGATATATTATGAAGACTGCTGAGGTTATCTGGTAAAATAATTTCCATTTCCAAATCTTAGAGCCATTGCAAACAATTTGACTCTAATAAAATTTCATTGTTCTCTCTTTATTGCAGTCTGCAGAATGATTAATCTTTTACCTAAATCTATGAGACTTCTTAGTATTTCTTGAGTCTCTCACACAAAGGTTTATGCATTTTCGCAGTTGGCATGAAATGAGATTGGGCCAGCCATTAACTAAAAGATGATAACTGTGATTAACCATATTGTTTATATTATTTAGTTAGTTTGTATGTGCTTTAAAAAATCGGGGCACTTGATTATTTGGGATTCAAAAGTGTGTGTCATAGATGAATGCTAAGCCTGCAGAAAGTTGTATTCTAAGCTCACAAATTCTGGCGCGGCAACATCAGAATAGTTTAGCAATGCAGCTAGGAGGTAGCATTTCTAACTAAATAATTACCACTCGATGTGATGTGATGGGAGTTGTCAGGAGGTAGGAAAGATTATAATGCTTTGTAGGAAAAGTTCTTCAAAAATAAAAGAAAATGATTTTGATGTTTATCTGAAAAGAGAATTATGAGTACATTTTGAGGAAATCCTCTTAATGTGGTTTCCAACTGAAAATTTTCTTCTGTGTTTGTGAGTTTTTCCTTGGTTGTCTAGCCTGTACACTAAATTGATTATTTTCAACAGCAATGTCATTTGTTCGAGAACATTCTTCCTTTATAAATCAGAATATAGAAGAATTGTCTAATAACTTTTCCTTTGCTTGGGTTAACGAAGTTGTTTTAATCTTTATGCCAAAATTCATGCAGGTTTTCATTTCACGATCAAATGGCAAGAAGTACTCTAGTGTACTGTGCCCAAGGAGTCCAGAGGTGGTCGAGTAAGTAATTACATAATTTCCTGGTTAGTTGATCATCCATATGCTAATCTTTTTTCATAATTCCATCGGTGCATCAGGTGACACTGAGTTTAGAAATTAGAACTAAGGAAGAGGACGTTAAGAGATAACTTACTGATTGTCATTTGTATACTTAGTGACCCTGCAGTTTCAGGAATTGGATCATGGGACTGGAATTTGAAGGGGCATAATTCCAAGTATCATGGTTTGTTCCCCCGGGCTTGGACCATATATGAGGGTAAGCTACATATCAAGTGATATTATCTTAGAATACATTGTACTGTAGATGGTTCTATATTTCATACCCTCTTTAAATGCAGGTGAACCTGACCCAGAACTTAAAATTGTTTGTCGCCAAATTTCACCCATTATTCCTCATAATTACAAGGAGAGCAGTTTCCCTGTCTCAGTTTTCACTTTCGTGGTATGAATGAGCCTCTTTATCAGTTTTGTTTACATTAATTTTGGCACTGCTTACTTGTTCCTGAGTTCCTTTATATTTTTTTCAGCTATATAACTCTGGGACAACTGATGCCAATGTGTCCTTGCTTTTTACATGGACAGTAAGTCGTTTTTTATCTTGTACTGATCCTGTTTCATTCCTGGCTCCTCTCTTCAATTGGTCATGTGGGGACTGGGGGCAAATTTGCTTTGCATACGTAGCTTATTTTAGAATGAGACTTAAACAAGTCACATACCTTATGCCTATTGGTTATGTCTTTGCCAATTCAGAATTCTGTCGGAGGGGTATCTGAGTTCTCTGGCCAGCATGTCAATTCAAAGAGAATGTAAGCAGAGTGTTCGTGTATTTTATCTTAGTTTCTTGTGATCATGTCTTAATTATCATATGGAAAAGTTTGATGCCCACTTTAACACTGACAAACATGGTTATTTATCCTGCTAGAATGAAGGACGGTGTTCATTGTGTTCTTCTACATCACAAGTGAGATCCTTTTTCTTGGATGGAAAATAATATTCTGGAATTGGTTTTCTCAGCTCTAGGTTAATGGTATGTGTACAAATCTTGTGCATCTATTTTTATCATACAGGACAGCTAATGGAGTTTCCCCAGTGACTTTTGCAATTGCTGCACAAGGGAAGCATGGAGTCAATGTCTCCGAGTGTCCTTGCTTCATAATATCAGGAAACTCTGAAGGTATAACTGCCAGAGACATGTGGAATGAAATGAAACAGGTTTGTGGAAGTTTATATGCTTCAGAAGCATGCCATGATTGTTGTTTTGTTCCTTAAACTTCTCAAAATTTTTGCTCTAATGAAATTTGGAACGATTAAGATATTTATTTTGTTTTCATGAAAAGGTGATCTGGACATGTTTAATTTAGCAAATTTTTGATGGGGATGGCCAAGAGTACTTACATAAAACAAATGTAAGGTTAGGAAAAATGGAAACCAATAATAACACTTTCTTCAGTGGGAGTGGCAGTTAATAAGCTTGGTGAAAACCTATCAGAGTTGGAATCTTTTGTTAAGCATTGCTGTTTTTTCAAAAGTAAGATTGGCATAATGTTAGTTGATTGTTGATCACAATTATACTTTCTCCAGTTGCAGCTAGATGATTGTTGGTCACTATATACTTTCCCCTAGTTCCTTTTCTTTACTACCATTATGGGTTTAAGATGATTTGATATATGTTCATTGAGAAGTTTCTTGTGTTTTCAACATTGCATGCTAGAGCATAAGGTAACTGATGTATGCATATTCATCGTGTTAGATCTTAAGCACCTATGCTTAATCATACTTTTGGTAGAAGTTAACATAAGATTTTGTATGGAAATAGCATGGATCCCTTGACAACCTTAAGTCTGCCGAAATAGCTATGCCTTCAAAACCAGGATCATCTATTGGGGCAGCCATTGCTTGCTCGGTGACAGTTCCACCTGATGCAACTCGTCATGCAACTTTTTCGTTGGCATGGGATTGCCCTGAAGTAAACTTTATAGGTGGAAGGACTTACCAAAGGTAGTTTGCCGTGTGCATGGTTGAAATAAATAATTGAAATGTGAAAGGTGACTTATGCTTCAAGCTTTTTCATCAACAGGCGTTACACAAAATTTTACAATAGTCGTGACGCGGCTGCAGATATTGCATATGATGCTATTCTGGGTAATGCCAAGTTCCTTTTCACGTAGATGACTTCATTTTGTTTTTAGTAGGGTAAATATGTAGGTGAACGTTTTAGAACAAAAAGTGAATATATATTGTGACAATTACACTTCTGGTAATTCTGTTATAATCCCAGAGCATCAACATTGGGAAACCCAGGTAGAAGCCTGGCAGAGACCAATTCTTGAAGACAAGAATCTTCCTGAATGGTAAGCCTGTTATATATTCTTAGTCTTTTTGTTAAGGAATATTCTCTGATTCTGAAGTTTTTTTTCAGGTATCCTGTCACCCTCTTTAATGAGCTTTATTTTCTTAATTCGGGTGGAACAATTTGGACAGGTGATTGTAGCCTATCTGACTTGTATTAATCTACACAGAATATTTCTCTTTTCTCTTTTGAGTTTGGATGCATAGTTTAGCATATACAGATACTTCTCTTGTGCAGATGGAGCACCTCCAGTACATACTTTAGTAAGTATTGAAGGAAGGAAATTTTCACTTGATAGGTCTGAATCAGGTATGAAGGGTCTTATCAATGGAACCTCTCAAAGGGATACTGCTGTCAACATTCTTGGAAGGATGGCTTCAATGCTTGATCAAATTCATACCCCAGCGGCACTAAATTCTGCTTTTGGAACTAATTTGCTTCAAGAAGGAGAAGAAAATATTGGTCAATTCCTATATCTTGAAGGGATTGAATATCACATGTGGAACACCTATGATGTTCATTTTTATGCCTCTTTTGCACTAATTATGCTGTTTCCCAAGCTTCAACTTAGCATTCAAAGGGACTTTGCTGCAGCAGTAACGATGCATGATCCCAGTAAGATGCAACTTCTACATGATGGACAATGGGTTCAAAGAAAAGTACTTGGAGCAGTTCCCCATGATATTGGAATTAATGATCCATGGTTTGAAGTGAATGCCTACCCCCTTTATAATACAGATCGATGGAAAGATTTGAATCCCAAATTTGTTCTCCAAGTTTACAGGGACGTGGTTGCTACAGGTGACAAAAAGTTTGCGGAAGCTGTTTGGCCGTCAGTTTATATGGCCATGGCTTTTATGGACCAGTTTGATAGGGATGGTGACGGGATGATTGAAAATGATGGCTTTCCAGATCAGACATATGATACTTGGTCTGTGTCTGGTGT
This sequence comes from Erythroxylum carthagenense, assembly GCA_026413575.1. NCBI lineage: Eukaryota > Viridiplantae > Streptophyta > Magnoliopsida > Malpighiales > Erythroxylaceae > Erythroxylum > Erythroxylum carthagenense. Next base: position 3,623,248 of record JANZLD010000236.1, read on the forward strand.
GAGTGCATACAGTGGTGGTCTATGGGTGGCAGCTTTACAGGCTGCATCAGCCCTGGCGAGAGAACTAGGTGACAAGGATTCAGAAGACTACTTTTGGTTTAGGTTTCAGAAGGCAAAAGCTGTGTATGGGAAGTTATGGAATGGTTCTTACTTCAATTATGACAACAGCAAGGGGAGGAACAGTTCATCTATTCAAGCTGATCAATTGGCTGGACAATGGTCTGTTGCAATTAATATGATTTGAACATATTGAATGCCTTATGCTTTGTCACTTATAATCTATTTCGATTTAAATACAAAAGCCCTTGGTTCATACTCTCCTGTTATCTTTCTTGCTTTTAAAAGTAGAATTGTTCTAACAAGTTTTGTTTCAAATGCATGTGTATTATTTCCAATGAACTAGTTTATGAATGCTTCGCAGTTTCTATGGCCTAGAGCATTCATTTCTAGGTTTAAGTGGATATTTTGAGATCAATTAATCTTCTAGAATCAAAATATTGTGGGTCTGGATATGCTTAATTCTGTGTTCTCTTCTCTTGATATTATAAGGTGAAGAAACATGATATACTAAGTTCTGTTTATAGGTACGCACGAGCCTGTGGACTTCTGCCAATTGTTGATGAAGACAAAGCAAAATGTGCATTAGAGAAGGTTTACAATTACAATGTCTTGAAGGTGAAGGATGGGAAGCGAGGAGCTGTAAATGGGATGCTACCAGATGGGAATGTTGATCTTTCATCGATGCAGTCAAGAGAAATTTGGTCTGGAGTCACATATGCAGTTGCTGCAACGATGATCCATGAGGAATTAACAGATATGGCATTTCATACAGCAAGTGGGGTGTATGAGGCTGCATGGTCTGAAGCAGGACTAGGGTAAGCATATCCATGGACACTTACCATAATGAAATTTTCTTTTCAGCTATCCTGTGAATTTACTTGCATCTGCGTAACTATCTGAAATCATATCTGCTAGAACACACTAGGATACCAAAATACAGGCATGACCTTTGAGATGCACTGCTTTTACAGCTAACTAATTTCTTATGTAAACAGTTATTCTTTTCAAACTCCAGAAGGTTGGAACACCGATGACCAGTATAGATCCGTATGTTACATGCGTCCTTTAGCTATTTGGGCGATGCAGTGGGCTTTATCAAAACCGAAACTTTACAAGCAGGACACAAGGTTAGAAGTGAAGGAAGAATCGCAGCTAATGTACCATCCTGGATTCGATAGAGTTGCTCGTCTTCTCAGGTTGCCTGAAGAGACAGATTCAAAAAGTATTTTTCAGTCTTTATTTGATTATGCTTGGAATAAGTTTGGTTATGTGTGATGATGGATCTTCTGTACAGCTGAGGGCTTTATTTATCACAAAATAAGGAAAGCCACAGATATTGTATTAGACTGAATTATTTCAACTAACAACTGAAATTTACATATGTTTTCTCCATTTGCATATTGGTCTCATTTGTAAACAGACCTGCAAAGCAAAAGCAGTGAACACAATATTACAGAACTGCTTTCTACGTGAATCCGTTTTCCTCCATAACATTATCTTCTTTCCATTGTGAAGAAATTTAGCAACTACATTAACTGCAACTGCTCCCTTGGAAAAGCTATTTGTCCTTGTAGAAACGGTTTCTATCAGGAAAAGAAGCAGCTTTTACAGTTCAATTTCTTCGCAGAAAGTTGATGTTATGTTTGATGAGAGCTGTTCTTTCCCCTGTTGGACTGTAGATATAGGATTTGATTTGTCCTTGTCATTCTTAACAGCTGTTTCAAAGATGAGACTATGTTTGTATTTGGGGTCTTCATCCGTAGTTCAAGCTTTAACAAGCAGGTTATGATAGCTATATTGTTCACAGGTCAAATAACTAGACATTGATAAATTTTGCCAATATTAATCTCTTCAGCCGAGTTGATGAGTGAAAAACAAAGTTTCTTTGTTTATATTTGTGAATCGTGCAGCTGCTACCCTTAGGATGAGCAAGGTTGTCGAGTGCATACAATAACCTGTAAACCTGATGAAAGGTAAAGTTATTGGTTCAGGATCGCAAGAGTGTCAATTTGGCCATGAACCAGGCCATGGGCACTCTCTTTGGCCGTAGAATCTCTAATGAACGAGGCCAATAAGCCGGAGACATTGAATTCCCAGTATGTTTGTCAGGTTCCTAGGAAAAGTTGAACTGAAAGGGTCTAATGGTGAAAGCAACCTGAACATTTCCTGGAGTTTATGGCTTGAGGTAGCTTGAAAGACGCAGCAGATAAATTCAGATGGTCGTTGGACGTAAGGGAATCCGCTGTGCACGCTGGAAGTTACTTTATGGTTTGAAGCATGTTCATCAGAATGGATCGTTCATAATCTTAAGGTACAGGTGAGATGGTAAGAGACTCTCCTAGTTTAAGTGAGATCACGAGTTCAAACCCCTCTTATATATGCAGCCGTTTAAAACTTGAAGTCAGAACTTTACTTCCTGCAAGGGACCTATTCAACTCGAGCAGGGATTAATCTTGGTATGAATAGCTTAAAAGTAAGTATCTTCTCATAATTAGGATTCTCCTAGGGCACTTCGTAGGTAGCAAAAAAAAAACAACAAAAATGGTATCATTCATTGTGGCCTCAAGTGGAAGAACATTCTATTAGGCTTGCAGACGGGATAAAATTGAAGGATTTTGGATGCCCTGAGAAGCTAAAGTAACCAAAAATGGAAAAAAAAAAAATTCAGCGAGATCTTGGCGATCCATTGAATGGATTTCATCGTAGATGGCTCCTGAAGTCTTGCAAAAAGAAAGATTGGAATTTGCTTCTGAAATTAACAGTTGTTGAAATGATCACTGTCAGGAGAGCAAGAAGAAAACCAATGCAGTCAATTCGTTGTATTTCTGAAAAATACAGCTCTTTCTTGCTTTTTCTTTATTCCTTTCATGCAAGTAGACAATTATATCCCAACTCTTTCCTTCTAATCTATACTATAGTGAAGTTTAAATTTTCAGACATGGATATTACATAATGTACATAAGCTTCTTCCTTGTCATGTATATATTTATACATGAAACAGGCTCCTCATAAAACTTCTGCCCCAGAACTAACAGCCTAACAGGTACAAAAGATGCAACTGGGAGATCTACAGCTGCATGCATGTTCCCAAAATCTACTAAAGCTTTTGACCCCACAAAGTGAATTAGGCTACTCTATTTTGCTTTCTGTAATCTGCCATCTTTGCTTTCCAAAGTGATGGGTTTGTTGCAGGAAAATCCAAACACAATTCTTAGGAGCTAAAGAGATCTATGCATGGAGGAAGTGTCCCTTGCAGACTGTGACAAAAATGGTTGCTCTCTGATGCGAGATAAGAGGATAGAAACTTGCTCAATTGCAATATCCAGCCTCGGTCGCGACTTGGTAGCTTCAGTTATGAGATTTGACACCATATTTTGTAGCAACTGAATTCTTTCTCCATGATCGTTTACAGAACTCTGAATATATTTCGAAGGGGATGTGCTGATTCGACGCCAACGAAGAGGAAGGTACCTCTCAGGTATTTGAAAGCAGTTCCCTGTGGAAAGAACTCGAAGTGCATGTCGACAGAGAATTCCAGAGAACTCAAACTGATGACAGCTGCAACTAATGATACCTTCCCTGGGAACCCAATACACTTTTCGGCCTCCCTCAAGTTTGGTGTGATGTCTCACAAGAAAACCATCTTCCATCTGAAATGATGCATAGTGTGCAGCTAAAACAAGTTGTTCTTGCAACTTAGAGAAGGCGTAAGGTGTCAATATTGCAGCAGCATGTGATTCCATAGGTGCACCAGTTTTCAGGCATATATTGTGAAGATTCTGCTGCATTGTTTGCTGTTCAGCAGCTTGATCTTTGAAATCCACCGCAACAGCAACCTGCTTGCAGGGGAACTAATTCAAACACAGAGAAAGCTGTCCCACATTTTCAGAAGAAGAAATGTTGGAAGATAAATGATGACTGAACACAGAGACTTCAGCCAAGTGTAAATGTATATCACAACCATTACATTCACCAAAAATAAGACAGATATCGAATAAAAACAAACTCACAAGCAAAACTATACCTTGAACACCAACATTAATATTGACTAAAATAAGCAAGAAGACTGGCACCACAAAAATTTTTCTCTAGTAATTGCAAGGAATAACTGGGAGAGAACATACTTGCTCCACAAAGTGTGCAAGTCGAGTTTGTGCACTAAGAAACCGTTGGATAAAGCCGTTGATTGCTTTTGAATGGTTAGCTGCAGTCATTCCTGCGAAGAAATAGCTTCTCAAGTATGGCAAGGCCCAAAGTGTTCTTAATGCGTACAAGTTTGCAATATGCCTGTTGGTGTTAAGACCAAAGGAATTAATCATATCCCTCCAGCCCAATTCGAAGTCATCAATTGATTCAAGATTGTATAGACGATGGAACTCTGATTTCCACTCATTGTAACGTTCTCCTAGAACAGCGTTAAACCAAGATGGGAACTTTGCTACAATCATCCATATACAAAGTGCATGCTTTGTTGATGGCATCTCCATTCCTATTGCTTCTTTGAGGCACATATTCTGATCAGTTAATATTGTTTGCGGAGCCTTCCCATTCATGAACCCTAAAAATGCCTTTCATGGAAATAGGTAAAAGAAAAAAAATTAACATTAATTTAGCAGCCAAAATGCCCCAGTTGAATATGAATATGTATTAATGTTTATGCCTCTACACAAATAAAAAAAATGAAAATATCACTTCCCAAAACAAGAAAATATAAATGTAAAACCCGAAGAGTTGAAGTTGCAGACGTCAAAGGCTCAGCTGCATTATCAAAAAAGATCATGCATGCAATAACTATAACAAAGGTGCATAAGAATGTCGGATAGGCCTGCCAGTTTTAACAAAAACACAATTTGGAAATCAAGAAATGGCAATAGCTCACATGAGTCCTCAACTCTCATTTCAAGGTGAAGCATACCTGGTCAGCCAAATGTTTTTACTGTCTCTTTACTACCTTAACCCTTATTATCCTGTTACATACCTTTATTCAATTTCATGACATACAGTCCATGGCCATTTTTTAATATACGTTCTTGCTAGAACCAATCAGAGATTCAATTGAAGTTGTTCAAGTGAAAGTAAGAGTAACTTTTCAAAGTAAAGATTGTTTCGATCTATTACCTTCAAAGCCCATGATAGCGATCTCAAATTTTCTTCTCTTAAAAGTACACAGCCAAAGAAGCAAGGCATGCCATAATTATTCATCCCAACCCATATCCCAACAGGCATGTCAAATGCAGTTAAGCGATGTGTTGTATCAAATACCACTGCGTCACCAAAAATCTCATACGATTGGATAGACGATGCATATGACCAAGCAATGTTCTCTAACCTGTTGTTTCCATCAAGTGTGCACTCAAATTTGAAGTTTGGGTCCTTCTCTTTGTTGTTTCTGCACATCCTTAATAAGTCTATAGTTTCCTCCCCTGGATCTAATTTCCTAAATGACTGAAGTAAATTCCTTACATCCTTCTCAGTGAAGGGCAAATATCCAGGCTCCACACATTTTTCAAGTTCCATGAGCCTCATCATTTGCTGCACTGAAATCCCTGTTTTAGCAAACATGAGTATTCTGCTCTTGTCCACTTCTGATATAGTTCGATAAGCAGGAAGGAAACGAACTTGATTTGGTTCCAAAAGTTCATGATTATGGTGGTTTACAAAACCAGTCACACGCCATTCTGGTGCTCCTAACTCTGTAGTCTTGCTTATTCTCATATATGCTTGACACCCACACCGTGATGATTTCCTGTTTCTTTGTGGTTTATTGTCATTTGAGGTTTTAACAGGGGTATTCCCAGCTCGGTGGCAAACAAAGTACCGTCTTGTGAGTCCTTTGCCAATTCCATCTTTGCCTTCTGTTCGATGACGACGGATTGAGAATCCACACCTCTTTGCAAATTCACTGTAAAATTCATAAGCTGCATCATGAGTAGCAAATCTTTGTCCAATGTAAGGAATTGCATCATTGGCAGTTTCCAATGACAATCTAGTTTCATTAGGCGATTCTTCTGTACTGCTAGTATCGTCCAAAGACATAGATCGGTGGTCTGAGGGATCTTCGTATACAAGCATATGCCCAGCTTCTTCAGACATCATATCTTTCTCATTTACCTGAGCAAAGTGTATTCAGTATAGCTGCAACCAACGTAGCAATAAGACAAAGTTTACAAAGACATATGTCTAAACACATCATAGCATGATGTAAATGTCAGAACGTAAATAAACGGATGGAAATAAAAGGTAATTTGACAAGCATTCCCAAAAACTTGGAATCATATGCCACATACAGTAAACACTGGGGAGCAAAAAAAGTAGCAAAAGAAAAAACTAACAACCCGTGAGAACCATGAATCTAAGTGACCGTCCTCTTCTCCAAGAACAATAACATCCTCTGTGTCCCAAAAAAATTGAAAAAAAAATATCTCCTGATGAGACTTGAGAAAAGAAAAAATAGTCAAAGACTCTAATCTCCAACAACAAACAATTATTAACAATAAAACGTCTACCAAAGAGTTCTTCCTGTCCCTCTAGATTTTTAGGCCCATGTCAATGGCCAAAGACAGTAAAAGAAATAGAACCATTACATCACTCTTCCTTTCAAAATTTAGTAGGCACACGTTGAATATATGAGGACAGAAAAGCAAAGAAGTTCAACCTTATCGCCTTCAAACTTAGCAAGCTCATCTAATTTAAATATATAAGCGAAGATGAAGCAGGAAGAAGCTGTTTGTGAAACCAACTAACAAGAGTTTATTGGGTAATCACCAGCATTGAATCAAAAAAACATCTATACTGTAATAGAAAATAACACTAAATTAAAATACAAAGTCGAAATCAAATGCTTTTGCATTAACCCACAATTTTATAACATTTCCATTCCACTGAAGATTACACAAAGCTTTGTCATTTGATTTCCTTTTTGCACATCCTATAATACAGTCTACATACATATATAGAGCTACACGCCTACACCAGACCATACAAAACCAGATAACCCGATAATAACATTTCCTAATCATTGTCAAAACTGTTTCCCACAACATTCCCACTTCTGAATCGCCCCTCCCAGCAACGAATGCCCTATAAAAATGAAAACAAAAAACATAAACGAGAACAATCCAAAAAGAAACCCCAAAATAATTATCTCAAGCTAAATACATTCACATCAGAATCAAAGTCTCAAACTTGAATGTTGCCCATGATTGAAAAAAAGCTCTAAAAACAAGGTATCAACGTTACACATGGATTATATTTCATATTCATTTCCCTTTAATCACTCAAATGGACATACAACCAACATGTCTCCGAAGAATACATGTAGAGAGAATGGCAGAGAAGTACCAATATATCATGCATCAGGGGGTGCAATAAATGGAATTTGGTAAGAGGAGTAGCCCTAATTTGCGCAGGGAGGTGATAGGACCCTTTTATATATCATGCGCATCGTTCTTATCCTACGCCTCCTCTTTCTCCACGTCAGGGGGTGCAATAAGTGGAATTTGGTAAGAGGAGTAGCACTAATTTGCGCAGGGAGGTGATGGAACCCTTTTATATATCCTGCGCATCTTTCTTGTCCTACGCCTCCTCTTCCTCCGTACACTTCCCTCTTCTGTCCCTATTCGGGGTTTGGTAAAGCCCGCGACCGAACACCCATGCTATCTCTTTCGGTGTCGTTTTCTTACTCTTATCAAATTAGTAGTTTCCTTCGTCTTATTCACAATTATGATTTATAAACGGCAGATTTATTCAATCTATTAATAACCGAGCCAGAATATTATAAAAGATTTATCTTTTTTATTGATTCTTACGGATCAAAAATGATTCTTGAATGAGGTATTCAACTCTATAGATGAATAGAAAAAGAAATATTTATTGGTTCTGATTCTTATTGTAGCAAAATTGATCACAAAAGAGGAAAAATCAACCACGTTAAAATTACCTTCTAGAGAGGTTCGTTTAATATCCAAAAATTGCTTAACAACAATCAAACAAGTAGAAAATGCTAAAGTGAACAAGAAAAGTTTGGGTAAAGCTGGATCTAAATGTTGGCTAGGTAAAAGTCTTAGCCAACATTTGATCCCAAGATAAAGAATAACAGATTCTCCGAAAGATGTAGTAGTCAATACAGCAAAAACTACATCGATAACTCAAGCTAATTCATGCGGTTTTTTAAAACTACTAGTTTCTCATCATTATAGTTTTAGAGAAGTCTCAACAATAACAATACGCAATTTTATTATAATCTAATAAAAAATTGTTTTCGATAAATCCACGTATAATATGTCACGAGGATAATTATGAATTATACAACAAATAATTAGATATGGATAATAATTGGAGAGGTAAAAGACATATTTTAATTTTTCTATATTACGAAGATATTTGAATTTATGATAATTATATTTATTTTAATAAATATAATATAAAAGGATAATGTATTCAACATCAAGTATAACCGTAAGTCACACGTAGAATTTGAGGAGATCTAATATTACGCAATCTTATTATTAACAAATAAAAAATTATTTTCAAATGACCAAAAAATTTAATTTAGTAACTAATCTTTCAAATTTTATAGAATATATTAAAGGTTAAAATTTTAAATTAATATTTGATCACATTAATCTAATAATAATAATAATATCACATATTAGACTTTTTTAGACTTCGCTTTATTGTGAAACTTCAGATTGGATGTGATAATAATAAACACTGTTTTAAAACTCGGATCGGACTGGCCGGTCCGACTGATTCAACTGGTGACTGGTCGGCTATTCGGTCTGGATGACTCCTAAAAATCGGTCCCTAATTGAACCAGTGAGAACCGGTAAAAACTGGTATTTTTATTTTTAAATATTTTTTAAATATTATTTGGTATATTTTTCTATTTTTTAATATTACTAATATTATATATAATTAAATATAATTATTGCATAATTATAACGTCACACCGATTCGACCGATGGTTGAACCGGTCAAACCGATGATCAGTAAAATTTTTAGTTTGATGTCCGATCCAGATTTAAAAAGCTTGATAATGACCATGTATCTAAAGATTTAAACTTTAACTAATAAAGATATCAGTATTATCCCCATAGTAAAGCATTATCTCTTACATTTTCTTAATTTTTTACAGAATAAAATAAAAACAGAAGGAAGAATCTCAATATTAAAATAAAGTATTATTAGAAAAAGTGGTTAATTATTATAAATAAAGGAAGAAAACAGAGAATCTATTATGATAAATATCTACTGTTTGTGCTTAGCAGATATGGCGCCGTAAAAATAATCTACGTTAGGAAATCTTATGGAAAACTCCGAAATCCAAAACAGAACAGAAACCCACGTGTGCTTTAATAGATACAGCCTCGGATCAGATCATGTCTTTGTTTAATAAGCTTTGAGAGAAGAAAAGCATATACTTTTGCCAAGGTAAGTTGTTTTCTTCTCTCTTCCTCTGTTTTCTCAATATCTTTCTTTTATCTGTTTGAAAAGATCAAGTCTTTTCTGTGTTGTTTCTTGACTAATGTGACTTCTGCTCTCTTTTTAAACTGGGGTTTTTTTCTTTTTTCCTTTTGGGATGAGTATGTGAGCTGTTCTTTGTGTTTGAAGCAAATGGTTATGGACGATGACATGGGGAAGATAATACTGAACTCGGGATGGTTAGCAGCGAGATCCACAGAGGTTCAACACAATGGCATCCAACTCACCACCACTCATCCTCCCACTGGTATTGTTCCTCCTTGGATTAAAGCTGTTGTTCCAGGAACGTAAGTAACATTGCTCCAACTCTTGTTTCATTCTCTTTCTTTTGGTTTTGAAATCGAATGGTTTTTGTTTTCATATTTTGCTATTATAGTCGGGGAGATGGCTGAATTGGCTTTGAATTCTCTCTTTTTTTTGTGAATCTTGGAATTGGAGAATGAAGGCGACTCATCACAAAAATAAATCGAACTTAGGCTTAATGTAGTTGACTTTGGTGTTAGTTAGTTATAATCTGCAAGTGCAATTTCTTCAAACATCTTATATTCTCCAAAGCACAAGTTTCAATCTTCGAAATGGGTTAGTTTTTCACTGTTTTTGTTGAAGTGGGGATTTTGAAATTTCGTTTCTTTGGCTGTTCAATTCAAAATGTCGATGGTCAACAGAACCAATTCTTGTGGTCTCCATTTGATTACAAATGTAGCAGCTGTGTTTCTTTTGGAATTTGAAATGACAGTGATTTCAAACTCATGAATATTTTGTTTACACTCTTGTTTTCTCTTTGACAGTGTTCTGGGAACTCTGTTAGAAAGCAACAAGATACCCGATCCTTTTTATGGATTGGAAAATGAAGTGATCATAGATATTGCTGACTCTGGGAGGGACTACTACACATTCTGGTTCTTCACAACTTTTGAAGTTAAGCTGGTATGCAGTTACCGGCTTTTTGGTTTCTATAACTCCAAATTGCTGTTTTGAGTCAATTTTTATGTGCAAGAGTTTTGATTCTGAAGTATCCCATTTTAACTTTTGTTTCTGATTGATAACTTGGGAATCTTTCAGTCAGCAAATCAACACCTTGATCTGAATTTTCGTGCAATCAATTACTCAGCTGAAGTGTACTTGAACGGGCATAAAAAGATTTTACCAAAAGGGATGTTTAGAAGGCATTGCCTAGACGTTACCGATATTCTGAATCCTAGTGGTCAAAACCTTTTGGCGGTTCTGGTTCATCCTCCTGACCATCCTGGGAAGATTCCATGTGACGGGGGACAGGGTGGTGACCATGAGGTATATGACTATCTATGTAGAACTCTCCTATGAAATCAAATTTCCACTTTTACCTCATTCTTTAGCCGAATCACAGACATAAAATGATTTCATCTATGTGGTTGATAGCTGAAAGTTACGGTGATTATATGGGTATAAAGTCTTAAATATTAACCATTTTGCTTTTTTGACAGATTGGAAAAGATGTTGCTGCCCATTATGTCGAGGGCTGGGATTGGATAGCGCCTATAAGGTGAACTCCCTGATCAGTAAACTGACTATATTATTTCTTCTTTTTCTTTCTTTATTCTGTCTGGTCCTAGCAAGTTGATCCATATTCATAAAGGGAAAGATGCACTTTCTTGAAATGCCATAATGGTAAAGTGAAATAAGGGTATGACTATAAGTTTTCTTTTTATGGTTTTGATATTCTACCTTCTAGTTGTAGTTTTAAGCTTATTGTCTTTGCAGGTCCTTATCTTATGTGCTTCTATAGCAAGTAGTCATTTCCTATTATTGTGGAGATCAATAACAACAGTGTGCTCCTTAACATCTCAGGGATAGAAACACTGGCATATGGGATGAAGTATCAACTTATGTTACAGGGGTGAGATTAAGTTTTGTGATTCAATACCATGGATGACCTTTAAGATGCAATCGTGCATGTGATTGTTCATACTCTAAGCAAGCTGATATGTGCCTAGGGGAAACTTACTCTGGACAGCCCATGAGACCTTTGAGAAGTAACTTAAAATAAGCTGATGGTTTAACTTTCTATGTTGGTGTTATTCCATTTATTGCCTTAATTTTTGGAGCAGATAATGTGTTTGTCTCGAAATTCTTAAAACTAGTTTCTACTCTATTATGAGAACATTTACACTTGATTCTATGTGATTTTGGACTTCACCACTTTTTATATTGCTAACAGCTTGAGTCCTTTTTGTGGATGAAATCATTATGTGCAGCCAGTGAAAATTGTGGATCCCCATTTGGTTTCAACATTTTATGATGGATATAAGAGGGTATATTTACATGCCACAACCGAGTTGAAAAATAAAGGTACCAATGTAGCTGATTGTAGTTTGAATATCCAAGTGACACTGGAACTTGAAAATGGCATTTGCTTGGTGGAGCACCTTCAAACACAACATGTGTCAATCCCAGCCGGAGAGAGCACAACTTTCACATTTCCTCCGGTCAGTTATAGTATTTATGTCATGATCTTAACCAAAAAAATCATATCTTTGGTCCCTCTGTTGACTTTAAAATAATTGTTCTGCTGTTTAGCTGCTGATCCTAGTTTTTTCTGATGCTTAGCAATATTATAGATGTTTACTGCTTATGTATGTTTTGACAGAGTAGATTAACTCTCTCTTTTTCTAAGTTGTACAATACGAATTCATGACATCACGACTTTCTCCATATATTAATGTTCATGTATTTCATTCACTTAATTTTAGTTCCAATGCTCCTTTTGAATAATAACAGTGTGAGCTGGCAGCTTTTTTTCTACAAACCCAAATTATGGTGGCCAAATGGTATGGGAAAGCAATCCTTGTACGATGTAAGTATTACTGTCGACGTAAAGGGACATGGAGAGTCAGATTCATGTAGCCAACTGTTTGGATTTCGTAAAATTGAGAGCTACGTCGATTCTGCAACTGGTGGCAGGTATCAACAAATTAACATCAGATTGATATTCTGGATTGTAGCTATCAGGGTTATATTAAAATGTAACGAGATCAATCTATCTCTGCTCAACAGATTATTCAAGGTAAATGGTCGGCCTATTTTTATTCGTGGTGGCAACTGGATTTTGTCAGATGGGTTACTACGACTTTCTAGAAAGCGTTACCAGACAGATATCAAGTTCCATGCAGATATGAACTTCAATATGATTCGATGTTGGGGTGGAGGGTTAGCTGAGAGACCAGATTTCTACCATTATTGTGACATTTATGGCTTGCTGGTCTCTCTCTCTCTCTCTCCCGCTCTCTCTCTATTTCTATCTCTGAGATTTTGCTAAGCCTTTCCTTTTTTGTATTTTGTGATTACAGTACTACTATTTTTCTAGTTTTATTCTTGTCGTTTATGCTGCTGGAAATTATGGGTTGCAAAAGCAGTTAATCTTATTTTCTGTTTTCTGACTGATTGATTATGTAGGTGTGGCAAGAGTTTTGGATTACAGGAGATGTTGATGGAAGGGGTGTCCCAGTCTCAAATCCTGATGGTCCACTTGACCACGATCTGTTCTTGGTATGTGCAAGAGACACAATCAAGCTTCTGAGAAATCATCCTAGCCTTGCTCTGTGGGTAGGTGGAAACGAACAGGTTCCACCAGATGATATCAACAATGCATTAAAGAATGAACTGAAGCTCCATCCGTATTTTCAAAATGTCAAAGAAACTGGCAAGGATCTTCAAGATTTGTCACTAGAGTCTGAGGATCCTAGCCAGTACCTTGACGGGACAAGAATTTATATTCAAGGATCTTTATGGGATGGCTTTGCAAATGGGAAGGGAGATTTCACAGATGGACCTTATGAAATTCAATACCCTGAAAGCTTCTTCAAGGATGATTTCTACAAGTATGGGTTCAACCCTGAGCTTGGCTCTGTTGGAATGCCAGTTGCTGAAACCATCAGAGCAACAATGCCACCAGATGGCTGGCAAATCCCATTGTTTAAGAAGCTTCCTAACGGTTATGTAGAGGAAGTTCCTAACCCCATATGGGAATACCATAAATACATTCCTTATTCAAAACCAGGCAAGGTCCATAATCAGATCCTCTTGTATGGTTCCCCAACTGACCTTGATGATTTTTGTTTGAAGGTATGCTAAATTCTTTATCTAGTTACTTGGGATTCTCTCAACACGCTGTGAAGCTTCTAAACTTTATTCAAACATCATTCCAGGCTCAGCTTGTGAACTATATTCAGTATAGAGCTTTGTTGGAGGGCTGGACTTCCCATATGTGGAGCAAATATACTGGTGTTTTGGTTTGGAAGAATCAGAATCCTTGGACAGGTCTAAGAGGTCAGTTTTATGACCATTTGCTTGACCAAACGGCTGGATTCTATGGTAGTCGGTGTGCTGCGGAACCAATCCATGTTCAATTGAATCTGGCAACTTATTTTATTGAGGTAAACACATCAGTACTATCATAAGTTAGCCTATGCAGAATTGATTGCTTGGGAGATGGATCTTAGTTGTCTGATATTTGGGAGATGGATCGTAATTGTCTGATATTTGTATGTAGGACCTCCAGTTCATCTTCCATTAAATGAAAAGTTAGTTTATGGTTCCATAACTCACAAGATTAAACTATTCTTGCTGATAGAATCATTTTCTGCTTTTCGTCAACTCTGTGGTTATATAGTTGGTTGAACACCCTTTCCATGCACAGGTTGTTAATACTTCGTCTGAAGAACTATGTAATGTGGCCATAGAAATATCAGTTTGGGATTTAGACGGGGCATGTCCGTATTTCAAAGTTGTAGAAAATCTTCGAGTTCCCCCTCAGAAAACAATCTCCATTGTTGAGATGAAGTATCCAAAGTGTCAAAACCCGAAGCCAGTCTACTTCCTACTTCTCAAGCTCTACAAGATGTCTGATCAAGGTATTATATCAAGGAACTTCTATTGGTTGCATTTGCCAGGCGGAGATTACAGGTTGTTGGAATCATATAAGCAGAAGAGAGTTCCCCTCAAGATCACATCAAAGACTTCCATTAGAGGTTCCACCTATGAGTTGGAGATGCTTGTGCACAACACATCCAAGAAACCGAACACCAAAAGTTTGACTTATCAGAACAACTTTGTTGCTAGAATCGGTGATGAACATCACAGCATGAGCTCAGCAGAGCCTGTAAATACTGGTGGTGGAGAACGCGAAGGCAGCTTGTTCAAGAGGTTCTTCGGACATTTTTCAGGAGAAAATAACAGCTTGAAGGTTGCTGAAGTCGGTGGAGACGGTGTCGGTGTTGCTTTCTTTCTTCGTTTCTCTGTTCATGGTGTGACTACTGCATCAACACAGACCAAGGAAGGAAAGGACACAAGGATTCTCCCCGTTCATTACTCTGATAACTATTTTTCTCTTGTACCTGGAGAGATGATGCCATTGAAGATATCATTTGAGGTTCCTCCAGGAGTCAGTGCTCGAGTAACACTTAAAGGTTGGAATCATCATCATACTCGTAATATTTTCCAAGTCTAAGATTACCAACTCCAACTTTCCACGTACCTTATCAGAAATAAGGCAATGACATTTTTCATTCTTTATAAGAACATTATGTTTTAGAGTTTTGATTGTAAGTATATCTTGAATGCTTCATTGGTTTCGATTCATTTTACTTTTCATAAATAACTCTCACTTTTATGTTTTTCTATGTATGTTAAGAGCTTGCTTGATATTATCAAAAAATATGAAATTCTATTTCATTCAAGTAGTTTGATATTCTCAGAAATTATTAAAAACTTTATTTATTAATTATTATACTTTTGATACCAAAGAAGAAGTATGAATAAAAAATAATGTAATAAGAAGGAAACAATCCAAGACTTAAATCTCAAGATAAAAGAATGGTTTTGAGTAATGCAAATAAGTAATAAATCTAGAAGGTGAATTTAGTATTCCGACTTAATAAAGTTATTAGATTATATATATATATATATATAGTGACATTATAATTCATGAAAATTATATGTTTACTAATATTTATAAGGGTATTGTGATAATTATAATGAAGGAAAGGATTAAAAAAAATCAATTGATCAACTTTCAAAAAATTTTAAGTTATTACTTCTTTCAAATAGTAAATTATGACCCTCTTCAGACTCTCGTAAAGCTTTGTGCACTAGGTACGACACTATTTAATTCAAACCTAATCGTAAAGCCCTTGGAAATTAAATCAAAATAATCCAAGGATTGCATTATAGGGTGCAACTCCAGGTCGTTTACTTAATCAGAACCTAAAATGACTGGACCTAAGTTAACCTATATGTCATATTATGCAAGCTAATCGGAAAAAATGGGAGTTTTGATTTTTGAAATCATTATGTATTTTTGGATTTTAGGGATATAGAAAACGAAAAGATGAAAAACAGACGATTAAACAGTGATAGATTCCTCTTGAAAGTGAGCTCTGACTATCATAGTTCAAAATTAATTTTAGTGGAAGTAGAAATCACTAAGCTTCAAATGACAAACCTTAAAGTACTCTTTAAGTCCAGGATCTTAATTAATGAGACTTTATTTCTTAAGATCACGTTAAGTGCTCTTAGTGCATCTAGTAGGATCAGCCAATGCAATAGGTCAAATGAAATCTAAAATCAACTCAATATCAAACATAAATATACAAGATAAGAGAGTGTAACACCCACATATACTCCTAGGGAGGATATTGCGAGTGTCACACACACAAAACACACTGAACATGAAGCATTTCAAAGCATACAAGACAATTTATACATGCATTACCAGAATCTCAACAAACATAGATCGTATATCATAATTTCGGAAAGCAACCTGATTTAAGGCTATTACAATCCATCAAAATAAAAATTCAAGAGTTATAGACATCAGATACAGGTTCGAAAACAATCTCAAAATACATATGAACAAAACAAAAATCAGACTCTTTTGACCATCGCAGTTGTCTTATCCTAGTTTCTACGTCCCTTTTTCAAAATCTACACGGGGCAAATCTACCGTGCTAAGCATATAGCTTAGTAAGTAATAACTAAACTATTAGTCAACAACAGATACAGAAATTCAGAAAAAATAAAGAGTTTTATAAATAACAGAATTGTTCATCATAAGAGGGTATAAACCCTTCAGAAACAGAATACAATTTAGCTTATGCCAAAATCAAATTGATATCAGGGTACAAAATCATAAGACTGATAAATCCATTTACAGAAGTGAGTAACGGGATTTATACAAAAGATACCATAATTGATAACAAATTATAAAAAGAAGACACCGAAGTATCAGACACCAAAGTGTCAATAACAGAAGACATCGAAGTATTACAGAAGCAGTTGTAGACCCTTCTAAGTATGCCTATTTACCCACAATTAGGATTCAACAATTTTAAAACAAAACAAGGTCATTTCAGACATTTCATGTGTAAAGCAAGTAGTCAATTATATTCACATGCAAGTAGCACTTCCAATGATATAAGTATGCATCAAATGCCTCGGTCAATCATTGTCCGGAATTCAAAACACAATCAGCATAAATCAAATTCAACAAGCAGAACAAAGTAAGGTAAGTAGCACTTCAATATCACATTCATCAATCAATA
>JANZLD010000236.1:3640467-3652417 GCA_026413575.1 Erythroxylum carthagenense
CATGCATGCATTCAGTTACAAACATTAAAACCTCAACAGAAATCATTTACACTATCATAAAACTTAAAGCATTACTTGGTTTATACTTCAGAAAATTCCAGAAATGGGGACAACAAATAAGAAGGAAGATGGTGTAGATAGTTTCGGTGAAACCAAAGGGAAAGAGTCGCAGAAATATATTTTATTTTATTTTTTAATGCCTAGGTGTTTCATTAGTGCTTTAAAACATATCTACTTTGCATGTCTTCCACTTGTCCACTAAATACGCTACCATTTCTCTCATAGCTATAGGTCCACATGTCACACATGATTTTATCCATTTATCACTTCATAATTTGTCCATTTGTCAATTAATTTCTAATACAATTGTCACACATCTATTTGTCTCTTATTTCAATATTTTTCTTAGTCTAAAATACCTCAAAATTTTGATAATTTTCCTAAAATTCACCAAAATTATGAAATAATATCTATTATCACCAAATAAATTTTGCAACACAATTAATCCAAAATTCATACTTTAATCACATTAAAAATCATTTATACTTGAAAAATGTCAATGAATGCATGTACAATTATTTGTATATGTCAAATTTCATATGCACATATCAACGAATACTCAATTATGCAAAGCAAATGATGTACTGGAATTTCTTAATTTTCTAACCCCTAACAAGAGGTGTTACGGAGAGAATCAAGAATATTGCAAATAGACATACATGAAATTTCATATATTTAAGCTCAAAGTTCTACATAAACCAATCTAAATTACACATAATGAATATCCAACATTTGATTAAAACTATAATCAAGTAGCTTAACTACAAATTACAAATCCTAGATCTAGGAATTTATAAATTCATAGCTAAACCATGGATTAAACTACTTCCTTTTTAAGATCATTGAATTCCAGTCATTGCTACACTTTCAAGAGGAAAAGAAACGTCTAGCCACGCATTGCATCTGGAAGCTTCATAGTTGAGAATGAATCTGAGCCACCCGTGGTGAAGGTTTGACGGTGAAAAAATAGAGGAAATTAACGTTAGTTGAGAGAAAGATGACTTTTCTAAAAATTCTTCAATTTATGTGCATTAATTGATCAAAATAAAAGATAATAAATTACGATTTTATATTTTTAATTAAAAACAAAATATCAATATTTAGCACATAATTTTTTTATTAATTTTGTATAACTTTTGAAACTAAAACACAATTTATATGTGAAAACAAAAAATCATTTTGTAAATTTACAATATTTGAGAAAAAGTAGATTTATTTATTATATTATAAAAAAGGTATACATGTACCTATGCATTCAATTCAAAATCTCTCGAGGAATATAGCCGTTAGAAACAGCTCCTTCTTCTTTCCTCAATTCAAATTCTTTATCACAGAAAACCCTAAATTCTCTCTCTTTCTCTCCTCTCACTCACTCACTCATTCTATCTACTGATCTACTTTTCTTTTTCAATACTAACTCGGCAGGTGTATCTTTTAGATCCAACGATGGAAATGGAAGGGACATTTGATTCAAAGCCTTCTTCACCTTCTACCGCTGGTATGCGTCTTCTCTTTATTTGGAAATTTCCTTCTTTTTAAATTTCAAGAAGTTCTTTACTGTTTCTGTTTCAGACCCAGAGACAGATCAAGTTTGGAAATGGTTCTTGGTTCTATTCATTTCTTCTTCTTCTTCTTCTTTTTTTTCCTTAATGAAGTTAAAAGATAACTAACTTATGCTTTTCTTTTTCGTTTTCATAGATCGTATATTCGAACCCCGAAATCCCAAACCACCCAAGAAGATCAGAATTTCGTAATTCGGTTTTTGAATTTTATAAATGTTTTCTTTTAATTTAATAAAAATCAGAATTTGGTGCCCGGCATAGGAACTTAGACCCTAGAACTCCAACCATAGGGTTTCTCGACGACCGTGAATTGGGTAACTGATCGCAATTTCATTTAGTAACTCAGTGACTTCGTTTATTCAAATTACATACAAAATTCGGAAACTGTTGGATCAATTTGTGACTTGTGATTCGAACTTACGTTTTCAATGAGTATGAACTATTGATGTTTTTTTGGTTGCAAATATTGTAGAAGAAACTATCAATTCCGTGGATGAGGATAGTTCATCCATCAGAAACCGAGAAATTTCTTCAGAGAAAGGACCCATGTTGCCGATTCTACAGAAAATCATCAGTTTGAGCGACAGAATTCAGGTAATTTTTCCCATTGATGCACAAGAAGTTTGGCTTTGAGCATGGTTTTGTTAATTGTGTTTTGAAATTGTTATCCGTTT
Source organism: Erythroxylum carthagenense (assembly GCA_026413575.1). Taxonomy (NCBI): domain Eukaryota; kingdom Viridiplantae; phylum Streptophyta; class Magnoliopsida; order Malpighiales; family Erythroxylaceae; genus Erythroxylum; species Erythroxylum carthagenense. The sequence continues at coordinate 3,642,764 of JANZLD010000236.1, forward strand.
GTGACAACTAGACCTAGTGGCTCTTTCAAAAATATGTCTTTTCTTTTTCTGTTTTTCCCCAATCCAAAAAATGACAAAAGAATACGTTATTTAACACCTGACTTTTCCCCTATTGCTGACTGGTTGTTCATTTTCTGAATGCTTTCTGATTTAGGGTTTGAAGAAAGAACATATCAGTCTTTCCAATCAAGTTAAGACTGTAACCGCAGAATCATTTCCTGGACCTCAAGTGTTGGACACTCTTCAGAATCTTGGTAAGCATCTAACAGTGAAAGCTTAAATTGGTTCTTCCTTTATCTTTTCTTAGCATCTATAGCTTTTTTTCGTTTATTCTTGTCAGGCAAGGAATACGAACTATTGAAGAAGAAGTACATAGAAGAATCATTTGAAAGAAAGCGGCTGTACAATGAAGTGATTGAGCTTAAAGGCAACATTCGAGTCTTTTGCAGATGTAGGCCACTTAATCATACTGAAATTGCTAGCGGCTCTAGTTGTGTTGTTGAATTTGATGCCTCCCAGGATAATGAGCTTCAGATCATTTCGTCTGATTCTTCTAAAAAATTGTTTAAATTTGATCATGTGTTCAGGCCTGAGGATAACCAAGGTAACAAGATATTTGTGTTTTCCTTGTACCAATATATATATATCATAAAATTTGTTGTTTCTCTGGTTTTCCTAATCTTGTGCTCGTGCCTTGTGCAGAGGCTGTTTTTGAACAAACTAAGCCCGCTGTAACTTCAGTACTGGACGGCTACAATGTTTGCATATTTGCTTACGGGCAAACAGGAACTGGGAAGACATTTACTATGGAGGGTACCCCTGAAAATAGAGGGGTCAATTACAGGACATTGGAAGAGCTGTTTCGGATTTCTCAAGAGAGAATTGGCATTATGAGATATGAGCTTTCTGTTAGCATGTTGGAGGTATACAATGAAAAGATAAGGGACCTCTTGGTAGAAAACTCAGACCAGCCTTCTAAAAGGTCAGTTCTCTTTGCCATTTGCAACTTCATTTGCTAGGAAACTTTTGAATGGAAAACATATTATTTAATAATTTTAAAAAGCAGAGTTCACTTTATTTAACCGCCTGTTTACAAGGATCAAGATCATTAAAGGTTATTTGCCTTTTTTGTCAGTGTTGTTAGATTAACTTTCTCCACTATCGTCATGGTGCATATGGATGACTAGCTTAAGCCGTTATTAAAACATGATAAAGTTGATGAAACAGGCTTTACCATGAAATGCATTTCAGGAAGAAATCAACATTGACATTATAATTGTCAAGGTTTGATATCAAATCTTATGTTATATGTATGAAGGTTGGAGATAAAGCAAGCAGCAGAAGGAACACAAGAAGTCCCAGGACTTGTTGAAGCTAGAGTTTATTGCACAGAGGATGTGTGGGAGTTGCTTAAATCTGGAAGTCGAGCCAGATCAGTTGGATCCACTAGTGCTAATGAGCTCAGCAGCCGTTCTCACTGGTAATGCAATATTCTTTTAACTGTTTGTTTCTCTTTTAATGATTCTAAGGATGGAATTTAAAGCATCTAATTAGTCACTCAGGGAGAAAGTTCTATAGGAATATTGGACGAAAAAACGTGGTGTTATTTCTGTTGTATTTAGGATTTAGAGAGGATATAGTGATGGCTGGTGTTATAAAACAAGTTGTTACCTCTAACCTTACGAATGATCAAATCATTGCTTATTTGTGTAGCTTGTTGAGAATAACAGTAAAAGCAGAGAACTTAATGAATGGACAGAAGACAAGGAGTCAACTTTGGTTAGTAGATTTGGCTGGCAGTGAGCGTGTGGGGAAGATTGAAGTTGAAGGTGAGAGGCTAAAGGAATCACAGTTCATAAATAAATCTCTTTCAGCACTTGGTGATGTTATCTCCTCCCTTGCATCCAAAAATAGCCACATTCCTTACAGGTATCTCTCTCTTTCTGTCTCGTATATCTTGTTTCTTCCACAGTGTTATCTTCTACTAAAATATTTGTTCTTTCCAAATCAGGAATTCAAAGCTTACTCACATGTTGCAGAGCTCTCTGGGTGAGCAGTTACTTTAGTAATTTTTACTATTATGTTACCTGTAGATCATGACATTGAAGAGATAATATTTTTATGTATCTAATATGTGAATATTTTTTACTAGAATAACTTAAGTATTATTTAGATATGTTTTATTTCCTTACTATGAAATATTATACTGCCTTATTAATATGGTATTAAAGTCAAATTTTCTTTTTGGGAACTTACTTTTTTTACACATCATTAGACTTAAATCTTTAAATTTTGTTTATTTTCCTTCAAAGTTATCATCTTTAAATTCTCTATTTCATTTTTTTTTTTGATTGATTGATGTTTGTCTTTTTTATTTTCTGTCTCTATTTTAATTACATTACTGTCAATGTTTTTTTTTTGTTGCTTACAAACAATGCTATCTTATTATCAAGTTTTGTTTTCTTTTGTATTTTAAGATTTATCAGAAAATGGAAAAACACAAAATAAATAAAAATAGAAAAATATAATCTCTATATATGATCTTATTTGTTTGTAAAAGTTGCTTTTTTCAAAATTTATATGAATAATAGTAATTATTATTGGAATATTTTTATGCATATAGGAATATTTTGTACCGTGATAGTTTAAATATTATTTAGAAATATTGTATTATGCTATGTAATATTGTGCTACTTATAAATTTAACTAATGGGATCAGATAGATTTGCTATAACTACAAGATGACTCACCTTTTAGCTAACTTAGAAAAGTGAAATGCAGGAGGAGATTGCAAGACTTTGATGTTTGTGCAGATAAGTCCAAGTGCTGCTGATCTTGGGGAGACCCTTTGTTCGTTGAATTTTGCAAGTCGAGTCCGAGGAATTGAAAATGGTCCTGCTCGTAAACAGGCAGATTTTTCTGAGCTTTTCAAGTACAAGCAAATTGTATGCATGCTGATCAAACTTGGCTTTTTCCTTCCCTGGTTTGCATGTTTAATGTGTCAGTACTTATGGCTTCTTTTTTTTTTTTTTTTTCTCATCAGGCCGAGAAGGTTAAGCATGATGAGAAGGAAACAAAGAAGTTACAGGATAATTTGCAATCTTTGCAGTTGAGGCTTGCTGCCAGAGAACACATCTGCAGAAGTCTTCAAGAAAAGGTTATTTTGATTTTCATGTCCAATTCTTTGTTTGAGATCTAAATTTGAGAAGGAAAAGAAAGATTTCAACTCCCAGGTCTCTCTTTGAGTTTTCCTTGTGTTCGTTCAAATATATATAGTTTTTGCAGGAACCATGCCATGCATTAGCTTGAATGTTACTTAATTCGACATCTATTATGCGATTCAATTCTGACATCTTCCATTGAGCTTTCCTAGTCAGAAGAACAAGTGGGCAATTATCTTCAAATATAGATGTTTATTAATTAAAATTTTGCATTCACCAATAGGTTCGAGACCTTGAAAGTCAGTTGGGGGAGGAAAGGAAGATGCGACTAAAGCAGGAAACAAGAGCTTTCTCAACTGCTTCACAATCTTTAAAACAAGCAGCTGAGAAGATGATGCCTACTGAGAAAAAGCCTCCTTTGGGTCCTTCAAAGCCTAGGCTGCCTCTACGTAGAATCACAAATATTGTGCCCCCACCATCTCCTTTACACAAGAGGAAAATCACCCCATCTTCTTCAATTCATGACAAAGAGAACATTACTCGAAGAACAATGGGCGTAGCAAACACGAAAAGCCTTATGAAACCACGGCGTATATCTATTGCTGTCAGACCATCTGTTCCTTCAACATCAGCTCAAGCTGTTCAACCTAGGAGAAGGGTATCAATCGCAACACTTCACCGTCCAGAGTCGAACTCAGACCTCACAACACCACTTCGCACTTCAGCCTCTCAGTTGAAACTTGGGACTAGAGACCCTAGAAAGGCAAGGTATTCCAAGTTGTTCTCACCATTGCCAGAGTACAGATCAACATCAGAAGCAACACTAACACCAGGTGCTGTCATGAGCAGCAGCAGTAAGTTCATGGGTAGTCCTCCAACACAAGCAGGTTCATGGAAACCAAGACATCCAACTGTTGTTGCCCTACAACGTAAGTCATTGTTGTGGAGTCCACTCAAATTGAGAGGTATGAAAAATCAAAGGAAGTCATTGTTATTGCCTTCTCGAGCTATAGCTGACTGACAACAGCTGGTTGCTCTTATCAGTCATGATAAACAGAAGAAATGTTCTTTCTTCAATAATTTTCTTTTCCTAGTCATGGATTCCATCATAGCCATTAAGGGTTTTTATTAAAATGTGTAATGTACCTTTACTTACAAATCATTTGGTTCTTCCCTCAGTGATTGTTTTTGCTTCCATTGCTTTAACCTTCGTGTAGTTAGACTTGGCCAGCTTAAGAATATAACTTGCTCTCTCAATCCTACTTTGCAAGCCATTATAGAAAAGGCTTGTACCGTATGCACTTATTAATAAGGATCCTAATATTTATTATTTTGGTTATTTTTGTTAATTGAATTATAATTTATATTTTACTAAATTATTCTATATATTGTAAATCATAAGAATAATTTAGTCAAAATTTACTATAGCAACTATAAAATCTATTAAAATAATAACTCTCAAACCTTTTTTTAATAGTAGACGATCGTCTAATAATTATATTAGCAATAAACGAAAATTATATTAAATTATCTAACTAATAATTTTTTAAGAATTTCTAAAACCTTAAAATCACAATAAATTCACTTTTATAATTTTATAGATTTCTTATAATAAATCTTACTTATTATACAATTTCATTGATGTAATATTTTGAATATTTTGAACACGTTTAATTTTAATTTAATATTTTTTTAGAGTTTATTTTTTAGCTTATTATAAAATTAAAATACACTTTTAACTTTTTGACATTTAAGAAAAAAATATAACTTTCCAATTATGATATTAAACTCTTTAGATACACTTTAAAGAATTGAGTAGAAACTAAAATTGAATAAAGAGACTCAAAGGTCCAAAATCAAAGTCAGGCCCCTCACTTGGGGTTGGAGCATTATGTTTCAGATAGGGTGTTTTAACCATATGCTACTTAATCTTATCAATATATTTATGTGGATCTTATATAAATGTGTGAATGAAATTTAATAAAATAAGGTAGAAACTGAACCTAACTTAAGAAACAAAAGTATGAATTGACCCTTAAAAATACAAACACAAGGGACAATAGCAAGGCAAACTCTAATGTAAAGATGAGGAATATCAATTGTACGTAATCTTTTTTTATATTTTACTATGAGATTATCTCCCTAACTTAAACTTTTGACCTTTTAATTAAAAAGGAGTACAATATCAATGCTCTAAGCTAAGGGTGACAATAACAAAAAGCTAAAAAACTAAAATCTTCTTTTTTTTAACTTTTTATGTATCTTATTCAATAGACACCTACATTTCTTAACTTTCATATTTTATTAAACGAAAACTTATATTCATTGTATTAAAATTTTTATAAAATTGACAAATATTTCATATTAATTTTTTTATAAAATTGGTATATAATATATTAATTCTATGAAAATTTTAATAAAAAGAATATATCAAGAACTTTTTAAAGAATATTAAAATTAAATAAATAACTAAACATATACTATATAGACGAAAATAATATCACTCTATTCAAACTCATCGAGAACGTCACTCTCAATGAAAAAATTTTGACATATTTTCAGGTAAATGATCTTATATGGAGAGCTCATTTTCTTCATCTCGAGTCTTTTAAAATTTTGTTTAATCTTATGTCTTGTATTTAAATTTTAACCTAAACATTTAACACATAGTACTCCTCTCTTTCTTACTTAACCTAAACATTTTCTTACTTAGTCTAAACATTTTTTTATAATTACTTGTTTGTTTTATTTATTTACTTGCATAGAATTGAATTTTATACGATTCTAGCTAGTACTATACCAGCTAAAAATGGTACAAAATACTAACATTCAATACTAGTGTTTTTATCTAGTACCGACCGGCAGCTCAAAGTTTAAAATCTCTTGAAAAAAACATAATGAAATAAACCTCATCCATACAAACCCTCACATTTCTATCTCACTCTCTCCTTTTCCTGAGTCCAGATCCTCTGTTCAATTTTATAATGTCTTATTATGTCCAAATATGGGTCCCACGTAAATTCAGCATAAATGAACATGGATCCCGCATAAATAAATAGCTAAGATTCATGGGACAGAATAAGATACCATAAAATTGGACAGAAAAGCCTGTCCCTCTCTGCCTAGCCCTGGCTACATCTCTGCTCTCTCTGCTCTCTCTTCTCATTGCCATCAATTGCCCTTACGAGTTGCACCACTGCTAGACCACTTGCCCAATCGCACACTACAAACCTCCAGACCCTCCAAAAGGATTGCATACTTGAACGGTAAAGAGTTAGCCAAACCTTGCTCTTTATAAGTGAGCGTCAAATAGCCATAGTCATCGTAAACTTTGTCTGAAATGATCATCTTCAATGACAAGTCAACGATGATTTCGCGGATTTTATGATCAATACACACAATAACAAGAGATCAGTGAGGTGGGGTTTTCGTGGTTGTGCTTTTCACCCAGGAAAGTATTGCATGCTTGGAGGGGTCTTCTAATCTAGACCTACATCATGAAAGGTTAGATTGTGGTTGGAGGTTGTGTAGGACCTTTAAACTATAGTTTTGACCGGTGAAAACTCTGTTGGTGTTGGCATTAAATAGTCAAGTGGAAGCTAGTTCTGGTGTGTGGTGGAAATAAATACCGTAAAGAAGGACAAGTAAGTGATGAGAGAGAAACTCTGGCTTCTCTTTAACCCACCCTTCCATCCACCAAACCTTATCCAAGTGCTCTATTCCTTCCTTCTCAAATCTGAATACCCATCCCTTTGCTGTTCAACTCCTTCCTTTGATGAGCTGAGCTTCAAATAAGCTCTATCTTCTTTCAAACCTCTTTCCACCCACTAAACCCTAACTCAGAACTAAACTCCTCTTTCTTTCATCTGAATACCCTAGTCATTGTTGTTTTTTCCCTACTACCTTTACTATTTCACAAAACAACCACCTCCTTTCATTTCGAAAACTTACTATTGGCCTTTTTCCAGTTGCTCCTCCATTGGACGACTTGCATTCAAATACCAACAGATTAGGTTTCCATATAAAATGGGGACAAATTTTCCTCCATTGTCTTCTTCTCTTAAAACTGCTAACCTACAGGCCACACCCTCCTGCCCCTCCTAACCTTCTACAGCCCATTTTTCCTCCCCATCCCTATCTAAAAGTACCCCTCCCTTTACCTCAGATTTTTCTCTTAAGATGACATCTCCAACAAAAGGAGATTCTATTAGAGGAACTAGGAAGACATGGAAACAGATAGTGCGAGATAATTATGATTCTTCTTTGGTTTTCAATCATCCTGTGGAGATTGAAGAGAAATTAATGGTAGCTTCTAGCCTTGATATTATGCAGGAAGGAGCTAGGACATGGGAGACCACTCTAGTTGATTTTTAATAGACAAAAGATTTGCTTTTACAATGATACAAGCTTGAACTCAGAGGAACTGGAACGGAAGAGGTTTAAAAGAGGTAGTGCCCACTGAGGAGGATAACATAATCTTAACTTTTTCTTCAAAATCAAAAGCATAAAAGGTAATTAAAGAAGGCCCTTGACACATCTTTTAACTCTCCTTATTTCTTCAAAGTTGGCGACCAGGAATGGAACTAGAAAAAATCAAAATGAAGAACATTCCTTTATGGGTCAACATTCACAATATTCCTTTAAAATAGTAGACCACCAAAGGGTTGAGTATGCTAGCTAGTTATTTGGGGAAACCTATAGTATAGATGAAAACACCACTTTCAGAAAAAGGGTCGAGTTTGTTAGATTATATGTGAGTATGTGCATTTCTAAAGAAATAAAAGATTGAATTTCTATCTTAAAGTTGACAAATGAGCATTCTCTTAGAGAGGATAGAGTTATGGTAACGTACCGATGGAAACTGTCTCTCCAACCTCGAGGTAAAGAATGGAAACCTACTGGATGAATCTTCACTAGAAGAGACTATTGGAAGGTGATGGGTATAGAAAAGTATGATTCGGAAGAAAAGAAAGATGGTGAGGAGGCTGAACAAGTTATTGAAAATCCTGAACCAATTCAGGTGGAAAAAGATTCTCTTAAAATTAGGAGGAGCGTTCATGAAAGAAATAGACTAGCTTATGAAAAAAAGTGAGAATCTGGTCAAATATCATTGGTTGATCAAAATAATACTCTAATGGATAAAGGGTGAATGGGTTGGAAACTAGTGAAACTAACCTAGATGAAGGAATTTCTTATCCCCAATAAAATGAACAAAGCCTACAAAAGGTTGATCTACCAAATGGCGGGCTTCAAGAGAAACAGTTTGAACAGGTGACTTCTAAGAAAAATAACAGGAGCAGTAGGAAAGGCTCCAAAAGTAAAAACAATCTCTTATGATTGTGATAGTATGGAATGTACGTAGAATAAATAACCCTTCCAAACTTAATGCGATAAGGGATTTTGTCCTAAAGGAGAAGCCTCAGGTTTTTTGTCTTTTGGAAACTAAAATTAGGGAAGTAAATATGAATAAGCTTTGTTGTTTGGGAAGGAAATAATGGTTTTAACAAACCACCAAAGTCATGCCTATGGTAGGATTATTATTGCTTATCATGGTGATTTCTTGGAGATGAGTGTTCTGGAAACAAATCAGCAGTTTATTCACACTAAGATCTACTTTAAGATGGAAAACTCTAGTATTTTAGCTACTTTTGTTTATGGTTTTAACCTCGAGTTTCAAAAGATTGAACTCTAGAATTCTATAAGAAGATTAAAGGCCTCAGTAAATTCTCCATGGTTAGTATATGGTGACTTTAACATCACTTTATTCAGATCTGAAGTAGAAGGCAATTGTAATTTACACAATTATTCTTCAGATATGTATGATTGTATGTAGGAGGTGGAACTCACATGTCTAAAATTTGAAGGCCATAAATTCACCTAGTCTAATAAACAAAGTTCAATTTGACATATCAAGAAAAAGTTGGATAGGGCTTTGGTAAATATGGATTGGCTAAATTCTTTTTCAAAAAGTTCAGGAAAATTTCTAGACCCTGGAATTTCTGACCATACTCTTATAAGAATTGACAACTTGTTTAACTCTGTCAGAATCCTTCATCCTTCCAGATTTAACAATTTCTTAGCAAATATGGAGGGTTTGCAAGAGGCAATATTGAAGGGGTTGGAGTATGATTTCTTTGGGACAAAATAGTTTATTTTCCTCCGAAAGCTAAGTCTATAAAACAAGAACTAAAATCTCTAAATTCAAAAAGAGGACAGAATCTCTCAAAGGATATTGAAAAAGTTAGATATAAATTGTCAGCTATTCAAATTTCATTGGCGGATAATCCTACAGATGTTGCTTCAGCCTCGGATGAAAAGGAAGCTCTAAAGAACTATTTACAACTGGTGAATAACCAAAGCTCATTATTGAAGCAGAGATCCAGAGTTAACTGGCTAAAGGATGGGGACATATGTACAATGTAGCACCCCACTCCCGCGAGACCCGAACCCGACATCGACGGTGATATCCGAGCCCGTGACCCGCGAGGGTGGT
>JANZLD010000236.1:3652517-3663605 GCA_026413575.1 Erythroxylum carthagenense
TCAAGTGATCTTATGGAAAGTTATAGAGGAATGTCTTAGCTTTGTGATGAGGTATAATATGCTATTTTTGGATGTAGAGATTTTAAGTTAAGGATTTTGAAAGTTTGGATATGGTTTAGGTGACACGTTGATTTAACATTCTTTAACAGGGCAGCCACAATCATGGGAGAATTTGACCTAGTTAGAGGTGGATTTTGCTTCTAAGTCCTTCATGAGAATTGTAGAATGTTTTCTGATCTTTTCATTGATATAAAGCATGGAATTTTTAGACAATGGAATAGGAAGTTATGAATTTGAGAAGATTGTGGTACTGTTAGGATGACATTTGCAGGGTAGAAACTTTAATTGAGATTTTGACCTAATTAGAGGTTGAATTTGCTTTCAAGTTGTTCATGAAAGTTGTATAATATGTTCTAATATTTCTTTTGATATAAAGCTTGGAATTTTTGGCAATGGGAATGGGAAGATATGATTTTTGGAAAAATGTGCACCGTTTTGGATGATAATGAGTAGGCAGTAAATTTGATTGCATTTTTGACACTCTTAGAGGTGAAATTGGTTTTCAAGCCCTTCAAGGAACTTATAGGGTTTTCTGTTATCTTTCTAATGATACCAAATTTGTCACATTTGAAAACATGTGTGAAAAGTTAGGTTTTGTAAAAGAAGAGAGGGAAATAGGTGTAAATGTGATTTTCTTTAAATTGTAACTTTTTGTTCTAATTTGACCCCTTTTGCCATTATTTTGTTTATAATTTTGTCATCCGACCTCCGATTGACTTGATTTTTGAGGCTTCGAATTTGTAAGTCATTTAATTGCTCCTCATGAGAAAATTTGAATTTTTAGAGATGAAATTGACGTGGATTGGTTAGGTCAAAGTTAGAGATCGAGTAATTATTTTTCTAGTCCGTGTTTTAGCGATAATTGGACCTATAGAGGTCTGAATTGAGCGATTTTGGTGTCTTTGGACTTCTAATATTTAGAGAAAATTTTTGTGATAAATATTTATGGAATAATACCGGGAATGTCGAACATGCATTGTACATATTTTATTTGCTCCATGTGCATTATTAAATATTTCTGATTTAGCAATGTGTAATATTTGTGTATTTTAATTGTTATAGAGGTGCATTTGGAATGTTAACCCACGAACATTGCCGAGACTTCCAGGCATTAGCTCAGAAGCTATTGGTGAGTGACTTAGACGGTTCTCTCAATTATTATTTGCTTAGAAAATTGTGGTGAATAATGGTGAGTTAGTGAATTGTGTTTCTGATTACGGATTCCAGACAAAAGGTCCGATGTATTGGGGAGCTATGAGATAAAAGTGCTACTTGTTTGTGAATTTGTGAACTACTTGCTCGAGATGTGATAATTTGTGACACATGTGTTGATTGTGACGTATATACTGCTTTATTGTGACTTGTGCATTCCATGCATGAATGCATGATCACTTAATGACAGTTGTAACCGGAGCAGCCACCGAGAGCTAGAAGCTCAATGTATTTGGGCCGTGAGCCCCACAGTGATTCAGAGCCTCAGGCTCAATGATTAATGTGCCCATATTGGGATAGTTTAGGCTCTCGGTCATAACGCCGTAATAAATTGGAAAAGTATCATATGCGCATTTTATATGCATTTGCTTACATATATTTGATTGAGTGAAAGGAAAAATGCCTTATACTTATGTGACAATCATGTGGTACTTCTAAAATATATGAAATTATGAAATAACTGTGATATGCTTATTTGTTGATTGAATTGAGTGAACCATCGATGATGGTTACCTCACTGAGTTTGCAAACTCACCCAAAATTGCAACATATTTTTCAGGACCGAGAGTAGACTCCTAGCTCCAGAGGGACTTTTCTTGCCGTTTAAATTGTGTTGGCGAGAGAAGTCATGGCTCACAGGTCGGTCAGTTGGGACCTTTGGGATGACCTAGATAAATCTATTGTTTTCCTCTTTCATGTAGCATTTTGTCTTAGGATTTTTAGGATTTATGTACAGACAGTACAGATTGACAGATGTATAAACTCCTTGATTTTGATGAATGACATGAGGAAAAAGTTGGTTTCAAAAATTAGTGATTTTTATATTGATGTTTTATTATTATGATGCCATGTGAAGTACAGTAGTGATTGTTCGTAGCTCACCCTTATCGTAGGATATGTATCGGAATGACCTACGGGCGTCCCGGTGTGTACCCTGCGGTAAGGGGGGGCTACATCCATAAAATGGAGACGAACTTTCCTCCATTATCTTCTTCTCTAAAAATTACTAACCTACATGCTACACCCTCCTCCCCCTCCCAATCTTCTCCAGCCCATTTTTCCTCCTCACCCCTCTCTAAAAATACCCCTCTCTCTACTTTAGATTTTCCTCCTAAGATGACAGTTTCAATAGAAGGAGATCCTATTAGAGGAACTAGGAAGACATGGAAATAGGTTGTAGGAGATAATTCTGATTCTTTTTTGTTTTTTAGTCCTCTTGTGGAGATTGAAGGGAAACTAATGGTGGCTTCTAACCTAGATATTCTACAGGAGGGAGATAAGATATAAGAGTCTACCCTAGTTGTTTTTTATGGACAAAAGACCTGCCTTTCCAGTGATACAAGCTTGGACTTAACTTAGAGGAATTGGAAAGGAAGTGGTTTAATGAAGGTAATACTCACTGAGAAGGATACTAGAATCTTCGCTTTCTCTTCAAAATCAGAAGCACAAAAGGTAATTGAAGAAGGCCCTTGGCATATTTCTCAACTCCCCTTATTTCTTCAAATTTAGCAACCGAGAATGAAACTAAAAAAATTAGAATGAAAAACATTCCTTTATGGGTGAACATTCATAATATTCCTTTAGAATGTTAGATTACCAAAGGCTTAAGTATGCTAGCTAGTTACTTGGAAAAACCTATATGTATAGATGAAAACACTACTGTAAGGAAAAGGGTTGAGTTTGCTAGATTGTGTGTGAGTATGGACATTTCTAAAGAAATGAAAGATTGCATTCCTATATTAAGGTTGGAAAATGAGCATTCTCTTAGAGAGGATAGAGTTATGGTAATGTACTAATGGAAATCGTCTCTCAAAGCTCAAGGTAAAGAATGGAAACCTAATAGAAGAATCTTCACTAGACGAGACTATTGGGAGGTGATGGGATATAAAAGTATGATTTGGAAGAAAAGAAAGATGGTGAGGTTGAACAAGTTGCTAAAAATCTTGAACCAATTTAGTTGGAAAAAGATTCTCTTAAAATTAGGGGGAGCATTCATGAAAGAAATAAACTAGCTTCAAACAAAAAGGGAGGATCTGTTCAGATATCATCGGTTGATCAAAATAATATTCAAATGGAAAAGGGGGTGAATGGGCTGGAAACTAGTGAAACTAATCAAGATGAAGGAGTTTCTTATCCCCAACAGAATGAACAAAGCCTACAGAAGGCTGATCTACCGAATGGTGGGCTTCAAGAGGAGTAGTTTGAACAGGTAACTTCTAGGAAAAGTAACAGGAGCTGTAGGAAAGGCTCCAAAGGTAAAAGCAATCTCCTTTGACTGTGACAGTATGGAATGTACTTGGAATAAATAACCCTTCCAAGCTTAATGTGATAAGGGGTTTTGTCCTAGAGGAGAAGCCTCAGGTTTTTTTGTCTTTTGGAAACTAAAATTAGGGAAGCAAATCTGAATAAGCTTTGTTGTTTGGGTAGGAAATGGCATGCTTTACGAAACCACCAAAGCCATGCCTATGGTAGAATTATTATTGCTTATAATGGTGATTTCTTAGAGGTGAATGTTTTGGAAACAAATCAGTAGTTTATTCACACTAGATTTACTTCATGGTGGAAAACTTTAGTGTTTTACCTACTTGTTTTGATCGTTTTAACCTCAGGTTTCAAAGGACTGAACTCTGGAATTCTATAAGAAGATTAAAGGCCTCGATAAATTCTCCATGGTTAGTGTGTGGTGACTTTAACACCACCTTGTTCAGATCCAAAGTAGAAGGCAATTGTAATTTACACAATTATTCCTCAAATATGTATGATTGTATGCAGGAGTTAGAACTCACAGATCTAAAATTTGAAGGCCATAGATTCACCTGGCCTAACAAACAAAGTTTAATTTGACATATCAGGAAAAAGTTGGATAGGGTTATGGCAAATATGGACTGGCTAAATTCCTTTTTAGGAAGTTCAGCAAAATTCCTAGACCCTAGAATTTCTAACCATACTCTTATAAGGATTGACAACTTGTTTAACTATGTCAGAATCCTTCATCCTTTTAGATTTAACAATTTCTTGGCAAATATGGAAGGTTTTCAAAAGGCAATATTGAAGGGGTTGGAGTATGATTGATTTGGGACAAAGCAGTACATTTGCCTCTAAAAGCTTAAGTCTATCAAACAAGAACTAAAATCCCTAAATTCAAAAAGAAGACAAAATCTCTCGAAGGAAATTGAAAAAGTTGGAGATAAACTGTCAGCTATACAGACTTCATTGGCAAATAATTCTACAGATGTTTCTTTAGCCTCAGATGGAAAAGAAGCTCTAAAGGAATATTTGCAACTGGTGGATAACCAAAGCTCATTATTGAAGTAGAGATCCAGAGTTAACAGGCTAAAGGATAGGGAAAGATGTACAAATGTCTTCTTTAACTCAGTGTAAACTAAGAAGAATGTAAATAGAATCACCTCCATTGAAACTAAGGCTGGAGAGGTAATGGTTGAACAAAAAGGAATAGCTAAGGAAGCAATAAACTTTTACAAGAACCTTCTAGGTTTAGTAGCTTCCCCTCTTAACAGAGCAGATGATCTTAGAAAGTTTGTTACAGTAAGAATTCCTGAACATATGGTTTCCTTTTTAATTATCCCAGTTACAGACAAAGAAATAGAGAGGGTGGTGTTTAACATGAATGGCTTTAAAGCTCCGGACCCTGTAGGGGGGTTAGTAAAGGAGGCAATGCATGAGTTCTTTCAAAGAGGGGTACTGCTAAAGGAGATTAACAAGACTTTCCGCTGTTTAGTTCCTAAAAGCTCAAATCCATTATATTGGAGTGAATTCAGACCTATTTCGTGCACAAACTTTATAAGATTATTGCAAAGATTTTGGTAAATAGGTTGAAGGAGGTTCTGCATTATCTCATTAGTGAGAATCAAGGAGATTTTATGAACAATAGGGATATTGGGGACAATATTCTTCTAGTCTATGAGCTATTGAAAGGGTATAACCACAAGAAAAGTCCTCATAACTGTACTATCAAAGTGGACCTATAGAAAGCTTTTGATATTGTGAACTGGAGCTTTTTGCTACAAACAATGGAGGTCATTGAATTTCCACATAGGTTTTTAAGGTGGATTCGGGAATGCATATTATTGCGTCCCACAAAATTCTAATAAATGGGAGCCCTACGGAGATGTTTAAAGGCAAAAAAGGACTTAGGCAAGGGGATCCTCTATCCCCTTACCTATTCCTAATTTGCATGGAAGTTCTTACTTAAATGTTGAAGTATAACTTTTCTAAGGATCCAAGATTCAAATATCATTCCAAATGTAAGAAGATTTCACTAACTAGCTTATGTTTTATGTATGACATCATGCTCCTAAGTAAGTCAAATGTCCACTCCGTCTCTCTATTGATCAACACTCTCAATTCTTTCAAAAAGATGTCAGGTTTGAGTGTTAATCTTCAAAAGGGTTAGTTCATGCTTTCAAAAAGTGCTTCTCAACTCTCTAATGTTTTGACTTAAGTAATGGGAATGGAATTAAAAAAGACCCCTCTCCTTTATTTGGGCACTCCTATCTCATTTAGAAGACTAAGGTTTTGTGAATGTATTCCATTAATTGAAAAAATAGAAAAGATTGGGATAAGGGACTAATAGAGCCATATCCTATGGAGGGAAACTTCAGCTCTTGAAATCAGTGATAGTTTCGATGCAAACTTACTAGCGTTCCTACCTATTTCTCTCCAAAGGGCTTACCAAAACATTTGAAAGAATGATGAAGCAGTTCCCATAAGGGGAAAAGGAATGGTTGGAAAGGGAAAGCAAAAGGCAGGTGGAAGAGTATCTGTCAATCAAAAGAAGAGGGGCAATGGGACTGGACTCAATAACTAAGAAGAACAGATTACTTATAACTAAGAGAATTTAGAGAATCCTAAGTGATAAATAGTTAATGTGGATTAAATGGATTCACATTTACATACTAAAAGATGGGAGCTTTTGGTATCTAAGACCTAAAGATAGATACACTTAGCTTTTTAACCAAATTCTGAAAATGAAGGATGAAGTTCAACAGAACATTTTATCAAATAGGGGTTGGGGAAAGATTTTCCCTATGGTATGATAATTGGACAGGGCAAGGAGCTTTATTTCAAAATTAGCAAGAACCCTATTGGTGAGGTTCCCTAAGAATACCGAGCTTAAAGAAATAGTTACAAATAGAAGTTGGTCACTATTAATGGATGAAATTAGATTTCTGTCCATTCCACAGTTCACGAGCCTGAGAAAGGGAAACTTATTTATGGAAAGGGATTCCAGTTTCAAAAATAAATGTAAAGGAAGATAAAAAATTGAGGGATGGGATAGTTAATAGAGTGGGATGGTACTTTATAGTTTGGAACAAGGTTTTTAGACCTAACACTAGCTTTCTTCTTTGGCTAGCAATGTTGAAAAGACTTAGCACATTGGATAGATTGCAATTTCTACCCTCCTCAAAGACATGTATTCTATGTAATCTAAAGGAAGAAACTAGAGACCATCTTCTCTTTGATTGTGATCTCTCTAATAAAATTTGGGCAAAAATATCTAGATTATGTGCTGCTGATCCAAGTTTGAATAACTCTATGACATCCTACTGGAGTTACCCCATCTACATGTTTCTAGATCGATAGAGCTATTATACTAATCTTGATTTCTATATGGACTCAAGCAATTTGGAAGGAGAGGAACAAGAAAAGGTTTGAAAAGAAGTTTGTTTCCCTACTCTCTCTTATAGGGCTCACTATAGCTAGCATAAGAGAACAACTGATTATAAATAAGTTGAACTCTCACTGTAGCAGAGGAATAGCTCTCACATGGAGAATTTAGTCCCCGCTCTATCTTACTCAGTGAAATTCATGAATAGAGTTCAATCTCACTATAGATCAGAAATCAAGACCTCTTGCATAGAATTTCTTGAATACAAACGCCTAATCATGCCTTTACTTATGGAAAATACAAGGGTAGAGGAGATCTGGAGTCAACTGTTAGAAAGTAGAGTAGTGCTCCCTCCTCAGTCTTGGTTAAAGGAACCCCTCTTATCAGATTGAAGAGTTACTATGAGTTCAAAAAAACAACAAAAAAGAACCAAACCGATCTGAGACGCTTACCTAAGTGAGATTCCTCTATCCTTCCTCAAAGTGCATCCTTTACTCCATTGGTTAGCCATGTCTGTAGAGTTCAGGAACAAAGAATACATTATGCTATAAAACGCAAAGAATCGTAGTGATTCTAAAGCTAAGATATACTTGAGATGAGATCCATCGCGTGCGAAGAAAGAAGGAGAAGAAGAACGGGATAATCACGCTGCTATCATCACCATTTGTGTTTCACCTCTCACCCACCCAAATCGAGAAGCTTCTGTAATCTTTAAGAAAGGAAAAATTAGTTATACCCTAATTGTATAATATCAAGACTTTCGTCTTGACTCTTAATGCCATCATTTTTTTGTATTAACCTAGATGTCTCAGTGTATTAAGGAGTCTTATGTGGCAAACCTCTTCTATATGTTAACCCCTTAATTCTTTAATGAATTTTTAATTTCTAAAAAAAATAAAGGACTCAAGTTCATTTGATTACCTAAAACAAATTGATGACTTTGTTATATAGAAAAGGAATGATGAATGATTGAAGCACATCTTTTGTAAAGCATATAAAGTGTATAATATAAAGATTCTTATTGATGAAAAGTTTATATATTTATTTTTATTCTAACCTCCTTGCAACCAAGAAAGACTTGAAGATTTTGTAGGATGTTGAGAAGTTAGCCCTTAAAAAGGACAAGAATGATAACTAAGATTTTTTTTCCAAAATAACTAATTTTCAAACCAATTGAGGGAGATAAGAAGGATGAGAGACTTCCAATAAATTAGAAATTCAAGAAGAATCATCATCTAAATCATACCATACGTAATGTTTAACAAGGGATAATTATTAGGTCATTTTTAGAAAACTTTCTCATATAACCTTTGTTTGTCAATTTGGGTATATTTCTTTAGTGATTAATGTTTAGGTTTGCATTATGAATAAGGGATTAAATATTTCTTTTTAAGAGTATAGTATGAACATTAGCACCTAGACTTAGAGATTATGTGAAAGTACAGATATTGAATTAAAATTTGTTGATATACTAGATCAATAGGGAAATAGTTTCACTGAACCAATAAATGAGAATATTAGGGGAGAATAGGCATGGCTAGAAGAATTGTGTAAAATACGTGAATTTATCCAGTTTAGGTATTATTTGTTTTGAAAGAATGATTCTAGATAGAAAGAAAGTCCTTCTTATACTTTTGTTAAAGAATTATAGAGAGCTTTTGTTGGTTGTTGACTAACAAAAAGTATGGGTAGGAATGATTATATATGATCAAAGTCTCTTTTAATGCTTATGGTTATTCTTGATTGACATTTTCATGAATTATGAAGTGTTTTAATGTTTTAATTTAGGTTTAGGTTTTGATTTACAAGTACTTTGTCATATTGGTCGACCAATATCATAGTGTAGTCAACCAATATTCCAAAAAATACCATTTTTTATTATCTTTTTAGTGAGATTGTAAAGAGTTTGGTTAATCTTTTATTTAACTACTCATATACATTGGCTGACCAATATCCTCACGTGCTTGACCAAGGCTTCTTTGTTTAAGAAATTTTCATTCTAGTTAGTTTGTAGCTTGATTGGTCAATAAATGTGGTTGATCATGCATAAATATTATTTAACTAGTGAAGCTATATGGTTAACTGTTATTCGTATTTTAAGGGCTTCCTTATTATCTTTTCTTCTATTTCCCATCTTGTTTGTTTATGTATTAAAATCCTAGATAATTCACTCTTTTTGAAAACACCATCCCTTATTTTAAAAGAACCAAGTTAGATTACATCAAATTAATATTTTGTCATTATTAAGTTTTAAATTTAGGAATACTCAAAATTTTTCATAATTGGGTTATGTCTTCAAATTAATATTTTCATAGTCAAATTGAAAAAGGATTCAAGGTTGTTACCATTTCCATTATATCGATATATCTTTGATTTTGTTCAAATTTGACATTTTGGATATTTTCTTTTTAAATTTTTTTTCTAAACTTTCAAAATTATACACTCTTTTACAAAATTGATGGTTAAATACTACAATTATTCTTAAATGATGGTGATGTTTTGCAAACCATAAAGAATTATTGGTTTAATCACATAGATACATAATGGAGATTATGGTATTTGACAAGTAGCTATACAAATAATGCCACAATATGCGTGACTGGTATGAAGGATAAATGCTCATTAAGAATACTTTTGTCCCTCATATATGATGTTTGAGATAATATCTATAGGGCCTTTGATAAATTAATATTGTATGCATGTAATATGATTAAGGAGTTAATCATACATATGATTTACTTTGGAGATCAAGAAATAATAAATTGGCAAGAATGACCTATTCCAATCTTGCATTTATTCAGGATATTATATGACAAGTGAATTGACACAGACAATTATGGCTTTGGGATCATGATTTGTGTATGATACTTATCATCTATGGCACTTGAGTAATTGTAATGTATTTTGTTAGATACCGCTTATGATTTATAGAATTTAAAGGAATTTTAATTCTATTGTCAACATGAGATTGATCCCAATGGGTCATACCATAAAATGACCATTAGGATGAGTTCAAAAGCCTCATGATTAATTTAACCTTACATGTCTGTTTCTTAGCTTTATTTACACAAGGGCAACTGAGACAATTCAAAAGATGAGGTGATTTTCGACAATATACTCTTCTCTGTTCCAGCTGTCGTTTTTATCTTTGTTCTTCCCTGCTATTGTTTTTCCCCTCTATCTTCTTCCTAGCTACTGATTTTGCTTGTACCTCTCAAGGCTGAAATTAGCTTTCCCATTTAGCTCATATGTTAAGCAATTAATCATCCATTAAATAGTTTAATTTGGGGATTTTCTAGGATCAAAGTTAGGCCATTAAAGTCCCATCTAGCATTGGGAAATATTGGTTTTCTAATCAATCATTGGTGAAAACCTTGGAGTGCATCTCATTTGGTGCAAGGAGAAACAAACTAAGCAACCCAATCTCAAAGTTGAGAGCATGGACACGGAGAGAAGACTAAAATGGCGTTTTCTTCAACCCTACACCTCAAGTTCCCTTCTATTTGGTTTAGAGACCAAGTTCTAGGTATAATGGTTTCTATGCTTTAATTTGTGCTATTTCGGTTTTGAATTGGTTGCAAGACTAGATCATTGGCTTTTTGTTGTTTTAATTTTTTATTTTAACCAACTTGAGATCATCCCATAACCTACAGTGGTATTAGAGCTTGGGCTCTATTTTGTGACTAAATTTTGACTAAATTAGTACAAGTTTATTATGTGATAAGTTAGTTGATTGATTGCTTGTCTTGTAGTTTAGTTATTTTGTGTATTAATATATCTGAATTTGAACCTCTTTCCTATAATTGATTAGGTCCTATTTTGGGTTTTGAACACTAATTTGATTGTGTTTTAAGATCTAGGAACAATTAATTAAATGGTTAGATTAATTGGTAGTAAGGAATGTCAAGGATTAAAAACGTTGAAAATTTTCTAATCTTGGTTTGCTTTTAGGTGCACTTATTTCATACAATTGTTTCAGGATATTCCTAAACCAAGTTAATAGAATTGTTATTTAGGTTATAAAGGTTAAGTCTATGTGAGAGATTAATTTTTATAATGTTGGGCCCCGAAATTTTTTTTTATTATTTATGAATTTATTTAATTACTCGTTTACTTTAATTTCATTTTATTTTGCCTTAATTGATTTAATTATGTGTATATAGATATTTTATGTTGGGCTTGGGAAT
>JANZLD010000236.1:3668733-3687782 GCA_026413575.1 Erythroxylum carthagenense
TGCGATTTCTCTAAAGAAATTTGGGCAAAAATCTCTAGATTATTTTTTGTTGATCCTAATTCAAATAAACTCTATGACGTCCTATTGGAGCTACCTCTTCTACATGTTTCTAAATATGATAGAGTTGTTATTCTAATATCGGTTGCTATATGCACTCAAGCAATTTGGAAGGAGAAGAACAACAGAAGGTTTGAAAAGAAGTCTGTTTCCCTACTCTCTCTTATAGAGCTCTCACTATAGCTAGCATAAGAGAACAACTAATTATAAATCAATTGAACTCTCACTGTAGTAAAGGAATAGCTCTCATATGGAGAATATAATCCCCGCTCCATCTTACTCAGTGAAATTCATGACCAGAGTTTAGTCTCACTACATATCAGAAATCAAGGGTCTCACGTACATAATTTCTTAAATACTAATGCCTAATCATGTCGTTAAAGGGACTCCTTAGTCCTAGTTAAAGGGACTCCTAAGTCCCTCTTGTCAAATTGAAAAGTCACTCTATGAGTTCAAACAACAGTAGAAAAGAGCCAAACCGATCTGAGACGCTTACTTGAGTGAGATTTCTCTGTCCTTCACTGCAGATTTGAATCTTAAGAGCTCAACCTTCACTCCATTGGTAAGTCATGTCTAAAGAGTTGGGAACAAAGGATACATTATGTCCCAAAACGCAAAGAATCGTTGTGTTTCTGAAGCTGAGATTTACCTGAGATGAGATCCATCGTGTGCGAAGAATAAAGGAGAAGAAGAACTGGAAAATCACACTGCTATCCTCGCCATCAAAGCTTCGCCTCTCACCCACCCGAATCAAGAAGCTTCTGTAATCTTTGAGAAAGGAACAATTAGTTATACCCTAATTGTAAAACGACAATATTCTTTCGTCTGTGCTCTTAACGTCGACATTTTTGTAATAGCCTAGATGCTTCAGTGTATTAAGGGGTCTTATTACATGTGGTAGACCTCTTCTGTATATTAACCCCTTAATTTTTTAATAAATTTTTAATTTCTTAATAAAATAGACGAGTGTTGACACAATCATTAAAAACAAAATTTATTGGACTTTGTTTAAAATCGTCTTCACTATTTGCCATTGTTTAATATTTTTAGTTAGTGCTTCCGCACAAACTCTTGTCCTAAGTTATAATAGCTAGAGAGTCATAGACATTTATTATTATATTTATTTGATGTTTTGATTTAATTATTATTAATTATATAATAAAATTGTAATATTTTAAATATTTTGTACTGTTATTAAATTTATATTTGTATGATGATTAAATAAAATTTTCTCATATTAATCATGATTATTATTTATATGTGAAAATAATATTAATAAAAATAAATAAATTGTTATTATTAAAAAATTTTATTATTATAATTTTTGGTGACAAGGTTGACATAAATTATAAATTATACAGTACAATATATTGAAGAATTATTTTACAATTTTATAAAAACATGAACTATTATATAAATTTAAAAATTACCCGAAATTGATCGGTACCTGTACAAATAGTACTGGTATTGTATTCATAACATTATTTACTTGTTTTCTTTCTTGTTTGTGTATTTATTTATTTGCTTTATCTTTTTTCTTTATCTTGTTTTATATTTATTTTATTATTTATTGTATTATTTATTTTATATTTTTATTTGTACATATTAATTAATTATAATTATCTTTTATGTATATTTTATATTTATTATTCCTATTTTGTTATTTTAATCTTTGTATGATTTATTATTTTATTATATATTTATATATTAGTTATTTATGTTTTTTGTATATTTCTAAATTTCTCTGATGACACCATTTGGTATAATAAATTATAGAATGTGACATGTAGTGCAAGAAAACAAAAATATACAAAGACCTTGATCTTGTGTACACTCAAAAGTGTAGTGTTAGCATTAGCAGGCATGTCGTCCATAATTCACCACACCCGTCTCGTTCTCTCTATCTCTATATTAGAATACATAATCCACTAGTGATACAAGCGATGCATTTTTAATTGGTTTATTTTTCAAATATATAAAATATTAATTTTGAAAAATGAAGCTAATACATACTGATTTTTCGGTATTTTTTTTTATATTTTGGATAGTTCATTATTTAAAGAAAAACAATATATTCTTTGGTTCCGTATATTCATATAGATTATTTGAAAACAGTCTTTCTATTAGTTAGGAGTAAGTTTGCATACTACTGGACCTCTTTAGACTCTGTATCTCAATAAAATTTATACTGGATAATTTTATTGTCGTTGATGTTGATTTGGTCTCCTTATATATTATTTGTTACACAATACTAAATTTATTTCTAAGATTTGAACGTATGTAAGAATTGGCTAAAATTCTTAAATATAAATACCTTTTATTAAAGAAAATAAAATAATATACTCTTATTTAAAAAATACAAAAATCATTTAATTATTTTAAAAAAGAAAGGCTGTGTATATTATGATCTCCAAATTTTCACAAAACTAAGAGCCTTGTGTATGTTGAAATCAAAATTATCTCCTAATCTTTTATTATAAAAATAAGAATATGATGTCTTCGAGTCAACTTAAGAAGGAGAGGAACAACAGAAGGTTTGAAAAGAAGTATATTTCCCTACTCTCTCTCATAGAATTTACTATGGCTAGCAGAAGAGAACAACTAATTATAAATCAGATGAAGTCTTGCTGTAGCAAAAGAATAGCTTTCATATAGAGAATATAGTCCCCGCTTTATCTTACTCAGTGAAATTCATGACCAGAATTCAGTCTCACTACAGATCAAAAATTAAGAGTCTCATGCACATAATTTCTTGAATACTAACGCCTAATCATGCCTCTATTTATGAAAAATACAAGGATAGATGAGATCTAGACTCACCTATTGAAAAGCAGAGTCCTTTTCAGTAATTGCTCCCTTTTCAGTCTTGGTTAGAGGAACTCCTCAGTCCCTCATTTCAGATTGAAGAGTCATTCTATGAGTTCAAACAACAACAAAAAAGAGTTAAATCGATCTGAGACGCTTATCTGAGTGAGATTCATTTGTCCTTCACTGCAGATTTGAATCTTGAGAGCGCAACCTTCACTCCATTGGTACGTCATGTCTGAAGAGTCGGGAACAAAAGATACATTATGCCCCAAAATGCAAAGAATCGTTGTGTTTCTAAAGTTGAGATTTACCTGAGATAAGATCCATCGTGTGTGAAAAAAAGAGGAGAAGAAGAACAGAAAAATCACATCGTGTGTGAAAAAAAGAGGAGAAGAATAACAGGAAAATCACATTGCTATCCTGGCCATCATAGCTTCACCTCTCATCCACACGAATCAAGAAGCTTCTGTAATATTTCAGAAAGAAACAATTAGTTATACCCTAATTGTAAAACGACAATATTTTTTCGTCTTTGCTCTTCACGTCGACATTTTTATAATAGCCTGGATGCTTCAATGTGTTAAGGGGTCTTATTGCATGTGGCAGACCTCTTCTGTATGTTAACCCCTTAATTCTTTAATAAAATTTTAATTTTTCAAAAAAAAAAAGAGATGAGTGTTGACACGATCATTAAAGTAAAAAATTATTGGACTTTGTTTAAAAATTGTCTTCACCATTCGCCATTGTTTAATATTTTTAGTTAGTTCTTATGCAAAAACTCTTGTCCTAAGTTATAATAGTTATAGAATCATAGATATTTATTATGATATTTATTTGATGATTTGATTTAATTATTATTAATTATATAATAAAATTATAATATTTTAAATACTTTATATTGTTCTTAAATCTATATTTTTATGATGATTAAATGATCTTTTCTCATATTAATCATGATTATTATTTATAGATGAAAATAATATTATTAAAAACAAATAAATTGCTATTATTTTAAATTTTTATTATTATAACTTTTGGTAACAAGGTTGACATAAATTATAAATTATACAGTACAATATATTGAAAAATTATTTTTCAAATTTAAAATTTTCAAGAATTATTTTATAAATTTAAAAAATTACCTGAAATTGACAAGTACCGGTATGGTATTTATAACATTGTTTACTTGTCTTATTTCTTATTTGTGTATTTATTTATTTGCTTTATCTTTTTTTCTTTATCTTGTTTGATATTTATTTTATTAGTTATTTTATATTTTTATTTGTATATATTGATTAATTATAATTATCTTTTATGTATATTATATATTTATTATTACTATTTTGTTATTTTTATATCTGTATCTTTTATTATTTTATTATATATTTATATATTAGTTATTTATGTATTTAGTACATTTTTTTCTTTCTTTTTTCTTTTTCAGTCTATCAAAAACAATATGTACAGTTGTGTATTTCTACATTTTTGCGACTTTTAGTAAAATGTTATTGTTATTTTTGTTATATAAACGAAAATAACTTACTTGTCAGGATCTTCTGAGATTCCAATTTCTACTAATCTTACGATGGAGGTATCAGCATTCCTTCTCATCATCAAACCATTTAATTAGGCCAATGTTAATACTGATGATGACACCATTTGGTGTAATAAATCATAGAACGTGACATGTAGTGCAAGAAAACAAAACTATACAAAGACCTTGATCTTTTGTACACTCAAAAGTGTAGTGTTAGCATCAGCATGCACGTCGTCCATAGTTCACCACATACGTCTCTTTCTCTCTATGTCTGTACTAGAATATATCATCAATTATTGATCGATGCAAGCAATTCATTTTTAATTGGTTTATTTTTCAAATGGATAAAATATTAATTTTGAAAGATGAAGCTAATGTATACTGATTTTTAGGTATTTTTAAAAATATTTTGGACAGTTCATTATTTAAAGACAAATAATATATTCTTTGGTTCCGTATATTCATATGGATCATTTGGAAGCAATCTCTCTACTAGTTAAGAGTAAGACTGTATATTACTCGACCTCTTTAGATTACGTTTCTCAACAAAATTTCTACTTATTGATGTTATTGTGGTTGATGTTGATTTTGTTTCCTTATATATTATTTGTTACACGATATTAAATTTATTTATAAGATTTGAGCATACGTAAGAATTGGTTGAAATTCTTAAATATAAACACCTTTTATTAAATCGTCATCATCACATTTAATTTAAAATTTCGCAATAAAAAGAGGTCTAAGAAGCCTAATAGTATGCAACTTTATCTCTACATAATAGAGGTACTATTTTTGATTGACCGATATGCAGATGTGACAATAAAAGAGTAATATAGGTTAAAGAGTAAATAAGTAAAATTGATACGCTAAATTATTATGTAAATAAAATTAAAATAAATATATAAAAAATAAAAAATAAAAAATAGCCAAAAGATATAACTGAAAACAAAATATAACATGAAAATAAAAAATACCAAAATCCAAAAATTAAGAATAAATAGCAATAATAGTAATACAAATTAGTTGATTAAGTTTTTAAAAAGTTATTAAAAATAATTTGAGAAATATACTTGATAAGTTGTAAAGAAAATAAAATAATATACTCTGAATTTTTTCTTTTAAAAATTACAAAAAACTATTTAATTATTTTAAAAAGAGAAGGGTACGTATATTATGAGCTTTCTCAAATCTCCGCAACGAAGAGCCTCGTGTATGTGGTAATCAAAATTATCTCCTAATCTTTTATTATAAAAATAAGAATATGATGTCTTCAAGTCAACTTAGGAATGAAGAACAAGTTTGAGGAGTGAGGAGGACGTGGAGAATAAAACTAATTAATAAAATAAAAATAATAAATACATTTGGTCTTTATGATAGACTTGCACGTTCTATGCATGAAATTGTCTATTACTGTACCTAACAATAATTAACATAATTAAATAATTAACTTAAGCGTTGCTTTAATTCAATAGTATATTAAAGTATAACATAAAAATCATTTAGATTATGTAGGGTTTTATGTAATTAAATAAATAAAAATTTAGCAATTATACATTTTTATTTGGAATATTTAATTGAATCCCTTTTTACTATTTTGTAATATAATTTTAAAGTGATGGTAGAATAAGTTTATTAAGCTTCGGAGGGGTCAAGTTGATAAAGTGGGAGGCATGAAATCAAAAGGTCTTGTGTTCGAATCTCTTTACTTATGCTCTCTCGATTGAGCCTGTTGTACAGGACTTACCTAGTGCGAAATACTCAATTGACGTGATTTGTAGATTATTGCTTCAATCCAGAGGCTTACTCAGTGCGCATCCAAATGATAACCAATTCAGGTTCTTCCGCTTCCGAAACAAAATTTTTATTAATTTTATAATGATATTTGAATTTAATAAATTTCTAAAAATATTAAATTGAGAAATATTATTCAAATAAAATATATTTTCTTATATACAAATAAGTGGTATTAACTCTTGAGAATAAGATTGCAAAATATTAGATATTTTCATACTATTATGTTAATCTGGAAATTTACTTAATGCATATCTAAATAATAACAGCTGTGAGTTTTTTCATTTTAAAAAAAAAGTTTATTGATTTTTATAATGATGTTTATAATTAATAAACTTTTAGAAAGATTAAATCGAGAAATATTATTCGAATAAAATATATTTTCTTATATACAAATAAGTGGTATTAACTTTTGGAGATTGCGAGATATTAGATATTTTAAAATTATTGTGTCAATTCGAAGATTTACCTAGCGCATCTAAAAAATAACAGTTATAAGCTTTTCCGTTTTTACAAAAAAGATTATTGACTTTTATAATAATATTTATATTTAATAAACTTTTAGAAAGATTAAATTGAGAAAATAATTAATATATTTTATATACAAATAAGTGGTATTAATTCTTAAGGATAATACTGCAAAATATTAGATATTTTTAAATTTTGTGTCAGCGAGATTTTTATCAAGTATTGCTATTGTTTGTAATTGAAATGATCAAAAATATCTTTTTTTTCAAAGTCAAATTCAGTTTTTTTAATTTTTTATTTGGGTAAATAAGCTTAAATTATTTTAGAAAATAAGGGAGAGAAAAACAAAAGTCAAGCTGTCAACTTTTTCGTGGGGCTGAGACGGCTGAGGTGGAGAGTCCAGTCAATAAGCATTATAAAGGCGAGTACCTCTAGAAAATTCCATACTCGCGCGACTGTCAAAGGAAAATGGCCTCCGCCACCACTTCACCACTTCCCCACATTCTTTCCCTTCTCTTAAACAACGTGAAGAGGCCAAAGACCAAATCTTTGCCATGTTCTTGTTAAATTTTCCATTATATAATATGATAAAATATGATTGAAATTATTATAAATTATTTAAAAATAATAATTTAGGCAAAATTAAAATTATTTTGAGTTAAATATAAAAAATTAATCATTTTCTTTCTTTATTAGATAAGATAAATATTAAAATTTTGACTTCAAAAGTAGATTTGATCAACTCATGGAGGAGTTCAAATAAGAACATATACATATTTGGATAAGCACGATCTCAAACCCTGCCATAGCCATTCATCATCTTCATTGTCAAGGACTTAATGTACAGATAGACTTCCATAGCCATTCATCATCTTCATTGTCAAGGACTTAATGTACAGATAGACTTCCTTTTCAAAGAAATGTCTTTATTGTGGTGTTTCTTATCTTTTCTTAGGATTCTCTATGTGAACAAATCATTACTTTCCATGGAAAAAAAAAAGATTTTTACCTATATTCCTTCGAATATAATAAAAGTAATACAGTAAAAATTGGAACTTTATTTAATTTTTCCGATTTTTTTGGTATGAGTCCTTTTCCGTTCTGGCCTTTTCTGCCTCTTGCTTTCTTCCGTCAACTTTCTCTTAGGCAGGTAAAGTGGGTATTCTATGCTTTCCTTTATCCATCTGTCTTGTGTCTTTAAGATCACATAAATTTATATATATTCAACTAACTAAAACCCCACAAAAAGACTTTGATTCAACCTTCCTTTTACTCGTTCGTTCTTCTTCTTCTTCTTCTTCTTCATGCTTGCCACTCCTGCTCAATAATGAAGAATTCCTTTCGTGTAAGCCTTTTCCCAAAACACTCATCTCTTGCTCTGTGTGTGCACGTGCTTTGAATTGTTTCTGTTGCAATTTGTCCACAACGTTTTGTTTTTTGGTTTTTATATTTCTTCTGTTGTTGTTGGTGGTGGTGGTGTTGTTTATGAAGATCTTTCAGTGCTTCCTCTCTTTGTTTCCTGTTTTATTTCCTTTGTGGGTTTCTGATAACGATGATTGTTTCTCGTTAAAGATGATAATTGTGGTTTCTTCTGTTTTAGTTGTCCCTAAGAAAGGAAAGAAAGGACCTTTTTTTTCTCCTTTTGGGACGGTGGGGATTAGAAAAACTTGTCTTAGGCTTCCTCTTTTGAGGTATATTCTGAACGGTTGACTGCAGTTTTGTTGGTTTCTGCAACTTAAAGAATACCTTACAAGAAGTCACTTGAAATTTAGTATGAAGAGTGATCCAAGTTCCAAGTCTTTCTTGGTGTATCACTGTATTGAGTAAATGGAGGATGCAAGTTGAATTCCTCCCAGTAACTTGATAGCTTTTTGGACTTGAGGACAGTTTGTTGTTGTTGAATATCCTTCTCATCATGAAGAGCAAATACTTGAATTTGATCAACTTGTTCAAATGACGTCGGGGATTTTGTGCAACTTATATCTCACCAGCGAATTCTGTTTGGATCCTCTTAACGCTTTAAATCTATTCATCAAAAGCGTTTCAGCACTTCAATTTTGCAACTTCAAACTGCTTCTCAAAATTTCATATTAATTTCAGTTTCAGAAATTAATTGATCAGTATTTTTATTTCCCGAAACCACTAGGATGGAAATTATTGCACTTTGAGACTTGAAGTATTTCTCATGGAGAAGTATAACCAAAAGACTGTATTAATATTGATGAATGAGTATAATTTATGGAATTTCTTTCCATTTATTACTCTTAAGTCACTTGTCTTTCAAATATTCTTTGTATCATGGTATCTGTTTTTTGATAGGCACCAAGTCAATGAATGCTTTCTAGGTCGATGGTGAACTGTTTCTTTATTTGTATTATTTCGTAGATTCTGTTTTATTATTTTTCATCTTGCAGAAAGAAACATATCCTTTTCTATTTAAGATTTATGGATCCTAAGCCCTTGGTTCTGTATTCATCACAAATCTATCAGATTCATGGCTTTGCTTTGATTGATTTTCTAATCTCAAGGAAATTATTAAGAAAAGGAAAATTTTTATTTCACTGAAGCTTTTAATGCATGTTTACAATTGGTGGAACCATTTCTTTAACTTTCTCATTTGCTGTCATTCTATACTCCATGCTTATGAGTGTGAAAATGATTCTTTCTCAGGCTCTTGTTCCTTCAGATCCTAAGAGTAAATCACGCTTCTGCAGTTTTCTAGTTATAGCTACATTGATATGTGGCACTTACTTCATTGGTAATGAATTGATTGGAGAGGAATACAAAGTTGTGAGTATCTCCCGCCTTTCCGATGTTGTTTGTTCCTGCAGAGAAGGGTGGTTTGGACATGTTTTGTAAGAGAATTTGGACATTTCTTGTTGATATCATTGTTGGACATTTTGTCATGAGGATTATACTTTACTTAACAGAGCTTGCAGTGGAATGCTTTGTAATGGAGATATAAAAAATCGAACTATCTAATTCGTCTTTTACTCTTTGCTTTTAAGACATAGAAGCTAAAAAATTACGCGAGTTCCTGATTGTATTTTCATTTAAATTGCATTGCTTTGTCCCTTGTCTACTTTGCATGCACACAGTGGCTCTGCTAAGGAAAACCTGACTAGCAGGTGATGATGCCGGGTATTATATTTCTAAAGTTGCTAACTTTACAAGAATTATATAGGCAATGGTGGAGTTTTTATCACGTGGGAAGGCTGTCATAAGGAGTGGGTTCATTTTTTCTTGCTAGTCAAGGAAACTGCTTTGAAGTATACTTGATGAATTATGTCAGAAAGCAGCTTCATTGTTTTTTGCACTGCACATGGTGTATCATCCATGAGAGAAGTTGATTCCTTTCTTTGAGCATTGTTAGAAGTTGTTCATAACATTTTTTTATCAATCATCGATAAAAATGTAGATAACGGGGGGAGCTTTTATCTTCTTACCTTTATCTTGTCTTTTTGTTCTGTTGCTGGATGATTAATGGTGTGAATTGGAAACGAATCTGCTAAGATGATTTTATTTGGACATTGTTCTCACAGAAATTGGCAAAATGGGAAGTCCCTGCGACACTGCAGAGTGCAAAATCAAATAAATGCAAGGTTTGTCTTCTAATTTAAGATCAATAAAATTTTACGTGGATCAATCACTTGAATTTCCATTTAATTTGTGATCTCTATTGCTTAGAATCATTGCAGGCCTTTTGGAACTGATGCCCTACCCCAAGGAATAATTGTCAAAACTTCTGATTTTCAAATGCGACCGTTATGGAACAATACTACAGAAGATGTAAGTAAAATTGATTGTGTAGAAGCTTAGTATATATATGAATGGTTGTACCTACAGATCCTAAAGTCTCTTTTTATGTTTTGCATTATGGGATAGTCATGCATGATTTCGTACAAAAAATTTGATAATGGAGAATTTTTCTAAAAGCATTTATTAGGAAACAATGAAAATCCATTTTTGCAAATGTTGGAACCAAATTGATAATGTTTTCTTTTCAAGTTTTATGACTTAACAATTCAAAATCTAGCGTGTTGCTTCTAATGACTAGTAAGGACTTTACAATAGAAGGAAACAGACCCGTTCATGCTGGATGCGAGAATTTATGTTTTGATTTCTGATATGCTGAATATGGATTTGGAGTTTTATTTGTTGAAATTGAAATAATGGATGATTTTTGAAAATTTTTAGTTGAGATTTTGCTTTGATGTTGCATGATAAATCTTTGGCAGATCAAGCCAAATACTTCAATGAACTTGTTAGCAATTGCAGTCGGAATGAAGCAAAAAATTATCGTGGACCAAATTGTGAAAAAGGTTAGTGCCAATGTGTGTATTTTTTGTATCATTCATAATTCTCTTGCCATATTTATTCCAAATATTCATATTTCTATTGCAGTTTCCTTTGAGTCAATTTGTTGTTATGCTTTTTCATTATGATGGTATTGTGGATAAATGGAGGGACCTGTCATGGAGTGATAGTGCCATCCATATTTCCGCCATGAATCAAACAAAATGGTAAGATTTATTTTATTCCATCAGAGGACAGTGTACTTTTAGATTTATTCTTATCTTTTAACATTCATATTCCATATGAACATATTTACAAACTTATGCTGTGTATCTGTACCTGAAAATTTACTTTGGTTAGGTGGTTCGCCAAACGTTTCCTACATCCAGACATAGTTGCAGATTATGATTACATTTTCCTTTGGGATGAAGACCTTGGAATTGAGAATTTCGATCCAACACGGTATGGATGTCTATAATGAAGGTGTTCTTAATTTAGATTTTCATAACCTTAAGAAATCCCTTTCTTGTTGGTTGTATAGCCTGTTTTGACATAAGATGCACTCTGGTTTGTTATGTCCAAATTCCAAAAGCAATACATTTGTGAAATGTTCTTATGTTGACGTTTTAGTCGACTTTCAATTCAATGATGGAAAGAGGATTTCTCTTAACTCTTGTTGCCTCCTTAGGTGATTAATTTTACACACAAACAACACTTTTAGTTACCAACTTTTGTAAGCAAATGTGTCGTTTCTGGTGTTCTTTACAATTGGTTTGTTTCGTGGATGTGAAATCATGACATGTATCGGACATGTTAAATACCTTGTAGATATCTATCCATTGTTAAAGATGAGGGGCTTGAAATATCACAACCAGCACTTGATCCTGTGAAGTCAGACGTTCATCATGTAATTACTGCACGCCAGAGAAAATATAAAGTACATAGGTGAGTATAAGTTGCTATGAAAGTCTTCTCGTAATTGTATAGTGACTACATTACTCATTTCGTGGCTCAGCCACCATGATATCATGTTCTTTCACTTTTCTGTTTTCTGTCTATGGCTGAACAAGAAGACGGAAATTAAATGACATACAATTGTCTTCTTTTTTTTTTCCCGTCTATTTAAGAACTAAGTAGTCGAGGAAGGACTTCCCTGTTTGTCTTAGCCTTGTGACTTGTGATACTTTTGAAATTTATTATAAGCAACTTCAGATGCTTTAGGCCAAGGACTATAATTATTTCCCGAAGCATTTAACAGAAACGGACCCATATGGTTTATTTTTTGAGCAGAAGGATGTATAAATTTAAAGGCCATGTGAGGTGCAACAAGAACAGTAATTCTCCACCATGTGTTGGGTAAGAATTAGTAAACAATTGCTTTGTTTTGTTCAATAGTTCCTTTCTTTTAGTTGGAAATGGAAATGAATTTTGTGAAATAGCCTAGAATTATGTTGTTCTTATGCAGTAAATGAATTCTGTTGACGCAGTTGGGTGGAAATGATGGCTCCCGTCTTCTCAAGGGCAGCCTGGCGTTGTGCATGGTACATGATTCAGGTATAGAACCTTCGTATAAGTGTATCTCTAATTTTTCGATGTTCGGTACTGTAAAACTTGACATGTAATCCATATGCGGAATGACTTGGTTCACGTAAACCATGTGTATTCATTTCACTTTTACATCATATTTATCTTCATGAGACTGATTGTCTTTCCCCTTTGAAGAATGACTTGGTCCATGCATGGGGATTGGATATGCAGCTCGGCTATTGTTCACAAGTAACTTCAGACTCTAACGTGGTTTTATTTTATGATTCCCTTGGCTTTGGAATACTTACTGTTCATCTCTTTTCTGCAGGGTGATCGCATAAAAAATGTTGGTGTGGTTGATTCTGAATACGTAGTTCATCTCGGTCTTCCCACACTTGGTGTATTCAATCAAAGTAAAGTAAGTGTGTGAAGAGTGATGTTGGTGTGGTTGATTCCGAAATGTTGTAATGTCACTCTCTTATTTTTGACATGCTTCAGACCATAGCTTCTGACAGTTGTTCTTATCTTTATATCCAACAAGAAAAGACAGATCAGAATTCTGAAATAATGACAGAACATGTAGAAATTGCCAAGTTGAAGATACCTATTGTTGTTCAAAAGCAAACATTATGACCTGAATCATTTACTTTCTATACCTCCTATATCTTCATATTGTATTCTAGATTAATCCTCATGCTTGGCCATTTCCTTTTCTGGAGCAAGAGGAAAACTTGGAATCAGATAGGAGTTACCTGAAGCTTATTTTGTATTGAAACAGAATGTATCATTAGACATATGACATGTATTGATTTTGTTGTTGCAGGCATCGCCCAAGGCTCAGATAATTGATAATAGACCAGAAGTATATTCTCTTGATCATTCTCATCGTTCCAGACTGTTTTATGCCTTCTGTGAATTTTGTGGTACCATTCCTTGCAGACAAGCATGTAATGATAAAAACGTATGTATGTGCAGGTCAGAAGACAGTCCGATGTTGAAATGGCTACCTTCAGGAAGAGATGGAAAAAAGCTGCAGAAGAGGATAGATGTTGGATCGATCCGTTTCAATGATCCGAAAACCAAACAAAGCATTGATCGTATCCAAACCATAAGTGTATAGTTGAGCATCAAGAAAGGATGGCATCCTAACTTATACAAGGGTACAGATGTTGATACGTATTCATTGATACATAACATGCACTCAATAATTCTGGTAATCCCGGACTCAACTCGAAACAGTTGACTTCCAGATTGATCATCAGTTTACTCTTCCATTGAAAATGTTTCAGCAAAGACTGAAGTTTTCTTATCAGAACACAATGTTGCCAGTTTCATGGCAAAAAGTTTCCTAAAATGTACATAGTTTGGTTATCCCTTTTGGTGTTTTTAAGGAATTTGTATATTATCATTGGTTTTGGAGACTATTGTATATGGTTCTTGAGGTTAATTCATCAATGATTTTGATGTTTCTTTACTTGATATTTGGTTCCATAGATCATTATGTTCCTTGAACATTGTACTGGAACTCAATCCTGCAAGAAAAAGAAAGGTTACAAGTCGCCATAGCCCATAGGGGTGTTTGATGGTCAAAGTCGGATGGTGAAGTCAGTAATGGCGGCTTAAAAGAGTCGTTTTTGTTAGTCATTTATGTATGTAGGACCTCGTAGCTTAAACTTTTATACTTCATTCTGTAATGAAATTACGCTAATAAAAGATATTTTAATTGGTTTTTTTTAATTATTATTATACAAAAACTAAAAAGCAAAACTCAAAAAGAGATCACTCAATCAAAATAGACTTTGAGAAATTATTGACATAAGAATTTTCTCATGTCACATTAAATAAAAACTCAAAAAGGCTCAATACTACTTGATGCCTAAGGAATAGAAACAAAAGCAAAGACTGTACAATGGCCACAAAACAAAATCTTTTTGGAGAGCCAGGTTTCTGGCCCTCCCAATAACTGGGAGCCCCTACAAAAACAAAGCTTGGCTTAGCCATGACATTGTCAAAAGAAGAGTGAGAATCAAAACTCCATAACCGTTGAGGCGAGATTGAGCAATAGCTCCAGTGCGCTTGGATCAAACTTCCGAGCGAAGAGGTAGCACACAGAAGTCATCTCTGAATTATATGAACACTGTGTCCCATTGTTCCGTATCGACTGTATAAAACCTTCCGTGATATTAACTCCTTCATATGTTGCCGGATGCGGACCTCCCATCGACCAATTGACCCATGTCACTGTCCTGTTCGCGTTAAGGTGCCCATGGAACATGTTCAGGTAAGTTGGAATGTAATGCTCATCTGGATAGCAAGCAGGCTTACAGTGTTTCTTGAAGATGGTGTGGTACTTGGACTCTGAGACAATGTAAACAGCAAGGGTACGCTGAAGTTCAAACCATTGAGATCCTTTCCTCCACTGAGGGAGCTTAATATCAGGAAACATTTTGCGGCTGTAGCGTCCCCGACCATAACGAGTGGGATCGTCGTATGAATCAGCAAAGCTATGATTTGATTGAATGAGATAGTTGTAGACAGTTCGGAAATTATAGACCGGGATGCAGCTCTCAGAGAGTAGAACAAATCGTTCATTTGAAAAGTCAAGTAGTGCATTCGCTAGAAGACGCCTCTCTGCATCAAACAGTGACATTGTTCCCCACTCAACACTCTGAAAAGGGAAATAAAGGACTCATAAGAAAGGCATATGACAATCATCAGACAGTGTTACTTGCAGGAATCATAAAAATGGTGGCATTATATCACAATCATTATAACGGATTCATATGGAATGCATAAAACCATAATTATAGACGGCATTTCACTTAACGAGTGGCTCCAGAAAGAGCAAGGCACATCTGTCAAACAATGCACACAAATGGAAGCTGAATCGTCACATGTTCCCTAACAGTTCCAGCTTTTTACTTATCATTCATTTAATTAGAATTCATAGTCATAGTCACCCATAAGGACAAGCATAATCCTCGCAACCTTATTATTAACAATCAAAATTTGAGTTGACAAGTTCCCTCATAAGATTTTACAGTAACGCATCATTCAATTATCAAACACACGTTCATATGTATCTCTATATTCGAATGCACATTCAATGAAGAATTCATAGTGGTATGGTTATGTCGTCAACAGATAAAATTGTTCCTTGCAAGATGGTGTTGCACCAAAAACAAAATCTCTATAGGGACTGATTTCCAGTTAACTACTTGATTACAATCCTTTCATCTCCGAAAATTATGTCCGTCATATTACTTCTTTGTCGTTCTCCATAATCCTGTCCTGTCTTTGTCTTTATCCATAATCCTATTTTCCTTCATATGCTTCCTCTTTCTTCCTCACGCAAGCTATCTTCAATAAAGCCACCTATCAGCACCATAATCTCAGAGGTATAAATCTATGCTTCTTGGCTAAATACTATGTCCCCTTCATTGCATCCATGATAAGCTTCTACCGTCATGAAGTTCACCTGGAAAAAGTTGTAAATTCAACTTATGCTACAAATCCTTCCACAACATTTAACTCAATCCTAACCAGAAGCAACATAAGGCCAATTCAAGTACTCCACAGAACTCAACAACCTTGTCACTCTTCCTTCTCTCCTTGTTGCAACCTCCCAAAACATCATTATAGTCTACCTCCACTGCTTGGAAATTAGGCAAGCTTAGCTTCAAAATAAAGCATCAAAATATGTCTTTCTCAAATGGAAATGTTCTTCATGTTAGCTCCTAACCCAATAATTCACACATAACGAGAGGGGACTAACCTAATGATTCATACAGAGAGAAACGAAAAATGTGCCTTTGTAAGTATTGTAGTTCAGTTTAAGGATGTCAATCCATGCCAATCTAACAATCGTTACACAAAACTAATCCAGAACAGTTGAGAAAAAGCAAGCTCATACCTGACTTGGAATCTCCCTCCTGTAAAATGGAGAATCGCTTGAAACATTGAGCAGATAACCAGGAGGTGCGTGAACATATATAGCAAAATACTTGTCATGGCCTCTAAAGAACCTTTCCCACAAAGGCAACATTGGCAAAAGCCCTCTAGTCAAAAACAAGAAGGCAACTTTAGGAAGTCTATGGAAGGGATAACCATTCTTGTGTGGCACCAGAGAGGCTCTCCAGAAAATCTCTTCATCACTCATCCGATGGGTCAAATTCGTGGGATGGATAAACGTTTTCATGCTCAAACAATCAACCTTCTTACAAGACTTAACTACGGTGCAATTATAACCTGTAGAGATGGCTGATCCAGTCTTATTAGTGATAGATAAGTCAGTCTGCAAATTGAAGTAGTTGTTGATGTGGGTACTTGAAGTCAAGCCACTGATCATACCAGCAATAAAAACTACCAAGAAAGACAATATCTGCACTAGTTTAAGCAAACCCACATGTTTCTCCAGTGTCTCATCTTTGTCTCCTCTGTTCCTTGTCTTCGTCATTCTCGTTTCATTCAACAATCCAAAACCCAATTCTTTAAACTCCAAAAGGTTCTTCTTTTCCACCGCAACTCTTACAAAGGCTGAACTGAACCTTTGGAGGTTTCAGAAAGAGACAAACCCTCCACTTCCAACCCCAAAGAACCAACCTATTGGGTGAAGTTCGACAGAAAAATGGAATCAAATCTTCAAACAAAATCACAAAAGGAAAAAAAAACAAAAAAAAACCCAAGAATGAGATCAGGGTACGGAGCCAGGATCATACAATCCCATAGGTGGAATCCTACAATAAGCAAGAAAAATCAAAAAGAAAACATAGGTTTTGGCTGAAAATGAGAAAGAAGTAAATTTAATAACAAGAAACACAGAACTGGAATCAAGACGCTGACAGAAGCTGAAATTGACAAATTCAGCGTCAGGTTTATGGAGGGCGGTGAATCAGATCAAACACACACGCGCCCATTCGATTAATTACTTAATTATTAGCTGCAATAACGAACATTTAATGCGCGAATGATTTTGTTTCTGTAATCTCTGATACAGATTCTCATAGCTGTATAATCTGAACTATTGATACTCTCAAGGAGATATTATAATTTGATTACAGAGTAATTCTCTCATTACCAAACAAATTAACCTTTAACCTTTTCTTTCTACTTTATTTGGTAGAACTGAAGTTCTCAAAACTACCAAAAGGGCCTCACCTCAAGTTCTCAAGTCAAATTCAAAAGTGCCCCAACCCCACGATTCAAAAAGCGACGGCTGCCGACACGAATGAATGCTGAGATTTTTCAATTCTCTCTTCAATTTGTGGTTATGTTCTTTCTCACCTCTCTTTGTACTTATTTAATTTAAAATAAAATACGTTTATAAAAAAATATAATTTAAAATTTATCATTATAAAACTTTCAAATTGAATATTTGGTTCTACTCTTTTTTTAAAAATAAAAATAAAAACTCAAACAAATAATTTTTTATTAAATTTGAAAATAAAAATAAAATAAATAGGCCTGACAATTTCAAAATAATAAAAAATATCTTCAAACGATTGAAAATTTTGACAAAGTTAACTCTTAAATAATTAAATGTTACGTTAATGTAGATATATTATATCATTATTTTATATTTTTAAATAAAAAGAAAATTTTATTATCACTTACAATTAAAAAATTAAATGTAAAATATGTCTCACTGTCGTGTGGTAATAAAATATATTATTATATATTTCAAATAATGGATCTCACTTGTTATGCAACACTATAACTACTTATAATTTTTGAGCTTGATCTATTTTAATAATTTTATTATTAAATATTGATTTATTAATTGATTATTATAAAATAAAATAAAATAATTAATTTTTATTTAATAATCATTTTCTTCGATTAAGCTTCAACTTTTTTAGATGAGTAAAAACAAACTCTTTCTTTAATTATATTTCATATTCTTCAAATTTTTATTTTGTAAAAATTTCATAACAATTTAATACTATTTAAATCATAAATTTCCTTTTTTATTAAGGCTATGTTTAGTTGGAGATTTATTAATGAAATGAAATGAAATATAATATTATTTTATCATTTGAGATGAGGGTTCACAATGAAATTGAATGGAAGAGAAAAGTTTCATATTATATCTCATTTCATCTTAAATAGTAAAAATGAAAAACCTTCGATTTGGAGGATTTATGATAAATTGTAAAATGATAAACAAATTTACACTATATTATATTTTAAATCTTTTATCTAAACAACAATTTTCTATATTATATTATGAATTCTTTCGTGCCTCCCAAATAACAATTTTCTAATATTAATCCATTTACATTTTATTCCAATAAAAGCCTTAACAGGCTATTTGGAAGAGGATGAATTGAATTCAATTACAAGACTGAATTCAATTCATTTGTTTAAAACCAAAAAAAGGGCATAAATTGAATTCTCCAATAGGTATTGGTATGGTCGGGTCGGCCGCACAGGGCTATGGGCCGATCGGTCCAATCCCACTTTC
This sequence comes from Erythroxylum carthagenense, assembly GCA_026413575.1. Lineage (NCBI taxonomy): Eukaryota > Viridiplantae > Streptophyta > Magnoliopsida > Malpighiales > Erythroxylaceae > Erythroxylum > Erythroxylum carthagenense. The sequence continues at coordinate 3,687,681 of JANZLD010000236.1, forward strand.
ACGCCAGGCCCAAGCCCGATACAAATTTCTTACGGCCCGTCAGCATGAGAACTTTCCATGCAGAGATGGAACTCTACGTGAAAACCTAAACCTAGTTGCAGA
>JANZLD010000236.1:3698843-3710826 GCA_026413575.1 Erythroxylum carthagenense
AAGAATTTATTATTTTACAAAATTGACCGATTAATTAATAAATTAATTAATTTTTTATAATAAAAGGTATTAAAATGAATCGACCTAAAATATTAAAAACTAAACTTAAAAATTTAACGATTCAAATTTTATATAGTTTAATTTACGGAATAAGTTGAATTTTTAATTAATTTATAAAACAAGAGTTTGTCGGAAAAAAAATAAAATTTAATTTTGTTGGCCGGCAGGAGTCACGTCGTTCGTCAACTAGTTGACTAATGAATAACAATAATGAATCAAGTTGTTTATAATATAAATCGGGCGTGACTGCTGAGTGCTGACATTAGATAACGCACTAAAAAATGACTTAAATTTAATTCTGATTTTTGGATATAAAAAGGGTGTCTTATTATAATAATCTTTTTTGAGGGAGTTTCTTAAAAAAACAAAGTTTAATTGAATGTACAATTTACATAATATTTCTTAATTACATATTTTAGATAAATTAATAAATTATTTTTAAGTGATAAAATTCATTCAAATCATGTTTATAAATTTTAATAATTTTTATTATAGTCAATAATCTTTTATTAATGTATATAAATTAGATTGAATAGAACCCTACTTAAATTTATTCTAAATTTTGTTTAATAGTATGAGATAATATTGTTTTAGAAAATAAATTTTATATTAAACTTAAGTTAAGATGAAATTAAAACCATAATTATTTTGTTTTTTATTTTTTTAACTTTAAAATTTAAACCAATTTATTTTATAAAATTAAATTAACATTACATTATTTTTAAGTGGGTATTTAGAACCATTATTTTTACCTAAGTCAAATCCAAAATTCGATTAATCTAAGTCTAACTCATTAAATATATCATTCATTATCATTATCATCATCACATTTAGTCTGAAGTTCCGCAATTAAATAGAATCTGGAGAGGTCTGATAGTACGCAGTCTTACCCTTATATAGTAGAGAGCTGTTTCCGGTAGACCTACACGCAAATGAGACAATAAAAGAATAATGCAGGTTAAAGAGTAGTAAATAAAATTACAATAAATACATAAATAAATATAAATAAAATATAACAAAATGATATACCTGATATGATGCCCAGATCTACTAATACCTGATAAGCTTCAAAGTTTGACTCTTCTTGCCTAATTAAGCTAGGAGTCCTCGCTCAGAAACGCTAAATGCATAACAAATCCTACAGTTTTAAACACCCTCGTGGGCTCTTTCCCTATACTTCTGTCCTAAAAATTTAAGTTGTAAGTCCAAAAGTCTTGCCCAGAACTTACAACTAGAAAAGACAAAAATGACATTAGATTGGTCTTCTTACGTGGTAATTACATAGCGCGAGCTTTAAAGTAAACATCTCATAATAATTAAGTTAACTATATTAGTGAACTTTAAAAGGTATCTTTTACCTTTATCCGCTTAGTCAAACTTTTCTATTTTTAGCCATTGCTTCAGTAATTGTCAACTCTGATATGTCTTTTATAATCACTTATTTTCAATTCTTATAAGGCCTCTATTTTCTCCGCTTATACTCACTAAAAGTTATTTTTTCACAACGTAAGTAAGATTAAATATATCATTATGAAATATTAACATGAGTCAGTTTCAAAATTTGATTAATCTAAATCTAACTCATTAAATATATCATTATGAAATATTAACGTGAATTACAATCTCGTTATTCCAACAATAATATTTTGTAGAAATTTCGCTGACATATAGAATATGAGATGATCTTGTTACTAAAATGCTTTTATTTGGACTACTTTTTAGAGGCATATACTAAAAGTTATTAAATTGGATTTATGGTGTTATTATTATCGTATGAAAGTGTAATGTAATATTATAAATAATAAAAATTAATTTAAACTGATAAGTCTTTGTTTTTTTGGAGTGGCAATAAAGTGTAAAAAAGAGGAGTACCAATGGACAAAAAAGTCAAGAAAATGGGGGAGTTGCCTGCAAAGTTTAAACAATCCAAACCAAAAGGAATTCAAATTTAAGGTCAGAGGGTTGAAAAGTAAAAACAAAAAAAAGAAGTTGAGTCGTCCTTATTGTTTGGGTTTGGGGCCTTTGAGGGTTGAGCAGAGAAGAGGAGAGAGAGACGACTGAGAAAAGAACAGTAGAGTATTCGAAAAAGCTTTAAGAAAACTCCACCTCTGACCTCTCTCGCCGTTTCATTTCCTTTTCCTTTCCGTTTCTCTCTCATTTCTTAGTCTATATATATATATATATATATTTATAAGAACAAAAAAAAATTACAAAAAATAAAAATATCCAACAAATATTCGCTATTCGCTCGACCATCGTCTCTTTTTTCCTTCCCATTTCAATTGGATTTCAGATCCAATCTGCTCTACGGTTTCCTTTCCTCTCTCTTTCTTTGCCGATCTACATCTGATTTAATCGCCTCGGTTCTTCCCATCTTTTGCCGTTCGGTTTTTAATTTTTTTTTCAGAAAAAAATTAATTTTAGTGGAAACAGATGGACGCGATCGAAGAATTGGCGCAGCTTGCCGATTCCATGAGGCAAGCCTCTGCGGTTCTGGCCGATGAGGATGTTGATGAGACGTCATCTTCGTCGTCGTCTTCCTCCTCCCGACGCTCTTCCACTTTCCTCAACGCCGTCGCTCTCGGCAATGTTGTAAGTTCAGCTCTCTCCCTCTCTCTCACTATTATAATATCGGATGAGAGATTAGATCGTTGGATCTGTCGATTTAGTGATTATTAATCTTGATAATTCCTGTGGATGTGCGTGTGTTTGGTTGCGTGAATTTGAGATAGAAATGTGTTAGGCGAGGATGTTGAGCATTGGATATGTCAACGGCACGACGAGCTAGTTTAGCATTGGAGATGTACACTAGATGCGTTGTTTAAGTGAGTTAGTGCTAGTCGTTATTAGTTTATTGGCTTAAGAATGTTATCTGAGTTGCGAATCGAGTACTCAGCGTAGGATCTCTCAGTTATCTTTGTTATGGTGCAGCTAACTGAGTATGCAGTACCGATATCTTAAGCTTCTTATGCTGTTCATAAATACTTGTTTAGATCGTGATTAATGTGGTGTTGCTTGGGAATTGAATTAGCACTGATGTAATTAATTGGCAAGTGACCTCTTCTGTCTTAATTCTATCTTTGTCAGTCTCTAAAACAACTGTCGTTTAGACCACAAGAGAAAGAGATTTATGGATGATTATTGAACTCTTCGTTTTATGCATAAGTCTGTTTTATGGTTAAGTTTTTGTTGTGTGATGAGACATCCTAAAATTTTACCTCTCTTTGTTGTGTTATATAGGGTGCTGGTAAATCTGCAGTCCTGAATAGTCTAATAGGACATCCTGTTTTGGTAAGTTCGGCTGTCTTTCGGTATTATTATTATGTTTGAGAGTTTCATCTTACTTATTGGATTTCTAATTTTTTGGTCTGGTTTAATTTGATAATGGCAGCCGACAGGTGAAAATGGCGCTACTAGGGCACCAATAAGCATTGATTTGAATAGAGATGGTTCCTTAAGTAGCAAATCTATTATTTTGCAAATTGACAACAAATCTCAACAGGTTTCTGCAAGTGAGTTTGCTACTAATTTGCTTTCAAATGTTATCATTAAATTAGTTATCCAGTTCTTCATGATTATTGCATGTTGTTAGCACTTTTGCATGTTTACAACGTCTTAATGACCTCAACACACTAATTTCTGAATGTCTGTAATCATCCTTGATCTTTCTAAATTGGCACATTGTAGGTGCTCTACGGCATTCTCTACAGGATAGACTGAGTAAGGGTTCATCAGGAAGAGGCAGGGATGAAATATATCTGAAACTTCGTACAAGCACAGGTGCGTCCATTCCTTGTTTGAACATTTTTTTAGAACCGAAGAGCTGTTTCTCATTGTTTTGGAGAATATTTATTAGCATTATGTAAGATGACATCATTTCCTGTAAGCACTTATTTTGCTTTAAGGTATTATTGTGCCTTGCATCTAAATGGGTTAATCCCTAACCATTTCCTGTGATTGAACTATTATTCATTAACAGTTAATTTACATTCCACTATTGTGCCACCTTAACATACTGAGGATGATATAACCAATGACATATGTGTATTTCTTCAGTTTTTTTGTTCCAAGTTTTAGTAAAAATGAGAAAAGGAAAGGTACAGAGCTATATTTGAAAGACAGATAGTGTCTTCTTATGGGATCAGAGCTTCTAGCAAATGCTACTTTCTTTAATGACAGCGGCTTGTTGAACTTGATCGAATACTTACCTTATTTCCTTGTGACCAAATATTAGGTTTCTTTTCCATTTTCAGCAATTTATTTTTACTTCTACCCGAAGTCCCTGACTACTTAGGTCAATTAGCATTGCTTACTACATTTTTGCATTCATGAAATCCTAGAATTTCTTATCAGCATATGAATGAAGACAAATGATAGTATGAAAAGAAACAAGAAGTAAGAAGGGCTTTTAGTATTTTTGATATATTTTGTAGCATTGTTCTTACCTTTTCCTGTTTATTATTTACAGCTCCACCTTTGAAATTGATTGACTTGCCTGGATTAGATCAAAGAATTATGGATGATTCCCTGGTGAGGAGATGCTACATTCCTTTCAGTTAGAAGTTCTAACATGAGTAACGGGGACACTAGTTCACTTCAACTTATACAACGCTGTGTTTTCTGTAGCTCTATTAACTTTTCTGTATGAACACCTCTAATAATTTGACTTCTTTTTCTACCCAGATTAGTGAATATGCTCAACACAATGATGCGATTTTGTTAGTCATCATACCTGCTGTTCAGGCACCAGAGGTTTCGTCATCAAGAGCCCTCAGAATTGCGAAGGAATATGATTCAGAGAGTGCGTTCAATGTTAAACTTGCATTAGTTTGTATTTTTCATGATGGTTATGATATTATTTGACTTTAAATCTGTTGTCACCCACAAAGTTTCTTGCCACATTTCTTTCTGGTAATGTTTAATTGGTTTGTGTTTTACTGTAGGTACCAGAACAATCGGTGTAATCAGTAAAATTGACCAAGCAGCTACAGAATCAAAAGCTATTGCAGCCGTTCAGGCACTGCTTTTGAATCAGGGACCACCAAAAACGTCCGATATACCATGGGTAGCACTAATTGGGCAGTCTGTGTCCATTGCTTCAGCACAGTCAGGAAGTGCTGAGAATTCTTTAGAAACTGCATGGCGAGCTGAGAGTGAAAGTTTGAAATCTATACTAACTGGAGCTCCTCCAAGCAAACTTGGGAGAATAGCGTTGGTGGATGCACTGGCTGGTCAGATTCGTAACCGTATGAAACTCAGGCTACCGAATCTTCTATCTGGGTACTATTGCCTTGTTCCATTTTCACCTAATTTGTTTCTTTTGATTTCTCATTGTAGCATCTCAATTATGAGACCTGTTCGATGATTAGATGCTTGTGTTTTGATATTCCTGCATATCGTTCAGGATATTGATGTGTAACTACTTATTTTAACACTTCCACTTTCTAGGAAGGATTTGAAAAACATGAATAATAATACTTATTTGCTATATTGACATGTAATGCTATTGGTTTGTTATGCTTCTAACAAATAACAAAACTGCAGGCTTCAGGGAAAATCTCAAATTGTTCAGGACGAATTGGTGAGACTTGGTGAGTCAATGGTTAACAGTGCTGAAGGTACAAAAGCTTTGGCTTTGGAGCTCTGTCGTGAGTTTGAGGACAAATTTCTCCTGCATCTCACTGGTGGTGAAGTGAGTTTTTCTACCTAATATACATTGACATTGTATCTTATTCTGATTGAAGGAAAAAGCATCGACTAAGAAACCCTAATATTTCATAAAAGAGAAGCAGAGAGGACCATAATTTTTATGGTTTGCTTAGTGAGATTGCTTTAATGCCAGAAATTATATTCAGATCAGATGACGTCACAATGTTCGTACTGAAAAATTTCGAAATATCCAGGAAATTTATAAAATGAATGCAGGAAATCAGAATAAAAAATGTGGTTGTCTGGGCAATGAATATTTGAAGAGGCCTCAACATGCTTTCAAGTTTGGTGTTGTTATGTGAGTTAATGATGAGCCTGTGGCGAATGTTGTTGTGGAGAGTAGTTAACTCTATAGTGATTTCAACTCAAAACCAGTTTGCTTTGTATTTTGGATGACTGGCTTTTCTGCATGCTTGTTAATTCTGACTCAACTCTTAGTTTGGTCAAAGTATGATGAAGCCCATTTAAGTTGATTGTCGTCCAGTTCATTTTCTAGAAAATTGACTGCTTTTACTTTACTGTTTAACCTTTACAAGAAATTCTACTCAGCAGCCAATGTCTCTTTCTAACATTTTTTACTGGCAGGGTAATGGTTGGAAAGTAGTTGCAAGTTTTGAGGGTAGCTTCCCAAACAGAATCAAGCAGCTTCCTTTGGACAGACATTTCGACCTAAACAATGTTAAAAGGGTACATCTTCTTTTTATCTTTGATACAATTTTGTTTTTCTTCTATTAAACTTTGATGGTTTTAAAGTTGACCTGGATGTTAATTTCAGATTGTCCTAGAGGCAGATGGTTACCAACCTTATCTTATATCACCAGAGAAAGGATTAAGGTCTTTGATAAAAATAGTTCTGGAGATGGCAAAGGAGCCTTCACGCCTTTGTGTAGACGAGGTAAGTTTGATGCTTCTGGTTTATAATTTTGCAGATCTTCATTTTTCCAAATATTTGTGTAAGTAGACATATGTAGTATCTGCAATATAACTATATGTAAACGTAACTTAGCTACTGTCATCTGAAATAACAATGGAAAACTAATAATACTCGAACATCCGATTTGGCAAAATAAGAGCTGAATCTGAGGCATGAACCAGAAAAGAATTTGACATAGAACTAGAAGAAAAAAACAGAAAACAAAGCTGCGATTAAGAAGCAACAAGAGGAGGGAGCATTTCAAAACAAGTTTTAGTCACAAAGTTGTGGTAATGCTGAAACTTCCTGAATTTCATATTCCTGTACAAAGGATACTGGTTTTCCAGAAGAAAATTGTAACCTGTGGTGTGCCAACTGGTGCTTCTAGTGCTATTGCAATACATATTTGCCACAATATCCAGTATCTATAAGGAGTATTTTTCATATCAATTTACCTGTTTAAGATCAAATTTGGTTGCTGATTAAACAGGTGCATCGTGTGCTAGTTGATATTGTAAATGCATCAGCAAATTCTACTCCTGGTTTGGGAAGATATCCTCCCTTTAAGAGAGAGGTATGATTACATTTGCAGCTGATCACCTATAGTTGCTTATCATATATGCTTGTCTTTCCTGAATCACTTAACTGTTATGTTTCTAATTAGGTTATAGCAATTGCAACTTCGGCACTTGAAGGTTTTAAGAATGAAGCTAAGAAGATGGTAGTTGCTCTGGTTGATATGGAGCGCGTGTTTGTTCCGCCTCAACATTTCATCCGATTGGTACAGAGGCGGTATGCATAAAAGTCATGCTGATTATTCTGTATTTTTATCTACTAAAATTCAGAAAAGTCCATTGCATATCAATGTTTAAAAATATAAACAAGGGAATGTAATTTGTGGTTTTCGAATGTTAGCATATTTCCTGTGTTTTTTCAGATATGAATTTGAATGCTTTATAACCTTGTGAGTATTGTAATAATTCTTAACTCAAGATTTCAAATATCTGGGCATGCCCATGTATGCGTTCTGCATATTACTCTCCATCTAAATTTTGTTACCATCTCTTTTGGCAAATTTCACCAGAATGGATAGGCAACGTCGTGAAGAAGAGATAAGGCACAAGTCCTCCAAAAAAGCAAATGAAGCAGAACAGTCCATACTAAACAGGGTATGGACTGAATTATCTACTCTAATTTGATATTATAGCTTTCCAGCTACAAAAATACAAATAAATTGACTTTCTTATGTTGTTGCATATTGTGTATTTAGGCAACTAGTCCTCAAATGGGAGGTCAACAATCTGGAGGAAGCTTGAAATCAATGAAAGATAAATCAAATCAACAAGATAAAGAAACTCAAGAGAGCCCGGCCTTGAAAACTGCTGGACCAGAGGGCGAGATTACAGCTGGTTTGTGCAGATTTTGTGATTTTCAATATCAACTGGTTTGATTTGTTTCTTACATGGACATTTTTCTTCAGGAAAGAAATGAAAAGAAACTGTGCAATTATAGGTGCTGCAAGTGCCATGTAGAATATCTGTAGAGAAATAGTAGCCCAACCTAGCATCGCACACAAATCACACTTACTATCGCTTCCTGTGTTGAAATGTGAACAAAGAAATTGAGATTTAAGATTAGATTACACCAGTGTTGAGATTTGATTAGAAGTGATGACTTTGAACCCTAAAGCCTTTGTGGAAAGTGCTTGTGTTTTAGTTTAATTGAATTTAGTCACTAAAATTTAAATTGCTTGCGATAAACTTTATTAGCAGATTATACTACTGCTTATTTATCTATATATTGTATTCACAGGATTTTTATTGAAAAAAAGTGGTAAAACAAATGGATGGAGTAGGCGGTGGTTTGTATTGAACGAAAAAAGTGGCAAGGTATTTGCTCATTTCTCTGCCCAACATTAAGTGGGACTTGATGGCAGTTGAACTTCTGCACATTGCTTGTTTAATATTTCCTTCTAGGCGACAAAGTTGATACCCTTTCATTGTTCTTTAACCCTTGTAATGTTCAATTTTGTCTTGCATTCATGCCATCCTATGCATTCTTTACATCCATATGCGACCTATTTTAGTAGTTTACTTTGACTATTCTGTCAAGAGAAAGAAAAACATGTTTGCTATTCTTTCTGTGTTTTTCAATGGGATAGTTTATAGCTCTAATGTTGTCATGCTATTGTTGTTCTGTAAACTCTCCCCCACAATTCCATGGTTCCTCATATTGTTAAGTTTCCATTGCAGCTTGGTTACACCAAAAAGCAAGAAGAAAGACACTTTCGAGGTGTCATTACGTTGGAGGTAAGAGATGAAGTTGGAAATTGCATTTTAAAGCATAACGGTTTTGGGTGGTTGCAATCAACTGATTTCCATGGGGTAGTTTCAAGCAGCCTGAGATTTGTCTGTGTAGAAAGGCATCACGATACCTCTTTATGGCTAAACTAGAGAGAATTGCCTTCATTCTTTATGTTATGATATTATGTTTTATGAAGCTTAGATTGTGCAATGTACAGTTGGAAATGCTGAAAGTTCTACTTGAAAATTCAAAATCACTTTTAGAACTTGTCAATCTGCTTTTTAATTTGGGTAGAGATAGTCCCAGTGATAATCAGAAGTAACTGAAGCTAGAGAGAGAATCCTTGTTTCTAATTGTGAACAAATTTTAATTACAGATATAATTAATATTATCTTTGTCCTCCTGTTTCCACATGATCTTGGGGATAAAGGGTAAAATAACGGACGTTGTTTCATTTATGAGCTGATTTGCTGGTTTTGAGTTGTTTAGAGCACCCATAAAAATAAAGATATAAAGCATTATAGGATGGAAAATATTGGTAACATAACCTGCCCATAATCATATTGTCACTACTTTTTTGTCTGTGACAATCAGGAATGCACTATTGAGGAGGTTTCTGAGGAGGATGAAGTGCCATCAAAAAGCGCCAAGGACAAAAAGGCGAATGGGCCAAGCTCTGAGAAAGGATCCAATCTGACTTTCAAGATAACTAGTAGGGTTCCATACAAGACTGTCTTAAAAGGTATTATTATCAATCTTGAATTTCTCTTTATCTTATCTGTTTGCTCTCTGTTTTTCTTTCCCTTGGACCACTTAACAGAAATCCGATTTCCTTCTATTTATAGCTCACAGTGCAGTGGTATTAAAAGCTGAGAGTGCAGCTGATAAAACTGAGTGGCTTAACAAGCTGAGAAATGTAATCCAGTCAAAAGGGGGTCAAGTGATAAGTGATTCTGGTCATTCCATGCGGCAAAGTCATTCTGATGGTTCACTTGTAAGTTACCAAGATCTTCTTATGTTGTATTTCCTCAAGGAATAACCTTTTTCTTGGATAACTACAATTGTAAGAGTGGAAATCTCAATTGTGAATTATGTTCTTTTGGAACTTACAATTGCAATTCTTCTTCTTTTATTTATTTATAAAGATCATGCTATACTTCTACTTATTAATGAAACGTCTATACGTTATTTCCAGACATTATTTTTATGTTGATATTTCCTTATTTTGTACATTTTGTTAGGATACCATGGTTAGAAAACCTGCAGATCCTGAAGAAGAACTCCGCTGGATGTCTCAAGAAGTACGCGGTTATGTTGAAGCCGTTCTTAACAGCCTTGCTGCCAATGTTCCAAAAGTAGTTCCATTTCTTGAACACCATTTCTTTTTCTTAACATCTAAAGCTGATTTGTCTTTGGTAAATATAATTGACTATTTTGGTGGAGCAGGCTGTAGTTCTTTGTCAGGTAGAAAAAGCTAAGGAAGACATGCTCAATCAACTGTATAGTTCCGTTAGGTTGGTCCTATTTTTACTCTTAAATGCCGATTGATAATTTCTTTCAATTACCTTTTGTTGCTGCATGTTACATGGAAAGGGTTGTTGTTTAATTGATTCCTGTGCATGCATGTGGCACCAAATAGTTAAATATTTGTTTCCTTTGATTTTTTTGTTTAATGATACTAATTTGCTACCCTTGCTTTGGCGATTAGCGGACAAAGCTCAACTAGGGTTGAGGAGCTTCTCCAGGAAGACCAGAATGTAAAGCGTAAGCGGGAGCGTATTCAGAAGCAATCTTCTCTTCTGTCTAAACTCACGAGACAATTAAGTATTCATGACAATCGAGCAGCTGCTGCATCTGGCTGGTCTAATGGAAGTAGTGGAGCAGGTGATATTGGTTTCGGATTTATGAATCTGTTTGTGCACACTGACATGGTGACACATTCACGCATTTAAACATCATAAGACTCTTTAGACTAAAATATATTTCAAATAAAATCAATTATAAAAATGTACTCTAGTACCTCTATGATTTTTAGTGCATTACCCTATTATAACGATTTTGTGGTTATTACTTACTTTCTTGGTACTTTTGTATGTTGAATTCGAGCAGAGAGCAGCCCGAGAACAAGTGGACCTTCATCAGGAGATGACTGGAGGACTGCTTTTGATGCTGCAGCAAATGGACCTACCGACTCATTTGGTGGTTCATCTAGGTCCCATAGTCGACGAAACAGTGATCCAGCGCAGAATGGTGATGCAAGTTCAGGCCCAAACAGCGGCAGCCGTCGCACTCCAAATCGGCTGCCACCAGCCCCACCACAATCCGGTTCAACCTATAGGTACTAGATAAAGCTTGATATGGATTGGTCATTCATGCATTATTGTTGGGTGGGTGCGTTGCTTCTGCCTTAGGCTGGGCATGTCTCAAGCCCACGCCATTCTGAACTAGCTTTTGTAGAAGTCAATTATAGAAATGTCTGTAGATATATAATGCAGTTCCAAGGTGTTTGATTTTGGGACGTATGAACTCTTCATTAAAATTTTCCATATTGCTTTCGGGCAGTGGGTTCAGGCTATTTTTGATGATGTACTTGTATGGATTGCAGTAGAATATTCTTTTTTGCCTCCATTTTTGTTTATCAACTGGACGGAGAGAGCCTTGTTGCTTGTGATACCTTAGGGTTTGAAATCACCAGTGTTGACTTATTTAATATTTATTGCTTTGATGCTTTTTATTTATATTTTGTTTTTTATTTTTAAATTTAGTAAAAAAAATTTTGGTTGAAATTTTAATTTTTGGCTTTAGTTTTTTCCCCAGTTTTTAAGATTTGCGAAAATCATAAAAAATAATTTTTGAAAAATATGAGCTACCATGAATTAATTATATATCATGTAATTATTTAATATATTAATTATAAATATTATTTATTGAATTAAATTACGAATAATATAATTTTTAACAATTTATTTAATTTTTGTAATAAAATTAAATAAAATT
>JANZLD010000236.1:3725258-3755854 GCA_026413575.1 Erythroxylum carthagenense
TGGGTCTTATATTTTGATTCTGGGTAGATTATGCTATTTGAGTGTCTGGGATTTTGATGCTTCTTTTTCTTTTATCTCTTCACCGTCTCTTGAAGGACCCAACTTGTTACTCAACATGCAACATTATTTAGCTGCTAATGGCTTCAATGGAGGTTTGTTTTCATTCCAGGGTTGACAAGGTGAGGGTGGTTTTAAGCTAAATAAATTTCATACAATGCAGAAATTAGAATTCCGTGGAGAATTCTGACAAAAGAAGAAAATTGTTGAGCTATTTGTGTAAACTTAGAACGTCATTAAGATGCCTATCACTTCTATCTTGGTCAGTTTGCAGGTGCACTATGCATTGTGATTGCCCAGCCTGTTGTGTTCCTCACCTGAATGAGATGTTCACCTTGAGATTCTAAGTTCGAGTTTTAAGGATAGTTGCTGTTATGATATCCAAAGTTGGTTTTCTGTGATTTACCTAACATTTTGGAAATGCAGGTCATTGAACTCACAGAAGAGCTTCTTGCAACCGCGAAGCAGAATGATGTTTCTGGATCTGCTATTGATGCAGGAACCAGCACGAAACTTAGCTCTTCCCAACTTAAGGTGATAGTTTATATACATCATTTTTCATACAGAGGAAAATTGCATCAATTTTTTTGTGCAGGGAATATATGAGAGTGTGAATATAATATACATAGTGGTTGCATGTGTACATGGGCACATTTCAGGTGCTGATATTATGCCTTTTTACCCCAAGCAGGAGCAGGCAAGCATACCTTATCAGACTGATAAATTTCCCGTTGGTACAAAAGTTCAAGCTGTATGGAGCGAAGATGGAGAGTGGTACGTAATTAAAATCAAGATGCAAATTTGATGGATTTGTTTGTATTTACTGTAATTTGTTTTACCCTCTTTTTTCTGTAATGTGTTTGATTAGTTAAATGTTTAGGTATGATGCAACTGTTGAGGCACATACTCCGCTTGGATACTATGTTACCTATGATGAATGGGGGAACAAGGAAGAGGTGCGGTTTCTTCTACCAAACTTCAAATCCACAATTTCTTTATTGTTTGTGATTCACACAACTCCTCTCACTGTACCCTAAATATCTGATTACTTCCAGATCAAGGGTTGGTTCAAATTTCTAATATTTGTAGAAGTTTTAGTTTTGCCTGCCTATGTTCTTAGCTTAAATTTGTTAAATGATATGCCTATGTTTTGACTAACACGATATCTGTTATATAATTTTCAACTTTTTAACTTCTAGTTTTCTTAAAGAATCATATTAATTCCACTGAATTCTTAATGGGAGCATATAGTATTGAGTGTTTTTTAAGGTTTATTTGATTAATAAGGTGGATTTTTATTTGGCCAACTAATGTAAAACCAGGTTATTAGAGGTAGTCATATCAATTAGCCGTGATGACTGTTCATTGAACTTTGAAGGTTTGTTGTAGAGACATTTGTGATGTCTCAAATGAAGTTGTGCTATCTTTGAGTTCGGTTATACGAGATTGCATGGTGGAAGGTTACGTTGACTTAAGGGGAGGATTACGAGATTAAGGTTAAACTAATATGATTTGTAGAATTTTGGAGGTTTAAGCTGGGGTACCACTTTGACTCCGCAATATAATTTAGTTAGAACCAATCGTACCTTATACAAAAGGTAGCCGTTCTTGATGAAATTGGTGCTTTAAAGGTGAGTGTTTTATTTTTGTCTTGTAGAAGGTGTGGCAAGTTTGTGCTCAATCCATCTGTATGCTTTACTTGTTTCATATTTGTCCTGCTATTTGGTATATATTTCTATGAACCAGCAGATGGTGGTTTTTCACTTGTAGTTGATAATTCCAGGTGGACCCTGACAATGTTCGACCAATAGAATTCAATGCATTGGTGGAAGCTGAACGAGCTGCTGAAGCTACGAAACTAGCTATCAAACGGAAGATTGCTCAAGCTGCTTCTGCTGACTTTCAATCAAAGAGTTTGCCATCAAAGCTGCGTATTGAACCTGATGATCCTGAGGATGTGGTAAGCATTGACTTTTAATCTTCCACCTTCTCTTGCCTTTTCCTTTTTGGTAATTAATGGTGGTCTACCCTGCTTGCTGCACTATTCATGGTTATTGGTGTCTACATCTAGCAAAGTGTTATTTAAAAAAATTTCTTGATCATTTTATTTTCCCCTGGTTTTGGGAGTTAAAGAAACCTTATTTATTGTAAACGTGAGCTCAGTAGTATCCATTCCACATTATTGTCATCTTTTGGACGTAATCTGGCTTTGAATTCCATCACACCTCTGCAATTGATACCCTGGCATGAACTTCTTGTTTCCTCCAAGTTGAGGACCTGAGGCTAGACTCCGAAAGAATTTATCAACATGATCTTTCTCATTGTCCTTGTGCTTGCAGTCCTTAACATTAAGTTATTTGATATTGTTGCGTCCTACAAACTTCTGCACTTGCTAACCATTATATTTACAGAAAGCTGCAAAGCGTAAGAAAATTCATGCTTTTAAGTCAAAGATGCGGATAGAGCAACTTGAGGTTGCACAAAACAAACGACAAAATGCATGGCAGCAGTTCCAAACAACTAAAGGCAAGACTAAGAAGGTATGTAATTATAAGAGCAAATAATTTTGTGATTATAGTTAAATTCCTGTGAGAAGCATCTTAAGATTGGCAGCTTCTCCTGCACCTCTTAGAGATCTAATCTTTGGGTTGATGCTTCACTTTTGCTTTGATACCAGTATAGTTTCGGTGGGCTTCATTAATTATTTTCTTATGTTGTGCTTCTGTTTTTGACCAAAATAAATATGGGCTTTTATTAGAATTGTCATGTTGCCCAGGAATTATTTTGTTCAGTGCTAAAACTAGATTGTGATGCTGTTTGGTTGGGGATGTGTTATCAATTAGGTTTAGCCCATGGATTAGAATATTCTTATTATTGTGATATTCTTAAATAGAATATTTAGAATATTCAACTATAAAAGCTTACATATTAATAATAAGGGTCACTGACTCATTCAATGCCAATCCTTTTTAATTATTTTCAGACCAGTGCCAAATCTAATTATTTTCTTCACCAAGTTTCAAATCTTTTTAAAATACAATTTACCACCGGAAAAGATATTTGCTCCATTAGAAAGAGGATGATGTAGCTGACGGCAAAGGGGGGTCCTTGGCACACGGTTCCTCCTTTGATTGGTCTTCTTCTATCTGTCAAAGGGGGTTAGTGAGGGATTGTTGCAAAGTGAAAAAGACTAGTCAAAGGGGGTTTGGCACTGAATATTAACATTCAATCTCTAAGATCTTCATCACTTACCGTTTCATGATCATGACACCTCTCTTCTGTGTATTTACAGGTCGGTTTCTTCTCCGGGCGCAAGCGCGAAAGCATTTTCAAATCTCCTGATGATCCCAATGGTAAGGTTGGCGTTACTGGAAGTGGAAAGGGCTTGACAGAGTTTCAGAGGAGAGAAAAGCATTTACATCTCAAAGGTGCAAACATTGAGACTGCGGATGATTAGAGAATGCTTCTTCTCATGTAAACTGACTGACAGTTCTGGCTTTTCCATCACCTGATTCATTAGCTATGGTAGTTTTGTAGGGAGATGAATAACTTGTTGGATTAATTTTACTTGGGAAGCAATTAGCATATGCTTAATTAAGCTATGAATACATGGTATTTTTTTGGTAATCATATATATATATATATACTTACATTGGTTTGGTTGTCAAGTGAACCATTTCATATTACATAATGAAGTACACTTGTAACATAGTGGAATAAGACATGTTGGTGTGAATGTGAAATTAGAATGGAGAAATGCCAATTTAAACATAATTATGGTCAACATTGACTTCTATGACATTCATGTTCACGTTATGATCTTAGGTCTCAACAAGTATGTCATCTTAATCTTTTCATTAAATAAATGTTGATAATGTAATGTTTTTGAAGGATTCATAAATACAATATTTAGGGTTAATTAATTTCCAATAATTTAATATATTTTTATTAAATAACAAATATTATTAAGTAAAGTTATTTTCTTATAATTTAATCATTTAATAAATACAACACTTTTTTTTTTTTGAGAAGCTCTTTCCATTGACTCTTTTAAGTAACATAAACAAGCAAATGGGCAACATTACATTAGGAAACTAAGCTCAGAACAATATATATATATATATAATTTTATATATAATTTAAGTGTTTTGTGTCAGATGGGTTGGATGTCCAAAACGTGTTCAACTTGCCCCAAAAAACAAGGAACAAAGGTAAGGGCATTAGTGTCTTGTCATAAGAGACAAACAATTACCAAGAAATAATATATTGTAATGATAAATGCAAAAAATTAACCAAAACTAATAATTATTAATTGTCCATAAACACAAGATGCTTAGATCACAATCCAACTTGTATTGGACAGTTGTTGGGATTTCAGGGTACTGTTTCACAATAAAAAACACAATACTTTAAACTATATTTTCAATTAAAAAATGATTTAGATATATAAAAATATATCAACTAAATATAATTTATTATAAATATAATCTAAAAATAATTTTCTGTATTAACTAAAAAATTATAATGAATTGTTATTTGTAATATTTAATTAATATTTTTATTGAATATTATGAAATTAAAATAAATAATATATTTAAAGTAATTTATGATTATCCCTTAAGAATTATAAGTACTTTTTTTTTTAACTTTATAATAATTAATAAAGAAAAGAAAAGAAATGGAGAAAAGACCAAAGACAGAGAAAAGGGTGAGTGTGTGTAAGAGAAGCAATGTAAAAGAGACAGACAGAGAGGTGAATAGAGAGCCAAAGCTAAGTTGTGTCGGCTTCGACCAAACATTTGACGATTTACTCACTCTACGTCTCACTTTATATCTTTCTATATCCTTTTTGATCCAGGCAAATTGTTCACTCTCTTTTCTACTACTAGATCGAGCTCTCCGATTTGGGGTTAAAGCACCACTTGGATAGGTATCGTTTCTTCTCTGATTTGCTTGTTGTGGTTGATCTTGAGGTGGGGTTGTTTTGTTGGAGTGAAAAATGGTGGATAATGAATGAAATGTTTGGTGGGTATTGTAAAGGAAAGTATGGGAATTATATTGGGCTTTTTTTCTAGTTTCTCTTGATCAGATCCCTTAGCATTTCTGGCTTCGTGATTATGTTCTTTGGTATTTTCTCCCAACCCAGACAGAAAGCCTTTTCTTTAACTTCAATTTTTGTTCTTTAAGTAAAAAAATGGTTTTAGTGCGTTAAAGGTTAAAACTTGTGGGGGAAGAGGCGAGGGAGGGGGGTTTGGGAATTGGGAGTGAAACGTGTTCTACGCTGCTGACTAAGAATTGAATGCATGTTAGAACTTGTGCAAGGTCCTGCGTCTTTTCGTGGGAGTTAAAGGTAGAAAGGGGTGAAATTTTGTTAGCTTTCTTATGCTTCATTTAATGCAAAAACCAGGGAGGAGATGGAGGGAAAGAGAGAGGGGGATGAGCGGGTGGGGCGAGGAGGAGTAAAGAGAGAACTTTATTATTGACATCAAAGGTCAGTTACTGAGGCCTTTTACTTGGCCAATGCTGAATTCGTCTGGCTTGACTTTTAAGGGATAATAAATGCATTACCATTAATGGGTTTGTTTTAGTTTGGTGGAACTATTGATTGCTGGTACTCTTTATTAGTGCTCTACAATGACTATTTTTAACGCAGGGTTCCTCCTGACTAGCTTTGTTAGCCCTTGAGGTTGAAGATTCTGTGAAGATTCCGTGAAGTTTCTCTCATGGTTTGCGCGCCTATGAGTCATCCCTCTGGAGAACAACCCAATTCAGGTTAGGTTTTGCTTTGATTATTTCACATTAAGAGGGTGATGATTGACTGGTTGATTGGGCACTAGCATATTTAAACTCTTACATGAAACTAACTGTAGAATGGAATTACTGTCTCTTAATGTCGACGGTGTGTTTATTCTTGAACGAAATGTATTCCATGAAGTTGATGTTTTAGCAGGTTTGGAATTACGACTGTGCGGAAGCAGGCCAAATGGCATTTGTTGATACACGTGCATGCTTTATATGTTCTCAGTAGTATCAGTTACTTCATATTTTAATTAACAATTGTTCAGAGGATGTTGAAGTGTTGAACTGGTATTTGGGTTCACTTGCCTATCTGAGTTGGGATATTCTCTTGGGATTTGAACGGTTGGTCCAACAAAGTTGTAATCTCAACCTGTTTTAGTTTGTCTTGTTATTCCACCTTTCTGAACTTTGAGCAACCTATTAGAAAATCTACAGATAATTGTTTTTTGTTGATCATCTTGTTCTACTCCATGTTGTTGCTTTACTACCTTTTCTTAACTCTATGTGGATATGCCCTTTCGTTCCTTACGGTTCCATAAATTGGCCTGCATGCTATTTGAATTGACCATTTTTAACAGCTCTCTGTAATATAATTTCTAGTAGAAGCTAATGCTTAGCACGCGGTTCTGCAATTTCTATTTAGCAATTTTAATACTCATTCTTTTCAGTTGATTTTCGAGTATCTAATACCGTATACCTAATTGATGTAATCTTTGTTTCTGTTGAAATTTTTTCATCTACTAGGTTGAGTTTGTGAAATGTGCTTCTCTGTTTCAATGACTTTGCCACCGTTTCTCAACCTACTCTAAGATTCTAATTTTTTTCACATCATTAAGTAGAAGTACTTGAAATGGATTATTGTTTGACTACCTTGTCTCTGTCCAAATTAACCATTGGTACATCCTATCTCCAACATTGATAGAATTGGAGTTCACGTACTCAGTTTTCTTCTTATTATTCAAAAACATTGCTAGAATGGTTCTCCATCATACCAACTAGTAATATGTCTCAGCATTGGGTGTGCCCTCATGGAATGGCGCACCTTGGAATATAGGCTTGGATGTGTTTAATTAATATCTTCATAAACAGTGCTGAAAACAGAGGACTCAGAGTAAAGCTCTGGTATAAACTATTTGGATAGGGAATTCTTTTGTACCACCCTTTGCAGTTCACATAAATGAGATTGTCTATTTATTAGCTTTCTTTTAGCCATCAATAAGAAGGCCAGTGAATTTGTTGGTACTTCGTACTTAGGGGGTCGTATTCATTTTTCATGTTTTACCCACAGCTGTAATGGAAGAATTAACTTACATTGACAATTTACTAGTGATTTATGAACCTGAATTAAGTATAGAAACCTATTTTAAGCATTCATGCTTACCTTATGCAATGCTTGATCTTCTTTTGCTTCATCGCTAGATTGGTTGTGTTTAATACTGAGAAAGTTTTGAGAGATTCTAAATGCATCACTTGTTCTTATTAGATGAGGATACTGTAGCATTTGTCAAAAATTTCTCTTGTTCAACCAATCTGAGATTTTGACTTCTATGGGTGTTCCTTTTGAACTTTGTCATAGTATTTTATAGCACTTCATAAAGATTCAAGCATCTCCAGTAAGGCACTAAGGCCTCCTAGTTTGCTTTGTGCACATGTAAAGAAATTTTTTTGTGGCTCTTCACTTCTCCTTAATTCTTTTTACCTTTAAGCTTCACAGGGTGTTCCTCAAGTAAAGCATTAAAATATGGAAGTTTAATGCCATCAGTGATATGGTCATGAAAGAGTTTATTCTTCATGAGAGGAAGGCAGTGGAAAATTTAGTCATTAATGTGTTCCCTACCCTCCCAGTTATCTGTCATTGTGTAATAGGCTTTATCTCCTGTCTTATAATGAATTTCTTATATGGCTTAGTGTATCCTACAGTGATGCAAGACATCCATTTTTTGGTTCTTTTTTATTCTTTTCATTTGTGGTCATTGAAAACTAACTTTGCGGCTTTTGTCAATAGGGGGTTGCAATGATGCTCTGTACAAAGAGCTATGGCATGCATGTGCTGGACCTCTTGTTACCCTTCCTCGTGAAGGGGAGCGAGTTTATTATTTTCCTCAAGGTCATATGGAGCAGGTAATCCTTGATGAATTAGACCAATGAATTTATATGACTCTTAGTTGATTATTTGTAAAAAGTTACTCTTGAATGTAGGCTGAGATCCTTGAATGTTACTCCTTTGAATATTGTTAGCTAGTGGCAATTTCTATTTTCTCACTGATAAAACCATATCACTTTCATGTAGCTTGAAGCTTCAATGCATCAGGGTTCAGAGCAGCAAATTCCCTCCTTCAATCTTCCATCAAAAATTCTGTGCAAAGTAGTCAATGTTCAGCGAAGGGTGAGTACCACAGTGCTTTTGATTCTGATTCATGCCGTCTTATTCCATACTGAGAAATTGCTTTTTTCTTTCAAATGTACTTTTTGGTACTTATATTTTGCTTTGGTGTTATTCAAATTGGATCGTAGGCTGAACCTGAAACAGATGAAGTTTATGCACAAATAACTCTACTTCCTGAACCTGCTGTAAGCTATCTTTCTTTTTGGAACAATCTATTGTGCCTTACGTATCTGTATTTATTTTATATTTGTACCTTATGTCTGCCTTTTTATCATCTACCTATATGGATCAGCAAAGTGAGGTTACCAGCCCTGATCCTCCCCTCCCAGAACCTGAAAGGTGTACAGTCCATTCTTTTTGTAAGACACTTACTGCATCAGATACAAGCACACATGGTGGTTTCTCTGTTCTTCGAAGGCATGCAGATGATTGTCTGCCTCCACTGGTTAGCACGGATTTTTATTCATCAATTCTATCATATTACTACCACTTCTTTCTGATTGAGTGACTGTCTTACATTTTCCTTTTGTTCAGGATATGTCCCAGCAGCCACCTTGGCAGGAGTTGGTGGCAACCGATTTGCATGGCAATCAATGGCACTTTCGACATATTTTTCGAGGTTAGCAATGGTGTCTAGACTTAAATATGATTCGTTGTTAAGATCCTAGTGAAGTATGCTAGTAGTAATGTTTACTCATCTAGAGAGCCTGATTGTCTTCTTCACTCCATTTATGTGGCACAATATATTAGCTATCCTTTTCATGTGCAATATATTAGTTGTCTTTAAATATTCATACTGATTGAAACTTCTGGTAGCTTCATTTCTTCTGCCATAACATATGCAATAGGTGTTCAAAACCAAAATAAAAAATTAATGAGGATCTTGGAGCCTATGGCATGCTGTAGGTGCTTTAACTTGTATATGGAATTTCACTCTACCATGATTTTGTAGTGTGTGATCATACACATGATTTGGGTTAAATCATGTTGACCTATTCAGTCTTAAGCATTTTCAGAAAGTTATGTTCCATATCTTTTGAGCAAGCATCCAAACTTCTGGGAAGAGATTATTTGTTGGGCGTAAAATGAACTAACATATTATGTGAAACTCTGATACCAACATTACAATTTGTAACATAGCGACAAGGATACCATTCTTCTGGTTAATTTATTATGTGAATGAATTGGAAAAGGGGGTCAGTCTAGTGGTTATATTCTTCATTATCTTTTACTGGTTAGATGCGGAAAGTTATTTAACACATTTTTTATCACAGGCCAACCTAGGCGTCACTTGCTTACAACTGGGTGGAGTGTCTTTGTTAGCTCTAAGAAGTTGGTTGCAGGCGATGCATTCATCTTCCTAAGGCAAATTCCTTTTCTATATTATTGATTAGTATTCTTAAATATTATTGCATCTTATCCTATTTGCCACTATGTGGATTGAATTCAATCCTTCCTATTCACTTATCACAAAAGATTATGTAATAAGAGTTTCGGTAAAGGGGATTGAAAACAAAAATTTTATGAGTTGGACAGTAATAAGAATTTTAGTGCGAAGGATCTGTTCTCAACTGCTCCTTGAAACAGAAAGACATGGAGACACATGCACAAAATGCTGCCTTTTAAGAGCTTTTATAATTAATTTCAGGGGAGAAAGTGGAGAGCTTCGTGTTGGAGTGAGGAGGCTCATGAGACAGCAAACAAATATGCCATCTTCTGTAATATCTAGTCAAAGTATGCATCTTGGTGTACTTGCTACGGCTTCTCACGCCATCGCAACTGGAACCCTTTTTTCTGTATTCTATAAGCCAAGGTTTCAAGGACTATAAATTCTATTGTTTATTGTCATTTAGCTTTTACTACGTGATTAACATTGGTGAAGTTTGCACCATGTTGTATCTCATTGTCTTCTTTTGTTTTCCTTTTCCTTTGTCTATCAGAATGAGAGCATGCTATTTGTGTCTTTCTTTACCTAGAAGTGTATTTTGTTCTTTTTTAATGAAGTAATATGCTACTTATGGAAGTTGATTGGTGAAATTGAAAATAGAGAGAAGTTTGGATAGAGATTTTATACAAGGTTTTATGTGGTTCAGCTGTAAATCTTATGTCCATGGACACAAAACCATTAGGTGTGCATCGTTTATAGGAACTTTATGTTACATACTATAATAAATTCCTATTTATAAGGTGAAATATATAGTTCTTCATATCTATATTTTTAATTAGGAATGTATGTAATTTTTTTTAATATTAATACTAAGTCTCTGAGATAATCACGCTTGAGATTTAATGATATATTGGTATGGTTTCTTTGAGGGCATTCCTTAATAAGTTTAAGGTTTTCGTAATATTTATGGGATGGTGGAAACCAATTTTATTTGTCACCAATTTCTTGTTTAACAGCAATGTTATAGAAGATTCTCTTCCTCATGTTTTAATGCATTACATGTATGACTGTTACTTGATGAAATGATTTATGTCTGGGACTCGCAAGCACAGTATATATGTTCAAATTTAAGATCTTTTCATTCTTCCCTATGACACATTCCTTAAAGTGTACACCATATTTGATTTTTAGTTTGTGGGCCTGAGTATGGCTAGTTCCTTTTTGAATTAACACCAATATTCCACTTGCTTCATAGCTTACTTATTAGTCTTTGGATTCATAATGCTGCTGACTTATGTAAGATTATCAAGAGGACTCATATCTCCGCTATGCATATGCAGAACTAGTCGATCTGAGTTCATTGTGAGCGTTAACAGGTATCTTGAAGCTCTGAACCCTAAACTCTCTGTTGGGATGAGATTTAAGATGAGATTTGAGGGTGAAGAAGTTCCTGAAAGAAGGTATATTATCTTACACTGGATTTGCTCAAGTTATTGATAGGTTTGGATAATCATTCTTCACCACACTACAGGTTTAGTGGTACAATTGTTGGTGTTGGAGATAATATGTCATCAGGATGGACTAATTCTGAGTGGAGATCATTGAAGGTTGGCAACCCGTTTTGTTCATCATTGTAATTCATATCCTAGTATGATGTTGATTAGTTTCAGAATGTCTAGCTAGACCCTAGCTTTGCCTTTCTTCAATATTGGTGAGATCATCTTCATTTTCTTGAGTAAAGATATTGGTTCTTCCAATCCTTATGTTGGAAATAGTATCTTTTTGTTTGCTCTTATTTTGATATTATATATTTTTACAGGTTCAATGGGATGAACCTTCATCCATCTTGCGCCCAGAAAGGGTATCACCTTGGGAACTGGAACCACTTGTTGTAACCACACCATCAAATCCCCAACCTGTGCAAAGGAGCAAAAGGGCACGATTACCTGTTTTACCACCAGCACCTGATTTTTCTGCCCTTGGTATTTACATCTATCCTTACGTTATGCTTGTTTTGAATGGAAGTTGGATGAAAGAAATTCAAAGGATGGAGAACTGAAAATGATATCATTTCCTTTCTGTTTGGAAGCCAGAGAAAGTTGGAAGAAAATATACCATTTGACCTGTCCGATACATTTCTTACTAAGTTGGGGGGGGGAGTTGGAACACTAATTTGACACTAGTTAAAATTGACCTAATTGCTTCAAATTTTCTTTTTCCTAAATGTAGTGATGAACTGTTGTTTACTAAATATTTTATCTTCCTTTCATTTTGGTTCCATTAATTTCATTCAATCCGAACAACTAAGCAAAGATGTTTTAATTCTTTCAATTTTCTTTTACAATTTATCAGGTTTTTTACTGCCACTTAATTTATTCCTGAGCATAATGTTCCCTATGCCTAAACTAAATTATCTGTTACTCTGTCCATTAGGTACGTGGAAGCCCACAGTTAACTCTCCCACTTTCTTATACGCCAACTCACAACGTAGAGAAGACGTCCATCAGTCGCCCACTCTAGTTGCTGCTACAAAGGCTAGCTCTGTTGACTTCAGTGGCAGTAGCCAACTGGCTGGTGTTTCTGCAAACTCAATGTTCTGGCCTAACCCAATGGAAGGTGTTATGGAGTCATTTGCCCCAGTTGGCAGAGATCCTGGGGAAAGTAGACAAGGCACTAGGAACTCTGGACCAATGTTGTTTGGAATTCATCTTGTTGATAACTCCAATGCTGATGGGAATATGATTGCTGATAATGTATCTGGTAGATTAAAAGATAATTGCTCAGTTCTCTGCCTAAATACAGAGTCGGACCAACATTCTGAGCCATCCCATGTTAATCAGTCTGAAATCCCTTCAGTAAGTTGTGAACCTGAGAAATCTTCCCTGAGGTCTCCCCAGGAGCTGCAGAGCAAGCAAATCAGGAGTTGCACAAAGGTCATTCCCCTTTGGCCCATGTATATCTGCAATTTGATTCTACTATCATGCAGAATTTACCATTATACAGAAAAATTTTAAACTTTCTATCATTGGTGTTTTCTTTTCTTTTTTCCTCTCGGTGCACTCTCCTTTTCATCATGTTGCTATTAACTAAAAGGAACTAATACGAGTGATTGTTGTAAGATTCTCATCTTCTGTTTTTGTGCTCCCAATTAAATATTTGATTAGTTTGCATCTTTGTTCTAGGTTCACATGCAAGGGATTGCTGTTGGGAGGGCTGTGGATTTGACGCGATTCGATTGTTACGAGGACCTCCTGAAGAAACTGGATGAGATGTTTGATATTGATGGTGAACTCTGTGGATCAACCAAGAAATGGCAGGTTGTTTATACCGACGATGAAGATGACATGATGATGGTTGGAGATGATCCATGGCAGTAAGTTTTGGTTATCATCATTGATTTTTTCCTTCTTTTGCTCCTTATTTTGTGCTTATAAAAGTTGTTGCAAATGAATCTTTGATCTTTCTATATTGTCTTTCTCTGCTCCTGTTTTGTCTTGCACTACATATTTTCCGTTTAATTGCAGTGAGTTCTGCAGCATGGTGAGGAAGATTTATATTTATACATCAGAGGAAGTGAAGCGGTTGTCACCAAAGATCAAACTTCTGGGCAGTGAAGACATCAAAACAACCAAAGCTGGTGTTGATGGAGTGACGAACATGGAGGACCGTTCGTCTATTGTCGGGCCTGGATGCTGACACCGCCCTCTTTCAGTTTACAATGAATGTTTGTAATGAGTTGCCAAATGGGAGTGGCAGAGAGAGAAAAACCCCTGTTTTTCTTGTTTATATGGTCGTATCGGGCAAGAGCCAGAACAGCCTTCGAAACAAGCCGTGGTAAGTCTGCTGGCATTGGTACGAATTGTACTGAACATATCGAAATGTAGAGAATGGGACTTCTTCTATCATTAGAACCAAAAACAATGAAATAGAGGGATGGATTTGTTGCTTTGTAAGATATTTGTAACAGATATTTGTAACCTTTTTAGTGCTTGTCTGTTCGAATTTGATATATAGGTATCAAAAAGTTTGTCCATTCCACCAAGACCTCTTGGGAACTCAAGACAGGCTCTCTGTCTCCAGTTCACCTGTCTTCTTTTTTCATTTTGCTGTCTTCTGTCCACAAATGGTATTGAAAAGGATCAAACAACTCTCAAAGAGTCTTTCCATTAATTGATAGTTTTGAGATTATCAAAACACTCTGGCAAGATTTGTTCGGGTTTGGTCCAAGTCATCTTAGGATTTTGGGTTCAGGGTCTAACTTTAACTAGATCCAGGCAGGTTTGATACCCAAATTTTAATTTGAAATCTGATCAGATTTAAAGTCAAATTGTCAAAAAGAGGCCCATCTTTAAAAAAGACGCAATCTTTAGCACCAGCTCCTCCCAATCAATTCCTGTTAAAGAAACGGATGGACATATAACGGTCACAAGGTTTGAAAAGTAAGCGTTTTTGTTGGTACTGGTAGAGCCTTTAACCATCAGAACTTCTCTCTCACTCTTGGCACATCCTCCATTTCCAAATGTTTAAGGCAGCGAAGAAGCTCAAGAGGTTTTGGCCAAGAAAGAAGCTACGAAAGAAGACTCGCTACCCTCACCATGACCATGATGCAACGTTCAGATACCATCGTCTTCCTCCTCCTCCTCCTCCAACAACAACAACAACAACATTCCATCGCCATTACTCTGACCACTGCTTCTACTCTACAACCTCCGCTCCTCATCCATCAGCTCCACCTCTCCCACCATGGCTTGAGCAGGATCAGTCCGATGACCCCACTTGGGATGGGAATGGGGTTGATGATGGTCAGCACCACGTCCCAGAATCAGCAGGCTATTCACCAGATGAAACTGGGGATGAAATCGTTAGTGAAACAAATCCCCTGTACGGGACAACATCGTACCAGCAGGATTTGCCACCGACCCCAGTTTACGGTGTGCCGGTGGGCGTGGGACGGAAATCAAGATCGTCCGGCGGGAAAGGGATTTTCTACTATCTAATTAGTTGCTTCTGTCCATGTTTTAGCATAGACAGTATAAGCAATGTCGATTAAACCAGAGGTTGAACACTTGTGTTAAATGGTGGCGGCGGCGGCGGCGGCGGCGGTTGTCGGTGTCTCTGCAGATCATGGACAAGCAAACATTCATGCATATGTAACAATTACCAGAAGAATAAGTTTGCATCTAAAAGGAATTTTCCAGATCAGATAATGACTTTTGTGTTGTAATCTAATTCTAGGTAAAAGCATTAATTCTTTTTCATGAACATTATTATTAATAGATATTTTATTTAATTTTTTAAATAATTCTTTTTTTCCCATTCCGTAACAATAATTAAAAATAAAAATAAAAATGTATAAAAGATAATAATAATAATACAATAATAATAAATAAATAAATACGTATAAATAAAAATATAAAAATAAGTAAAAAAGTCATACAACAACAAATAAAGCCTAAAAATAAAAATAAATAAATCAAGTAAGTCATTAAAAAAATATTTAATCTTAATTAAGATAAAGTTTAGGAAAAATAAATAAGAAAAAAATTACATATTAAATGTTTATGTTAAATATAAGATATACAATTTGAAGAAAAAATATTCAAAAAACCTACAAGAAAAAGGACATGAAATTCTGAGATCAATTCACCTATTTCCGTTTTTATATGTCACCTTGTGTCTTTCTCAATTCATCAATCCATTAACATTTAATAGATGGATATAGAAAGGTAATATTAATGGATTGATAGATAGAGAGGAACACAGTATGACATACGAAAATGAAAACAGCTGATGGGTTTGGTTTTTCTCTTATGTGATAAAATTCAAAATTTGTTGAAGCTTTTTTTCTTTTGAGCCTATTAGAGTTAATTTTTGTCTTACTATGCAACCAAATTTTCAGCTGCCTAGAGAGAGAGAAGAGAGAGGGTTGGTTTTTCCTTCATCCTTCACAAAAGACGAAATTTTCACCCCAACTTGTTTTACATTTCCGACTATAGGGAAGTCGTTTACCATTAGATCGGTCTCATTTTTGGTATACAATTTGAAGACATTATTCTTCATTATGAACAGTTGAGATTTGGTTTAGAGGTTTGGAGGTTGAATTTTTTGTTCCAAAATTGGGCTAATCTCAAGGAACATTTTCCAGAACTGATGAGCTTTATTATATTCTAATTTTGGTCTGTCATTCTTTGTCCAATCGAGCTGAATTTTGGTGAGTATGCTCTTTACTCATTGTTCTTTATTTTGAACAGTGAAGATTAGATTTGGACAGTTAGAATTTTTTAGAATTTGTTAAAACAGAAGTCTTTTGTTGAGATTATTCTCTTAGTGTAGTTCCCTACTTTGATTTGTGGTTAAATAAAATTGAGCTTTTAATTTCTGAATTATTGTGGCTGTTGATCTCTGTAAGACAATATTTATGATAGTGAATTTTATTTGCTTAGATCAAAAGAGGTCCTGTGATTTTTTATCCTTTACATCGAAGGAGTTTTCACTACGTTAAATAATTATTGTATTTTGTGATTGGTTTTTTTATTTGTACATTATTGAAGCAGTTTGTGATCATTTAGTTTGCTGCAAATTTTTGCTCATTATTACTCCTAATAGATTCATTCAAGTGGGGGAAGATTTATTAATTAATTGTTATATGTGCTATACCTACTTATTTCCTAACAATAGCACCATGTGCCCCCTGAGATCTCTCCTAGTATGGCAATGTTTTTTATTAAGAGTCATATTTTCGATAAATTCTAACAATCATATCATTCTTAATTATCCCCTTCTAATTTTTCTTAGTCCTTTTTTTCTTTTCCAGTTTTTAAATACAATCCTCTCGTATCTTCTTAATAGCTTGTCTCCAAACTATCTAAATCTTTTCTTTTTTTAATTTTCTATTAATACTAGCTACCTTTGCTAGCTACACAATTTAAGTAATTATATTTTTACTTCAAGATTAAGGATAACAATAATTGTTTTCAAAATCAGTCTAATGAGTTTTGGATAATTTAAATTTTAACTAAGAGTAAAATAATAAACCTATTCAATAAGTTAAAAATTATTAGTTAAGTAATTTAAATTTCAATCAACATAAATATTATAATAATTTTTATTAAAAAATTACAAACTTCAAATTCAAATAAACTAAAATTTAATTGAGATAAAATTAAAATGAAATTTTCTTGTTAATAAACTAAAATTTATTAATTAAAATTACATAACTTTAATAATATAATTAAATTAATGTCATTTTATTTGTTTAAGAGCTTTATATTTGTTTAATAATATAATTAAATTACATAACTTGTGACTGAAACTGCACAAGCCATCAGTCCAGTAAGTACTGGCTTGGTCTTGACCTTGCAGTTGTTAGAGCAAAACCTTAAAAGGAGATTCAGATGTATACTTCCTGGGACGAAAATGCAAAATAGATACATAGCAGATATCGATTGCTGAGTTTTACCATTATAAAATAAATAAATTGCAAAATCAGATGAACACAACAATGTCTGGAACGTTACATATAAAGAAAGGCAAGGCTGGCACATTTTGTCCATGAAATCTTTTCGCCTGCAAATGTATTGCACAGCAGCAGCACCTGA
The DNA here is from genome assembly GCA_026413575.1 of Erythroxylum carthagenense. Taxonomy (NCBI): domain Eukaryota; kingdom Viridiplantae; phylum Streptophyta; class Magnoliopsida; order Malpighiales; family Erythroxylaceae; genus Erythroxylum; species Erythroxylum carthagenense. Next base: position 3,742,486 of record JANZLD010000236.1, read on the forward strand.
GGATGATGATTCTGGGGCCAGATCAGTGACCCTCTACACACAATAAACCAAGGCCAAAAATTTTTCCCATACTAATGGTTAAACAACCACATTATCTTTTCCCTTCAAGTCAGTAATATTCTTCAAACTCCCCATTTTACATCAATACTTGTAACTTTGCATTTGCATCACTTTCTTTTTTCCAGAAACATTGGATACTGTGGGCACGGGCAACAAGATCTCTCTCATCTGATATTGAATCCATTCCATTTAACAATCCAACAGCCCTAGGCTTCTCCGTTACTCGTTTCGGATGGAATAATATTTGTCCGATAGTGTTAGTGACTTTGAAATCTCATTCATAAGGTTCTTGAATTTGTGGCAGCAATCTGCTCCACTGCATAATAGAAAATAATGATTTGAGCATCCACAGTACGGACATCTCTTTTTCTAATACTAAAGAAGAATAGCTAATGTATCTGCTTTGAGATGTAGAGTTTCTGTGCATTCCCAAGTGCTATGGACATAATTTCTATGTATGCTATTCAACATGTAACTGTTTTGCTCCATTTGACAACAGGTAAGCAGACACATTTTACTATTAAGCCATACAGAAGCTTTATGATAAAGCAAAATGCAAACCTGATACGATTCAAGGCTGCAATTGCTCGAAGAGCGCTGCGAATCATGTCCTCATTACGATCTACTTCTTGCTTGACAGCATCTTGCTTTGGCTTAAAGTTTATAGTTTTTTGGAGAGGGTCCACCAATGAGTCTAACACTGTTGGTTACAACGACAAATCACTCATAAATATCTGATACATAGGAATCTCAACAGTGTGAAACTAATCAGTATACTCACCTGCCAGCACAGCAGATGGACATTTATCTGCTAGTTTAGATAGGATAAGATGGCAGGGCATTTTAACATCATAATGATCTGGAACCATGAAAGGGGAAGAGAAAAAAAGGAAAGTGGGTCAGACATTGACTTTTGCAAGTGAAGGGAATAAGATGTCAAAAGGCTTACCATCTAAGCCAGACTTGAGATAAGGAACAATGAAGGATGATGGGTTCAATTGATCAAGACAACTATCCAGTAATGTGTCCACACATTCAAAAGCTGCTTTCCTCAACTCAAGTCCATCATCCACAATATGCTTAAAGGGCCCAAGATCAACAGTTCGTATCAATTCTTTCTACAGAAGCCAAGCATTTAAAATCAGCAAATAGGCCAGTGATAAACAAATCCTAATTGCATAAAGAAAACTAGTATCGCCACATAGTAGTTCAGTAAACAGAAATGTCACGATTAGCAATTGCATAACATCCAAATTGCAAGAGATTAAATCTCTAGTGAAGTCAGGATGACAAATAAAGTTTGACAAATCTAAAAAAGAACACAAGGAATTCAGAAATGCACATCATCAGATACTTTAGATAATGTTGAGCAATAAAACCTTACTAATCTAACACCAGATTTCATCAAACAAAAGAGAATCAGGGACAAAAGAGCCAAAACATCATGATTCAAGATAAAGTTGTATCGTCATACGATTTGGTTCAAATGGAAATTATAATTCATTGAAGTATTTAGATAAATAAGTACGAACGAAGAACATGAACAAAAGAGTTTTCAAGCTTGTAATATAAGCAGATTCTAATAAAATATCTCAAGCATTATTAGTCAATAACTAATAATGAGTGCAATAAGGCATTGCACCAACCATATTTGAAGAACATGGGAAAAACTTTGAGAACAGTAATCAGCCTAATTACTCCAAATTCCAAGTCACCTTAACAATTGTTTGATCATAGAGAAGTGGCAATAACTCTGGAAGAAGTCCCTTAATAAGGTTAGGCTTATTGTGTGCGAATGTACTCAAGGCCAACACAGCTGCACGCCTCACATGCTGCAATCCAAATTCAAGAATTTGGTTTTAAGACCCATTCCATTTAATATCAAAGGGAATGGATAAAACGAATCTCTACTTACCCGATCATTATCCTTGATAAGCATAAGAAATGTTGCAACCTCAGGATATATAATCTCATCTATCTTCTCTGGTCGATCAACTATAGAGTATTTTACAGCAATAACCACTGTTGCTCTGGTAAATGCAGCTGGGTTGGTGGTTCTCACCTGCAAGATATTCAAAATCCACAAAATGCAGGTGCACGCCAATCAACCATAGATTCAAAGAGAAGTTAAAGAACTGCCATTTTATTGTTGCATGTCAGAAACCTTTAATGCAGGAACGAGCTTTGCAGGTTCGATAAGTGCAATTTTACCCAGGCACTCAGCTACAACATTTCGAACACCCTCTTCCTCACTCTCACTGTGGTTAAATAGCAATTTTAGTATCTTCTCGACACTAGAATCCTGGAACTCTGCTTTATCTACAGACTTCCTTACAATGACCTGTGTGACAAGAATGTCAGCAGTTCAAACATATAATAGTTGTCTCATAATAAATTCCTGTTTTAGAAAATTTACCTCCTTGAGAGAATGGAGCAAGAGATATTGTTTCTTCTGCTGATTATCAATCTGGTCCAATATAAAAGGTAGATACTTTGACAAATTGCCAACAGCAATATTGCCGAGAGCATAAGAAGCTGCAGACTTTATTTCTTCAAATGGAGACTGAAAGGATTCAATGATAATAGCCTCAATATTTGCATGCAAACTAAGATCTTTCCTTCTCCCAATCTCCCCCAGGCATAATAAAGCAAGGTGCTGCTTGACCTAAAACACAGAGATTAAAACAGACACAAAGGCCATTATAATGGAGAAAAAAAACAGGAGGGGGTGGGTGTGAGAGAGAGAGAGAGAGAGGGCAGTCTATATATGGATATAGATGTCACAAATAATTACGAGTAAATTTTACAATGGAAGAAAGCCTACTGAATTTATACTGCTGTCGTCTTTTAAAATCTCAGTGAGCATATTCACTGTAGTTGAACATTTCTCATCACCTGCAGCCAGGCAAATAACAGCCACACATTGGGCTATTGAATGTAATGCCTGTTTTGCAACACCACCTGCCTGCGAGGATGGTTTGGCACTTGAAAGAAGGGAATCCAGCAAAGTGTCAAAACTTGTATTCGCAGAATAAACTAAGGCAGCAAAAAAGTTTCGTAAAGCCTGACATATCAAACAGAACATATTAAGAACCAAGCTTCATTTCAAACTTAAGATAATTAGGATATAATCATCACTAGAGATGCAGGAAGTACCAAAAGGGCTTGACCCTGTAGCAGTGAGCTTTTAGTTAGTGTTAACGCTTGAGGAAGAACTTTATTTCGAACAGCCAAGCCAATGCAAGGGCTTGACCTCCTATCTGCCATCAAGGTGCAGCACAGTTCCAGGGCAAGAGCTGTCATATGCAAGTCTGAATCACTGACGAAAGGGTAAAGACAATCAGCATTCAGAATATAAACATATATCCAGAAATATTGTCAATTACAAATAGTATCTGAAACTGCCAAACAAGAAAACCTTATCAGAGTTGAAAGTTCCACAATAATAATTTCGTAAGCAGATGAACCAATTTGATCGCCATAAGCTCTAATTAGGAAATTCAATGTCCCTAATGTTGCCTGTCTTAAAGCTCGATTAGCCTGTTTGAAGGAAGGAAGCATAGTTCAAAAGCCATATTTAATTTAGCAAAAAGGTTATTCTATGTACAATTCACTAATTCAACTTAATGATAAACTACCTTGCGCAGAAATGCAGTCAACTCCCTGACCACATGCTCCAACACAGATGATAGATCCACATGCAGAGGAGAAGTAGCAATCACAGCAAAAGACTGGATTCAGAAATTAACGGAGTTAACTAATGAACAATAAATTATTCTAATAATTTTAGATGAAAACTATTAGGTGATAACACCATGAAAAGTATATGCACACTGCTGCATCTACAAAAGCATCCTATAAACAAGAACAACAATACAAAGTTGTGAAGCAAAACTAACTTTTACTGCAGTAAGTCGTGTTATTTCATTTCCCATCCGGTCCACAAGTACAGGGAGGCATGAAGGTAGTTCTGTTCTAAGGTTGTCACCGAACGTTGAAATGACACGCCCCATGCAGGAAATAGCACACTCCTTAACCTCCTGAAAGGGAAAAAGAACACCCAAAATTCAATATCATTCATTAAAGGACACAAAAATATTGCAAATAAAAAAAATTCAACATTAGAGCAACCTGGTCCTGATCCTGGTTTGTCAAGCGTGACATTATGGCATTGTATAGTGGATGAACAAAAGGTTTGAAATCAAAAGCAAAATCCTACAATCGAACACCAATGAAGTCGTCAGAGAACTGCCTTGTAAACTCTATGCCTACATAAAAAAAGATAAAAAAAACTATCTGACCTGAATGTTTGGTCGTATAACATGAACAAGTTCTCCACATACTCTTAATGCCTCTGCTGTGACTTTATAGTAACGCTCACCAACAGCAGATAATACTGGGCTCAAGAGAGCCTGCATTAGAAGCACTTGAGAATACTAAATGAAAACAAAATAAAACTAAAACTAAAAAAGAAAAGCATGTAGTTATCATAAGCTTCATGCTCCTGTTCATTTGCTTGTGTAGCACAACAAGATTTTTGGTATATCAAGATTAGGAATCATAATCAATGGGGTCATAGGGTATTGCACAAGCAAACAATACTAGCAGCACAAGGATTGAAAATACTCTTTCTGGCAACCTATCAAAGTAATGAAGTATGAAAAGAATTAAGAAGCAGGAAACATATGTTACCTCAATGTACGGGTGAAACACTGAAGGTGAATGTGAAGCCAATACCAATCTTGTAAATATGAGAGCTTCAATCTTCAGATTTGATGTTGAAGACTTCTCCTGGAAAAATCATAGAGAAAAAAAGATTGGAGAAATAAAGAAGGGGCTATAAGGCTATGGCTAGTAGGCAAATGTAAAGTTGAAATAGAAAATGAACCCACGTTTAATGCTTTTTCAATTCCTGGAATAAGAGAGCCGATGTGCTCTGCAAGGCAATCTGGCAAGACAACCACAAGTTCCTTCAAAACGGAAAATGCACCAACCTGTAGGCAATGCAATTTGTAAGCTAAGGATGCAGTTAGACCAGTAAACCACAATGGATATGATGAATTCTTACCTTTGTCTTGATAGACTTCTCTCGCAACTGTCTATTTATAGATTTAACAATCTTTGCTACTTCCTGCTTCAGAAGCCATCTTGGGCTGCCAATATATCATTTATTTGAAGTCAGAATGCATAGATATATTTAGGGACCATGTACTATGGATCAACCTTGCAATTTCTTTCCCATCTTTTGTAGTTTCGTTCTTTGTGCCAAAAAAACAAAGGACATTTCCTTACATTTTAGTAAAGACGATAAAATGAGAAACTTGGCTTTTCAACACTGAACTCCATTCTTCCTTTTATAAGAAAATCCCTCCTTACAAACCCCAATTTTTCATAACTAAACAGGCCATAGTATCTTCATTCATACACAAGACTATTTGCAAGGCACTGAACTTTGAATCATCAATGTGCCTGCTACAATGGAATGTTGTCTACCAAGGATAGTTATAATAACCAAACCTATGAAGGAAGACAGGAGAATTTAAAGAAGAAAAGAAATCAGTTGGAACGAAGTAACTAAAGATAGCTGGTAAGAAGGAAGAAAGGATGTAAGAGAACATCCTCCTCTTGCATTCTTGTCATCATATTCGCCCATCCTTCTTTCTTTACAAGCAGAACCGAGTTTCATCATACCAATCTCTTGGTCTTAAAAGACAGAGTCAGAAAACATCCCATGTAGAAGACAACTGTAAATAGGTCAAGAGTAAAAGAAGACAAAAAGAACTTGTATTTCCCTTACAAGCAAGTTTGATAAGCCTTAAAGTTAATTTCGCAACCATCAGTAGAAATGGACAAATTTCACATTCAAAGTATAACAGAGCTTACCTTGATTCATCTATGTCCATCTGCCCTTCCCTAACATTTCCAGTTTGACGCAGCAGCTCAATAAATGTATTAAACACATCCATCTGCATCAGAGTCAGATATCAAATGACCAAATTGATGAATGCATCTCAATTACTGAAGCGAACAGAAGAAAGCATACCTTGACATTCTCTTCCCTTTCTTTGAATCTATCAATCAATTTAGGGCAAGCCTGCACATAATAAGAATTATTGAGAAGACACATCAGGATATGATACTCAAGGATTGTAAGAAGCAAAAGACAATTTTGCATGAAGATATTGCATGTGAAAGATAATAAACAGGGCATATGTAATAACCCATATAAAAGATCAACTGCAAATTCAAACTAAACAAGTCAACCAAAATCCCAAGACATGTAACTCAAAACACGATTATTGCATGTTAATGCAACAGTACCTCCTCATATAGCTTAGAAAGGAACTCAGGTCGAGAAACAATTAGGGCAGCTAAGCATTTAGCTGCTGCTCGCCGAACTTTCCAGCTCACATCTTCATCGTCAGTGTACTCATTCGCACTATCACTAGAAAACAAGAAAGATATGGGTTGAGTGAACATTATGTCAAGCCCATGAGATATGTATTGACTCTTACACTATGAGAAACATACTCATCTTCCTCTTCCTCGTGACTCTCATCATCAGTATCTTCCTCCATAGTATCAGTAAAATTTGGATCATAACTTAGGTATTCCAGAGTAATGCGGAGAATTTGATCACAGTACGAAACAATATCCCGGGGACATCTAAGTAGAAAACTTTCTAGAGCCTACAGCAAAAAATTATCAGATGAGCAGATCAGGAATGATCATAACACAATGAAAAGAATTCTAACTGTGAAAAGAAACAAAGGGATGAAAAGGACATTTAGGACACCTGCAAGCTATATTCACGAAGCTCCTCATCATTATCCGATGCACTTGTGCAGTAATTAATTAGCACTGGCACAGTGTCTCCAAGATGGGGCCCGAATCGGTATCCCACAGCACGGCTAAAACACAAAATCATCAAAAGTCATAGAATCGACTCTCAAGAACAAGTAAACATGGCCCAAGTTTTTGAAATCTAGACCATTAAAGCTCTTCATGTCCATTTTCTACCACAAAAAATGGCATCCACCAGTAATAAAATTGGAGGTACTGAAAACTTGAAACAAAATTTCACCAATTATTCTTCAATGTTTAGTTTCTACTGCATAAGCAAGCACAAGAAAGATGATAATGAAAGCACCAATTAGCAATACATGGAGCACTACTTACCTTAAAGCACCAATCATTTGAATATTTGTACGCGTCATTTCAGGTTTTACACCCTTACTTCTCAAGTTTTGAACCACTTTATCTGTTGCTTTTGTCAATAAATCATCCGACAAGCTCGAAGCCAGAGAAGCTGAAAGCCAAAGAACTTGTTTAACTAAGTCTCTAACTTTTAGTGCATCATTTAATCTTTCGCTTAATTTGCAAGGAAATAAACATTGCAAATCTATCAAAAAGATTGTAACTTCCAAGTTGTGCAAGGGAGATCAGAGGTATCATGCACTTCGTACAAGCAGTTTGGCAAAGACCATTCCACCATTATTAAGTTAAGATAAAGCCTACCACAGAGAATCAAGAAAAGGTTGATAGTCAGTTTCTTAGTTGATTCTATGTTTAAATTCCCTCCTACTGGAATTTTATGCAAGTACAAGTTAAGACAAATAATGAACCATGATCACAAAAACGACTCAAAAGAAGGGGAACAGACCATACCAATACATGCAACTGTCTTCTTTCTCAAGCTGGCTGGACTGGAATTCAATTGTGACAAAAGTGCATTCAAAAGCACCTCATGATCAGTTGCCATCAAATTTCCAAATTTATGGAGGACCTCGGACAATATATCAAGACATTCACATTTTATCTCTGTGCTCATTCCCTGAGATGAAAATAACAAGAGAAATTAATTTTAGGATATGGAAAAATAATTTTCAAAGGGCTGCAACCATGCATTGTATATAGAACCTCACCGGAACAGTCACTCCTTTTATCAACTGCGATGATAGAGTAATAAGAATAGATTGAGCAAGAGATGGAGTTGTGACTTCAGAAATGATTGTCTTTAACGCAATGCTTGCAATGTCGCGATGCTGATCTTTGCCATTTAGCAATTTATCACACAGTTTACTTGTCATCTCAGCAACCCGTGGCTCATTGACCTTCTTCACCAACGGAGCAAGACTGCAGTGTCACAGAGAACTGCAATTTTAGGAAGAAAAAATAAAGAACAGGGTACAAACGCAAAATCCTTTCCTAACCTCAGGTAGAATTAAGAGCACCTTGGATGAGAATATAAAAGAGGAAAACATCCTTAGGTGCTAGGGTTAAAAAAGTTAACGGAAGATTAAAAGTTGTAGCAAAATCTTCCAGAGTCACATACCACTTCACAGCCAATCCAGAAACATCTCCCGCAACATCATCAAGTTGCTGTAGAACAATACTTGTCAATTTTATCTCTAAATCATTGTCAGCCTTGAAGCCCTCCTTATTCAATTCATTTAGCAAATCAGACGTTGCCATATATCTGTAATCTTTATCTTTACCCGTCATCTACATACATGCAGAAAACAATGAAAAACAGAAGGAAAAAAACTGTCATTAAACACCCCCCAGACGTATCAAATAAACCACTATACAAAACACTAGGATCGCGAGTCAAAACCCGGACTTTTTAGATTCCCAAATTTGATTTTACCTTTTCTAGAATACCAGTCAGTTGTAAATTCGCCATCTTCGTAAAACTAAAGCAACAACCTTTGCTCACCACAAATCACCTATCAAACGGTGGTCTTATACGTCCCAACCTGAAGCACAGAATAATCAACATAAATTTAACACAGCATTCATAAAGGGGAAAAACAAAACACAGGAACAATCTCAGTATCTGCAGTTCAGATCCGAAACACCAAATGGAAAACAAAATTACGCAAAAGACTTTGTAAAAGAAAAGATTCTGTGTGGAACGACAATGTGTTAGTAACATTAAGCATATACCAGTACTGAACCAGTATAAGTACGCACCGAATAGAGAAAGGAAACACTATCGAACAAAAGTAACCAATGCGCTTAACATACGGACAAGCTCTATTCAGACTCAATTGAATGGAAAGGTGAAAAACCCAGTGGATAATCGGGAAACAGATGAAGATGGAAACCCTAGAAATGGAGAACAATGGGGGAATTTTGATCGAGTTTTTATTAAGATGGGTTTTGGTTTAAGAAGCTTCCTTTCTTGTTTTTATTTCTTTTCTTTTTTTTTAGTAAATTAGAATCGTGTTTTTTTATTAACTATATGAGTTTTGGGTCTGGGTCCTCCTGAAGATTTCAGGCTTTACATTTGAATAAATTGAGGCCCAACTGGTAAAATTTGCAACCCTAAGTCTAATGATTTTAACACCTAAAAATTTTAAATTATTTAAGTTTTAAGTACGATTTTTAAAATTAATTTTAGTTCAATTTATTTTTAAAAATTTTATTATTAAAATTAATTAATTTATTACTTAATTTTATATTTTTTAAATTAATAAATTCTTACAAACCAAAATTAATTAATTAATTTTAATTTAACAATCTCTTTTTTAATTAAACTTCAAATTTTTATATTAGTAAAAATAATCTATTTCAATCATATTCCAATTTTGTTAATTTTATTTAATTTTTATTCAATCATAAAATATTTTTAGCTTTTATTCTAGGAACGTTCATCATAAATTACCTTATCCAAAAGGATTATACCATTTATGAAGGTCGTATATTAATCCTGTAATTACTAAAAGATGTCTAGTAAAAACGATATCGAAATTATTTACTTTTAAATCAATCAAATTGACTAAGAATGCAAGTGAAGTAATAGCTAGTTGAAGGTACTGTATATTTAAAGAAAGAGTTGTGTGCATTTTTGAATCATTGATCATAAAACAAACATAAATCGACTTTCGAAATATTTGAGCAGCATCTATATTATTGAGAATCATATCATTCTTATTGTACCTTATAAAGTGAAATTACTCTATAAATAAAGAAATTGTTATTTAAAAACTTACTTTTAATCGAGATTTTAGCAATTTGTTATAAAAAAACAATGCATATAAGTAAAATATCTTTTAAATTTTAATTAAAAACACCAATGGGTGGGTTTAATGGGGCTTGGGTTGGAACTTGAAGTGAGCCCCAACATTAGTAATTAGGCTCGAGCTCGAGCTTGAGCCTGATTGAGCCCCGGTCATTGTCGTCCTTAATAAAATTTGGTAAAAAAGTTTAGTAATACAAATGGATTGAAATAAACTAAATAATATTATCAATATAAAAATGTGAGTATACTTTTAATAAATAAAAAATAATACATTAAAAAGTTTTTATCTTTTAATTTTTTAAATTTGATACTAAACTTTTTAAAGTTTTTAATTTAGTAATTAACATTTCGAAATTTATACAAATTAGACCAAAACGGTATTTTTACTATTATAACTAATAGATTAACATTTACATAATATTTGATAAACCCGACATATCAATAAAAATGATATTTTAACTTGATATATAAAATTTTTAAATATTAGTTACCAAATTATTTTTAAAAAATTAATACTAAATTAAAAAATTACATTTGAATCTGTATATAAATGAAAACAAAAAGGAAATAACCTTAAATAATGACAAATTACAACAGTTGCAGACTTGCAGTAACACAGATTTTGTTCTATTTCTTCTTTCAGAAGAACTGATCCCATTCTTGCTCACTACCTATCCCAGAAAGCTTCAACTTCCAACTGTTCTCTTCTGCAAAACCAACACTTGGATCTCTTCCTTCCTTAATTACCCTTCTCACTTCCTCTACTCTCTTAAGCACTCCGTTCACTGCTATGTCAAATGCATCTTCAAGGTTATCTAGTTTAGACTTTGGATTTGCATATAATAACTTCGGTATCAGGCTTATGATCTCCTCCCTCATAGCTGAGACTTCCCTTTTACTCACTCGATGTTGCAGTGTACGAGAAATGCTCAAATTGCCTTGTTTTATGGATTTCTCTGTCATGAACACCGAGTATGCGGTGTAGTTCTTGGGGAAATACCATGTGTATTGTGCATAAGCAGAAGCTGGATGGAAGAAAACTGGGATGCAACCTGCCAAGATTGAATCAAAAGTAGATCTTCTGGTGTAGGAATCTCCGGGAGGTTGTAAGCAGAACATGGAGTCCTGAAATACCTTGATCACCTCCTCAGGATTCTCGCATTTCCTTTCAGAAGAGTTGCAATCTAACAACTTGCAGTGACTTCCTGATGCTAAACACTGTCTGATGATCTCTGCTCGAATAGAGCTCTTTCCCATGTTAGGCCTGGGGGCGCCGGCGAAAGAGAAGAGGTATCTCCTCTTACGTCTTCTCATTCTCTTCTGCCATTGAAGCACCTGAGCTTCCGTTGAGGGATGAAAGTAGGTGGGGTAAGGAATAGCAAACTCGTTGCTCCAGGAGGTTGCTTCGATGGACAACATTGTCAGATTCATAGATTCAGGCAAAGTCATTAGCTTGCTTCCCCAATCAAACTCGTTGTTGGATAACCTGTGGAAATCCCAGGAAATCCTTCCTGCAACAAAGAAATGATCTCTTCCCCAGACCCTTTTCCATTCAGGTTTTTCTCTTAGCCACTCCACGAGATCAAGAGCCAAAGAATCTCTGACCGAAGTGCTGTAGTTCCAAAGGTATCGACCAATATCCAGTCCAGCGTATACCGGCACAAAGACTGCAGACGCCATTGAAGAATCCTCAGTCAAGCACTCGTAACTCTTCATTCGATTATGAAATATAACTTCCAGCAAAAACTGATTCGTACTAAACCAGATCTTCCCCATCAAAACCTTTCCATGATTCTTAACTTGTGGACCAAGTCCCATGTTTTTCACATACGGGCACATGTCGTACCATTCCACAAGTGATTTACAATCACTAAGTATATCTTTGTTGAATCGGTTGGGAAGATCATGAACATATACGTATCGTCCCGCGCAAGGATCGTCAATATGGTTTGGATTCAACCCGTCAGGCGATTTTGGAACCGTAGTATCGAGAAACCCTGAAACATTCCTGGTTGCTTCACTAATACCAGTGGTTCCATTATAGACAGGTTTGTGTACATTCAAAGCAGAAGCAAAACTACCGAGTGCGAGGCTAACCCCATGAGTTTGTCCGTTTAAAGTTGAGAAATCTAAAGCGTAAAAGAGGACAACGAACAGAGGAAACGAAGTGAAGACGACAGACCACAGTTGGGTACGGCATACAGTTGGTTTCTCCATCTGATCATCACCACAATATACTGTGTACCATGATTAAAGAAGAAAGTTTTGAGGAAGAAGGCAGAAAGATCGCCGTCCCTTGTTCTTCAAGGGGAAATTTGGTATGCATTAAGAAGCCATTTAAGGGCTTGAAGCTAATAAGGAAGATTTCTTGAGCTTTCAATGGAAAATTTGAAATTTATGTACATAAAATCCCACGTATCTGAACATTCCATGTTTCGACGAACAGGGAAAATTTTTGTCAACTTGTTGGCGTGATGATTCCTATCACCATTTCACGAGGATTCAATGTCCATGTTTTGAGAGAGAGATCTCAGGCAACGTGACAAGATCACTCTTTCAATTTGATGACGACTTTTAAGTTCGAGTCTTGTTTACGTCAATGTTCAAGTGTATTTCTTTCAATTTTGGACGGGAAGGCAAAATAGTAAGATTAGGGTTTAAATGATTAAATTAGTATTAAATTATTATAATATATAGAATAAAATTAAACCTAAGAGAAAAATTAAATTATATAAATTATAAATTAACAGAACAGAAGGGGAAGCTTGGGCAACAATATCATACGAGATGTTTAAATGAGATACTATCCTGTGATTTGAATCTATACTTCTAATTGAAATACAGTTAGATATAATCTAAATCCAGTTTAATACTCATTTTATTCGTTTATTATTATATTGGTTGCAATGAAATCTTTCATAATTTGCTTTCGAATTAGCAACTTTGATTTTTTTCTTTCTTTTTTTTCTTAGATTCGACTTGGAAAATAAAATAATTGAATGATTAAAAAATTCAAAGGAGATTCATGGCCAGGGGTAAAGGAAATTGAGTAAGGGTAATTTTGAAATGTATCAATTGTGTTCGAATGAGTATTAATAAGAAATCAACAAGTATTTCTAAATATATTACTCAAAAAATCGGTACAATACGCCCAGTAGATTGGAATTGAAAAGATTATGTCTAATTTAAAAAATGATTGAAAAATATTATTCTTAATTATTAAAAAAATTAATTAAAATATATATTATTAATAAAAATGAATTAGTTTATTTTAATTTATAA
>JANZLD010000236.1:3768735-3779556 GCA_026413575.1 Erythroxylum carthagenense
ATTAAGTAAAACTGATATCGAAAATAAATATTAAAATATATAAAAAAGCCAAATAATATTATATAACTCTTAAAATAAACATAAAGGTGAGTTTGTGGATATTGTGAAAATTATGTGTAAAACATTAGAAGAAAAGAGACTAAAAAAAACTTATTAATTGATCTGAAAAATTTATATAAAAAACGTTTTTTTAAAGCTCCAAATTTGAACTTCTTAAAAAGCTGTATTTTGATTGCCAAAAAAAGTATATTTATTAAATAAATGCTTTTTTATTTTACAGCAAAACATTCATTTTTTTAAAAATGACTTTTGTGGTAGAGAAAAGTATTTATTAACCTCCTAAAAGCCCATCCAAACAAAAGCTTAGTTAAATTTTAGACTATAAATCTGTAAAAAATGACTATTATCAATAATTAAAAACTGAATCGATTCGATCAATTAAATTACAAATCTATCGATTTATTAATTATCTAACTATTTTTTATAAATTAATAAATTAATAAAAATTAATTAATTTTCATTTGACAATTATTTATTTAATTAAATTTCAATCTCTTTGTTATTTATATTTTAAGCTTTTTAATTTTATTTGACCTAATTTCTTTAAATCTTAAACTTCTTATTTAATTAGCAGTTTAAAAAAACCTCTTATTTATTTTTTAAACTGTTAATTAATTTTTAAAATAAAAAGTTATTTTTGAAAATTAGATGCAATTTCTCTCTCTTCAATGTTCTTTCCTAAAGTTTTTTTTAATGCCAAATTGAATGTTTCTTTTTTAATTAAATACATACATTAATTAATTAACATCTTCCTCTGTTCCCGGCAATTGTAATGTAGGCCAACCGTCCACCTCTCTACCACCCGCTGCCACCACCAATACAAACAACTCCACCGCAATAAACACCCACTCTCTCTCTCTCTCTCTCTCTCTTACTCGCTCTCTTTTCTCTCTGTTTGCTTCTCGTTTCTATCGCCTTCAAGCCTCTCTACTGTTCTCCCAAAGCCTATTGGATCATGCCTCCTCCCATCAATCTGAAACAATCGTCCAATCCCACGGCACAGACCCTCACAAACACCACCACCACCTCGCAGGACGCCCGCCTCCTCGTCCGCGAAACGCTCCGTATAAGCGCAAACTTGGTTTCCGCTCCCATCTCCTCCACTGCACTGCCTTCGGTCTCTCCGCCCGACTCCGCTTCATTTGTAGGTTCTAGTCTCAGATTGATCTGCTCTGAGGAAATCGATGGCCGCCGCTGGAACTACTTGGCGGAGAGCGACAGCTTTGGACGCTTCAAGAGCAATTCCATCCGCACCGTTAGCTTGCAGATGCCTCAAGCTCCGGCTCAGGTTAATGTCTACAAGTGCTTCTCATCATCGTTTTTTTTTAGCTGCTGTCAGTTTGATTATTATCATTAGTCCTCTTTAGTACTTTCTTTATTTGGACTTTGTTTCTGAACTAATCAAATTGTCACTCTTTGTGGTTGGGTTTTTTTTTTTCCGGATTACTTCAGTCTTCATGTCTTTTCCTTTTCTCCGAGCTTAAATTTAACTGGACTCGATTGCAAATATACTAACATTTACTATAATACTGTATGCGGAAATTGAATTATAGTTAGCCAAATTTCGTAATGTTTTTCTGGTTTCACGCTTCCTTAGCAGATTTATCTGCTACCGTGTTAAATTATGTATTCGTTGTTGTGTAATATGACTGCTTAAGGCTCTTCTGCATGTTTCTTCCAAGAATTTCTTAAGAGTTTGTATTGCAATTTTAAATACATAGTTCCTTTAAAGAAACCATAAAAAAGAAGAAGAAGAAGAAGAAGAAGAAGAAGAAGGGACTAAATTTGGTACTAACAGTGGTTTCTAGAGAGAGAGAGAGAGAGAGTGAGATGAATATCTGCTCCATCATTCGTGGTAATTGAAGGACATAAAGAGCAAGGTCGCTTTTCAGAATTCATGCTTAAATCAATGCATTCACTAAAACAATTTCATTACTCAAAAACCAACTGACCAATCAAATTTGAAAAATTGATGATGAAATCCATCTGAAATTTTTGACGAGTTAAACTTCTTTTACTTTTTACAGATTTTGATATCAGTAGGAATTTCACTAAGAACTCTCTTCCGGCTGAATTCCAATTTTCAAGCTTTGGGATTGTATGTTAGTATTAGAAGGGCAATTCAATATTTTGTTCTATGAAACTGATACTTCCTGTTGACTAAATGCACCTCTTTCTCAGTGACCATGTTATCCATAGAGAGTTCACAGTCGCTAACAATAACAAGAAAGCATAAAGGGAAAGGAAAATATAAGTTTCTAAATATGAGAATCATACATATGATCTGGAATGATTATATAACTGATATGCAGAGTCTTTTCTGATTTACATACCTCTTCATGATACTTTTCTTATATTGTCCACTATGCTGATGTTCGTTACAATTTGACTATTTACAGTCTCTTTCTTTGAATTTTATTAACTTATTGTTGGAATATGGGTTGCAGGAATTAATGTCATTTATAAGATCTTATGTAGTTCCAGAAGGTTTCCCTGATAGTGTTTCTCCTTCTTATGTTCCATATATGACATGGAGAGCTTTAAAGGTATCTCTTCCTTTAGATTAAGTTGTTTTATTATGATGTGCTTCAAAGGGAATTAAATTCTGATGTCTGAAATGCTAGATTTTGTTAATAATTTCCTTCTATAAGCTCCAGCTAGTTTATTGGTGTAGATTGATATATCTACTGTGTATGTTTTTTGTTTTAGCACTTCTTTGGTGGAGCAATTGGTGTTTTCACCACCAAAACCCTTTTGAGTTCAGTTGGAGTTGCTAAAAGCCAAGCAATTCCAGGGGCTGTTGCTATTAACTGGATTCTGAAGGTAAGAATTGCATACAAATGTTTTAGCAACTAGCAATTTACAAACTTTTTACAAACTTCTTTCACTTATATCTTTGTTATATATAGATCTCCTTCATTGTCTTTGGTTCATACAAATACATTTCTTGTTTGAATCCAAAATAGGGAGAGTGAGTGGGAATAAAATGTGGTTAGATTCTATGATATAAAATTCTTACTGAAATTACTTGTTTAATTGTTGGTTTGTTGTTAAGGTTGCATTTTGTTCCTTGTCAATTTCAGCGTTTGACTTTAGGCAGTCTAGCTAAGATTACTGGCACGACATTCTTATCATGTTTTCTTCTATGTGCAGGATGGTGCCGGTCGTGTTGGAAAAATGCTTTATTCTAGGCAAGGAAAGAAATTTGATTATGACCTAAAACAGGTAGAGTTGATTTAATTATATATTTTTTCAACAGCTTCCATTGTGGATTTCTGACTCCCAACGTATGCAGATGAGGTTTGCGGGTGACCTGCTAATGGAATTGGGTGCTGGAGTTGAGTTATTAACTGCAGCTGTTCCACACCTTTTTCTTCCTTTGGCTTGTGCTGCTAATGTGGCAAAGGTTTGATAATTTTTTATTTACAAATGCATGCTTGTCTGAATGCAATCTGCAGCCTCATATTCTTTGAGGATTATTTGTAGAATGTTGCTGCTGTAACATCAACATCAACTCGTACGCCAATTTACAAAGCATTTGCTAAAGGAGAAAACATCGGGGATGTAACTGCTAAGGGAGAATGTGTTGGGAATGTAGCAGATCTGGTATGCTGGTCAAAACTTGCCATTTTACTTATTTATTTTCTGGCCTTTTCTAATTGCTGGGTTCTTTTGTGAAAATGCTAGACAGTACTCTTCAACATCCACATAATTTGTTTTAACAGGCCTTATTGTTTTTTATATGTCTACCTATGCTCAGTGTTCTCCTGTTGGGTATACAGATTGGCATAAGCCTATTAACTGTTGTTTGATATGTCTGACATTATTTCATTTTTGATGGTGTATGTAATAGCTCTGGCGTGATTGTGGGTGAAAGGTTTCAACAGATTAGTATTTTCTTGTCTGATTTTTCTTCAAGAATCCATTAGCAGATACATGATGATGTGCAGTTAGTTTCTTGACACATTCACAAAGAATAATTCTTGAACTATACCCTTGTTTGCAAGTTTAAGTAACAATTGAAGTGAGAGAGTCCATATATTTTGTTACAATATGATTTGTGCATGATTTCCATGTCAACATGGGAATTTCAAATGCACTAGTTTGTTTTATTTTCCTAGTACAGATGGTGTTTTGTCTTTATGTTTAATGTGAAATTATATCTTGTGAAGCTGGGTACTGGATTGAGCATAATGCTTGCAAAAAGAAATCCTTCATTGGTTGCAACATTTGCCTTCCTTTCAAGTGGATATATCTTCAGCTCTTTCCAAGAGGTGAGATCATACTGAAATAGCAACATTGTTTCACTTGATTCAAACATTCTTATTTTCCCTTGGTTTTTAGTTTATTTGAACATTCTTTTGGAAATTGAGTCAACTGAGCTGAATGGTTTGATGAACTTGTCAGGTCAAATCTGTGGTGTTGCACACTTTGAATCGAGCCAGATTTAGTGTTGCTGTGGACGCTTTCCTTAAGACAGGTTAAACGTTGTGCCCTTTATATCAAATATCATTTATCCTTTTCTTTATTGGTCATAATGTCCTTTAGATACTTATTTATTTTTCTTCAGGATCAGCTAGAAATTTGTGAATTTACACTTTTGGCTTAAACAATGTGCTTCATATTCATCTGCAGGGCGAGTTCCCTCATTGCAGGAGGGGAATAGGAAGGAAGATATATTCAACTTCCCCTGGTTGAAGGACACACCCATTGTCATAGGTAATCTTAGTCATGTCTCCAACTCTTTTTCTTCCTGTTCATAGTCTTACCAAAATGCATATGGTTGGTTTTCAGGGTCAAGATTCAAAGATGCATTTCAAGATCCTAGCGCCTATCTCACCATACAGCCTTTTTTTGAGGCATGACATTTTTTAAAAAGAAAGCAACTGAAAGAAATGTTTACTTTTAAATGGCTATATTTCTTATTTTTTCGGTTGTGTGCTATTGACTGATGACAGAAAGAGCGATATCTACTGACATATAATCCATCAAAGAATAAAGTGTATGCATTGCTCAAGGATCAGGCTAAGTCAGAGGACATCCTAAAAGCTGCTTTTCATGTGAGACAGACAAATACTTAATTTGGTACAGTAACAATTCTTTTTTTCTTTAAAGCATGCATGATATATTTTCTCTGCGTTTACAGGCTCATCTGCTGTTGCATTTTGTGCATTCGTCAAAAAATGGCCAGTCGTCATTGTTGAAGCAGCTGGAAAAGGACCATTCAGGCCATATTCTTTCAGTTAGTGATATTGAGGCTCGTATTGCTGAGACATGCAGGATGGTCTCGCCTTTGTTTGGTGCGTTTAAAAGTAAAGCTGCAGAACAGGTGAGTTTTAAATAATTAACAGATATTTGGAATTGAAATTCAACTGTCATGTGTGGTATATAATATGATTAGTTCTTCCATAGATTTTTTATTGAAAATTAGATAACCCATTATTAAATCTGTATATTGATTGCATGTCATGTATAAAATAATGTCTTGTTCTTGTGACTTGCTACAATATGAGTTTTCTTTTCCCAGAAACAATAGTTAGAGATGAAAGCCATGGTTAATATCAAAGGTCAAAAGTTCTGACTATTAGTTAATTGAATTGGATCTCTACTTCAAATATAATTTTTCTCATTTTCATTTCTTAACTAGCTTTTTATGACTAGGCTGCGCTTGAGTTTTCTCGTTTTGTCAGTCAAACTGTTTATATCTCAAGTTTGTCTAACACTGAGTTCAAGGGACAAAGTGGAGCAGATTTAGAGTAATTTAGTTAGCTGTCTGATATGGTCATAAACAAACTGCCTCTAAATTTCAAATAGCATACATTAATTTCCAAGTGAAGAAAAGCTTTTAACTGGATGCTATAGCTTTTTCCTTTGTGCTGCATCATTGATGACTGCTTCCAGTACCAATTCTGGCTCAGTTTGTAACTACAGTATTAGGACTCCACTGAAAAACGCTTCCTGCTAATGCTTTAATTTTATTTGACTTCCTTTTATGGCTTAAAACATCCTCGCTGAATTTTGTTCTGGATCCTAAGTTGTAGAAACAAGTGATGTTCTTATCTTTACCTAGTTACTCAGTTGTTGCTTTTCTAAAGAATATTGATAACTAACTTTCGGTATTAAGTTGCATCTGAATTTCTCCCAAGTTCGATATTGGTTCTGTAAGTAAAACTACACATGGATATTGAGGCCCTCACTTTCTTTTAGGGTTGGAGGATGTCAGAATCACTTCTTAATCCTGGCCGAGCTAGGCTTGTTTTAACCGAAAACAGGACAAGTTGAACTTGGCATTTCTCTACTTGCTGATCGGGATGTCATTAGAAACTCCAGACAGGTGAGCCACCATTACGTAAACATACACGGGCGAAAGAGTACACTAACAGAACGTAGAAAGTGATACTATGTCGAGCAAGTTGCTTCTCTTTCCTACGAAGCTTCCTAATACATTAGCTGCACACGACCACAAATGAACCTGATACGGTCGAAAGATGGAGGCTGCAGTCTAGATTCCAATTTGTGGGAATGATATGTAGATATTTACGGGGATGAAGTTGCATAGCCGGTACATATGCTCCAAAACTCCTAATGTTTTCTTTGTTTAAGCTTTTATCAAATTTTGACGGGTTTCCTCAACTTCATGTTTCCTTTTTTTCTTTCCAAACCGCGTGTCTTCCGAAGCAACAGTCTCACATATTTGTCGAGAGTCTCAATTTAGATGAATCACAATGTCTATGATTTATTTGTAGAAGGCGTGAATCCTTTACTACCTCCCCCTTTTGTTCTCAGTACAAAATTTGTTATGCATGTTCTTTTCCTGTGACTTGTGTACGGCCAGCGCACTAAGCTTGAAACTGTTCAACCCTACGAAGCTTCAACCTTACTTTTTCATTAGCTTTATTCAACTTCAATCACTTCTGTTCTTGCCTCTGCCTACTTGTGCTACTGTTTGCAACTTTAATCATGTGGGTGGTAATAAGAGTTCTAAGCTTTTGCCTATTTTTACATCCCTAAACTGACATGTGGAGGTTGGGTGTCTCGATTAGGTTCTTTTTCTCAATAAGAGTAGAGCTTCCTTTACCATAGAAACTATACATGCATTTAGTGGTCATGATTTGATGAACATGTTTTGATACTCGGGGGGGTTGTTCACTTGTTTGGGGTAGATAATAATAACAACGACCAGTGAAGAATCGATAACAGTAAAGTCACTGCAGGTTGTTGCATCTTGAACATGATCAATTAATCCACTTCACTATATAGCCTATAGACACTGGACACTAGACACACTCTTCACTGCTAGAATCCTTTTACAGAAACTGGTGTCCAAAGTGGGGTCATATTGGGGACAGTAGTGTGTATTTATGGTTGGCTACGTAGTATTAAATAGAGGCGCAGAAGACTATGGGATTCCAAATTTATTAGGGCCCTCATAAATGCGGCTTACTTGCCTCTCATTCTTGTTCTTTCCTCATGTCCATCCACTTGGTATCTGTCTGGAAACCCTTGCAGCCCCACAGGTGAAATCAAATGATAGCCAAAAGTTTGAATGTTACGTATGATGATGGGTTGAATTTCTTTAATTTATAAATTATTTCATGTATAATAGTAATTGAAAATTGGTAAAGGTAACCTATTAATGATCTCATAATATGTATACAACCTTTCTTTTAAAATACTTGGGTGTGGATGACTTGTTCTTGTTATTTTCACCAAGTTAATGTATGTACTTGCGTGGTTTATTTTTAAGGTTAATCTTCAAATTTTCAATTATAGCTCGAACTTTAAAAAGTAGTAGCAAAATGTTCAAACTTTCAATTTTTTTCAATTTTAACCCAAACTTTAAAAAGTGACAATAAAAATTTACACTTTTATTTTTTTTTCAATTTTAGCCTAACATTATCTGTTATTCTCTCGATGCTCTCAGTTAGTTGTTTTCTGTTTATTATTCTGAAGCTCCAAATTACTCTCGCATTACAGTGTTTTATATCAGTAAGGTCGTCGGGACTGCGTAATTTGATATTCATTTTTAAACTTAACGGAAACATTAACGTCGGGTTAGAATTGGAAAAATTGAAAGTTTAAACATTTTATTATTACTTTTTAACATCTAAAATTAAAAAAGTTAAATGTCTGAGCATTTTATTGTTATTTTTTAAAGTTCAGATAATAATTCAAAATTTGACAAAAGTTTAGGCTTTTTTTATATAATTAACCCTATATTTTAAGTAAAAGACATGGAATTATATTGTAGTTTATGAAACTTAAAAAATAATATTAAAAATTATTTTGCAAATTCTTTATATTTTTAATTTTTTAAAAAAATCTTAAATTTTGAGTAAAAAATAGAGTTAAAATATTTGCCACATAAGTGTCACACATAAACCAATCAAATACTTTCTATGTGATTTAATCTAATTACTAAACTCCAATTAAACTAACTAAATTTTATTTAAAATTAATAATTTATTATAATTACTTTGAATTATTAGTATCATAAACCTATCATATACTTACTATATAATTTAATCTAATTACTAAACTCAAATTAAAATAACTAAATTAGAATTTTTATTATAATTATTTTAAATATTTTTATGAAAATATTTTTAAAATATATAGAATTTTAAAAATTTTAACAAAACATCAATAAGTTATATATTATTTCATGCCGTACATAGGCCCTACCACCGCCTGGGCGCCTTCCTCCGCAGTTAATAACATGCACACCTGACATGGTGAGCCGTTTGGTCCCTTTCAAGTAGTGGCACCACTAAATAAATCATTCTATCATTTTATATAACCATATATCATGTTTTTACTTCATACTACGATTCTAATGTCCATCATTGGAATTACATAAAATTTGAGGAGGCGGTTAGTTGATATTAGAGAATGGTAATAAGAACGAGAATTAATATAATAAAGAATAGAAATAGATATTATTATTATAATTATAACGACTGGTTAACAGGAATGAATGATTACCGTTACTAATAATGGTTGGTTTGAAAAAAAACATTAAGAAATAAAAATTTATTATATTTTAATTAATTAAATAGTTAATATTTATTTAACTAATTAATTAATTAGTTAATGTCGATTTGTTAATTATTGTGTCAGCTTGTAAATTAATTAGTTAATTTTTATTTGAGAATCTCTTTCAATCAGATTATAAATTCTTTATAATTATTATTTTTAAAGAATTCCCTCGATTTAATATTTGTAAATTTTATGATTACTCAGTTGATTATTAAATTAACTCATAAAGTCATTTATATGAAACATGTAATTAACAAAATAATACATATTTTTAATATTTTACTTGGTATATAACAATGATTAAAAAATTAAATCAGTTTATTCTATTTAGTTATAAAAATTTTGAATTGTAGCTTGATTTATTTTAATAATCTTATTATTAAAAATCAATTAACTTATTAATTAATTATATTATATTTTGTGAACAAAATAATATCTTTTTTAATCTTATTTTAAATTATTTAATTTTCTTCAATTTTTATTTTCTATCAATTTTACGACAGAATAATACATATTAAACCTTTTAATCTTAAATATTTTATTTTATTGATTTAATTTCTGGTCTAATTTTTAAAGTATTGGTATTTAATATAAATTAATAGATAGTGAGATATTCCGTTATAAAAAGGAAAAAGGGGTTTTATTCTAACACGTATCCTAAGACACGAAAGTACATTTCCTATATGGAATCCAAAGTTTTGGGAGCAAAAGACAAATTGCTAAGTGCAGCATGTCCACTAATCTTACTTTCTGTCTCTAACCACAATCGTCCCAAACGTCTAGTTTGCTTAATTGAGCAACAAACACACTACCAACATGAATACGATCTCAATCATTAGAAGTAGTAACTCAACTCAAGGCACAGCCTCCATGAAACATGAAATTGTAATGAAATACTGTAAAGAAAGAGATTTGTAACAATCATCTTCACGGTTCATCTTCTAAGTTACTATATAGTGGTGGCGGCGGCGGGGGCAGCTACGGTGATGGCGGTGGTAGAGAGGTTCTTCTTGGCTTGATTGTGCTTGTTGTTGTGCATCCAAACCTTGAGGACTCTTCTCTTGACCCCAATCTCTTGACAGAACTCTTGCACCGCAGCTTCTTCTTGCTTCTGTATCCTCCACCCGATTTTCTCTGCAAAGTTGAACATTTTCTCCTTCTGTTCCGGAGTGAACTTGGTCCTAAACCTTTTCTTAGCAAGCTGCGGAGTCCTGGACAAAACAAACCCACCACCATCTTCTTGGTCGTCAGACTCCGAAGGAAGTGACCCCATGTTGTAAGGCATTATCATCTGGTGGTGTGGTGGTGGTGGTGCTACTCTTGATGGTGGCACGAGGGTACTAGTTGCTGTAGCGTAGCCTATGGCTTCAGGAGCTAAAATGTTATTGTGATGACCTAAAATCATTTTCCTTCCAACTCTGCCGAAATGTGGGCTACTGTTATAGAAGAAATCGCAGGAGTTGGCTGCAGCTTCACCTTCTGTTTCTTTTCTATGGAAGTTCCTGTGGCAGTTGCAGGCTGAGCAAGTGAGAGCTTCAATGCTACCCTCTTCACCACTTGGCATGAACTCACCACACCCATCAGTGGCGGTGCCTCCCATTGAAGCTGCATGGTTCTTGAGGCACTCTTTATACCTTACCATTTTCCTGAAAGGTTCAAGATGGTCGTGACGATGATGATGGTCTAGACTTAATGGAACCGTAGCCCCATTGGTGGAGGAGA
>JANZLD010000236.1:3779594-3794532 GCA_026413575.1 Erythroxylum carthagenense
CTGCTTGGTGGTGCAGCGGGAGGAGGAGGAGGAGAATGGTCATGATGATGATGGATCAAGTGGCCATGTCTATGAGGATGAGTATGTTCCCCACCATATGTAGCGCTTATTGGAATGGGAATCTCTCCTTCATGACATGAAAGTTCCATTTCTTTCTCTCTTTTCTTTGACTATTTGTATTATTTTATGCTTTGTTTTGTGGTTTGGAGACCAAAAGATGAAGAACAAGACAGGAAGAACTAAATCTAGGAGGGCTAAATGATTAGAATTAGAGGTCCTAAGGACTTTCAAAGACTGTCCACTCTTTTAGAAACAACAACTCATTTAGAAAACATCAACTCCTAACAAAATTGAGAAATAATTAAGTGAAGAACATAACAAAATTGACTCACTTTTCCTCTTTAGTTAACCTGCAGGTAATACTAGGCTTCCCAGATGGGTAGAGAGAGTTTCATGAGTTACAATGGCACACAAAGGTCTTTTCTTTTATGCCTAAAAGATGAAAGAAACAAAAGGTTAAATCAATACAGTAACACAGTAGACTGAAGCTGACAACTAATGCTATAGATCACTACAGGCAACAGTACCACTTTCACTCCCTAAATCTTTCAATCTGCATATCGAAATAAAGAGAAAGAGACAGTCAACACTCAAAGACAAGGTGATCACTACAGTAGTATAGGGGTAGAGCTTGTTTATCTTCTTTCTATTGAGTTAGAAATGGGTTAAAGACCATGAAGACAGGATCAGAATAATCCCAAAATGAAGCTCTATCTAATAATAACACTAAGGAACTTTGAAGATGGAAGTAGTTTGGCAAAGAAGCACAGAAAGAACCAAGAATTTAGCGATAACAGAAACAAAGAGAAGTGGGTTTTGAAGGAGAGCAGAGAAGAAAGACAAAGTCAAATGCAAATGGAGAGAGTTTTGCAGGTGAGAAGGCACTAAACAAGGAGCTTATAGAAGTAGTTTTTGAGGCCAAAAAGGAGAGAGGGAAAAGAAAAGCAGAATTTTTTTACAGACAAAGAGGAATTCACAGTGGAGTTTAAGCGAAGGGGATTAAAGACAAAGAGAAAAAGGGTGGGGTGTGCTTGCTTTGCTTGCACTGTCAGGCATCAGGTTTTTAGGAGAAGTGTGTCAGAGGGAGAAGAAGATGACAAAAGGAAGGAGAGACAGATAGAGAGAGAACAGTCACACACGCAAAGAACTATGTAAAATAAAAAATAAAAAATCAGGTTAAATAAATAGATATTAAAATTGAAAATCATAAAAAAGTTATTAATTTTAAGGATATTTTTTAAATTAATATTAAATTTTTAATTCTCATACCCAAAATCTTAATTATGAGAAGTAAACATAAATATAATTAAATTAAAATGAAATATTGAATATATCAAATTCTTATTTTTAATTTTTATATTTTTCGAACAAATAATTACTATCGAAGATTCAATTACTTCGTTAAAAAGATTGATTCTCTCGCTATAAATTCGCACTACACTCCATCAAAGGCTATTATAACATCCTAAGTGATTGAATTGTAGTTACAACCTTAGTACATGTTGCCATGCAGCTCACGTGAATGTCTTGTATCTCATAAGCGTGAAATTACATGCTTCCTTTTAATTTTCCAACATATTGTATTGTACCCTATTTATTAAGTACTATTTATTTATTTATGTGAGTTTTTTGAAAACAGTCTTTTTAACTGTTAAGAGTAAGGCTGTATATTAGTGAACT
Source organism: Erythroxylum carthagenense (assembly GCA_026413575.1). Taxonomy (NCBI): domain Eukaryota; kingdom Viridiplantae; phylum Streptophyta; class Magnoliopsida; order Malpighiales; family Erythroxylaceae; genus Erythroxylum; species Erythroxylum carthagenense. Next base: position 3,781,335 of record JANZLD010000236.1, read on the forward strand.
TTTCTAAATTTTACGTTTCACTGAATTTTTTTATGGGGTCATTCATTGTTTTACGATGCATTGAGTAGTTCACATTACTTTTAAAAGAGTTTAATTTCTCTCAATAAATTAAAATTGTTTGATATCACGTGAAAGGAGTGAAAGTTGAAGTGATTATTCAATCTTATGATCCTACATTTATTCCAAAACAATGACATATGGAAATTCTTCTACTTATGGCTAGTTTGGATGAGCTTTTTAGAGTTCAATAAGTAATTTTATCCACCATAAAAATCTTTTTAAGAAAATAAGTTTTTGACTGTAAAACAAAAAATCACTTCTTTAATAAATATTACTTTTTTTACAGTCAAAATACAGTTTTTTAAGAAGCTTAAATTTGGAGCTTTTCAAAAAAACCTCTTAAATGATTTTTTCGAATAGATTTTTATATCAATTAATGAACCTATTTTTTAGTCCCTTTTGCTCTTATGTTTTATACATGATTATCACAATACGCAAATTCATCTTCACGTTTATCTTGCAAACTCCTCTTCTTGTATTATAATAAAATGCATAATTTATTATGTATTTAACTATTTACTCCACTTTTATATTTATTTTGAAATTTATATAACATTATTTGACTTTTTAAATATATTTTAATTTTTTTATTAGTTTTATTTATATTATAATCCATATAAAAGATTTAGTTAGATGTATTTTCATTTATGTTTCATATGGTTTAAAATTATATAATAATTAATATATTGTGCTTTACATATTGTTTAATATACGTTAAATAATTTTTACTAAAAAATAAAATATAGTTAAAATTAAAAGTATTTTTTATTTCTATATTACTAAACAGTCTACTGTATGAGGTTTTAAAAAAAAAAGTTTTTTTAAATGACAATCAAACAATCAATTGGCTTCTTAGAAAAGTTCTTCTTATCAAATAATCAAGTGGTTTCTTAGAAAAATTCTTATAAGAAAAGATCTATAGAAAAAAAATTCTACTAACAAAAGTTCTACTAGTATAAGCTTAACCAATTAAGGGCTTAATTTAGGTGATGAAGCTTTTTCTAATAATGGGACTAAAATAAAATTAAGGAAAAAGAAAAAGAAAATATAAAATTAGCTTGATTAATTAATATTTTTAATTAAACTCACACACTTGTGGATTTATGTATTTTAATTTCCTAAATTTATTTATTTTTCATTTAAAAGGCATCTCTTTTCTAGCCTTTAGATCGCTTTATTATCCAAAATACCTTTATTCTCTCATTATCTTTTTCTTTATTTCACAGCCTTTATCCTTCCCTATTTTTCATTTTATTTTTTTATAATTTCTACAATTGCAACATTATTTTTTTAATGCTAATAATTAATGTTACAAAATCATGTATTATATAACAAGATAAATTCCACATTTATTTTCTTTTATTATTACATTAAATAAATTATAAATTATACAATTTAAACAAATTATTTCATAAATTTATAGCTTATAAGATTAAATAATTGATTTAATTTAATCCAATATTCTTCCTTAACTCAATATTTTTTAAAAAATTTCATCAAATCATATAAATTATTTTATTAAAATGAAAATTTTTAAAATTAATTTTTTTTATAAATTAATAATATATTTAGTTAATTTTCTGTAATTTTTATAAAATTTAAAAAAAATAAAAAAACCAAAAAACAGACAGCCGTTAGCTCTACTTTCCATAATTTATTTGCATTTATTGGCAAATGAAAATTGAAGGAATGGAGAGGGAGAAAAGGGGGGCGGTGAGGTGAGGTGGGGTTAATTATGACTATGGCGGATTAAAAGGGTCCACTGAAAAATAAATACCTGTTGACGACAGTTCCTTCGTCGTTTTCATCACAATTTTCAAGAAAGAAGAAATAAAGAAGGAACATATACGCAGCGTCAATCTCAATCAATGCCAGCCCAATGTCTCTGTGTCGTTTTGGCTTGGGACTTTTGCTTGTTTCAAAGATAAGATGATAGGTAGGATAGGACACGTAACATTTGTTTCCGCGGGGAATATGCAGACGGATTGAAGTTCTATCCTACTTTATAAAAAGATCACCCAGAACTCAGTTTATTGTAAGTTTATCAGCACTCTCGTCTTTTAATCAGAGATTTTATATTCGAGCCTTAAAAATGAAGTGATCAATTTTAAAAATTAGTCTAAATATAGATGACTTTAAAGTGTCGTTCTCATAATTGGAACCTTTTTAGGACATCTTGTGATTACGACTGACCTAAAAAAAAGATCGACCGGAATTACATTGTCGTAAAACGGATTAAAATTTTAATAAAGTTAAAAAATTTAAGAGGTCATTTTTGTCGTTAGAAGAATTTAAATTTTAATTAAAAATATTAATTTAATTTATGAGAACATAGTTATTAATAAAAATTGTAACGATTAATTAATTAAATGATCAATTTTTTACGAGAAAAGTTATTAAAATAAATAAAATAAAAAGGTTGACGGTTTAAGATTTTTATGGTCGAACCGATTGGATTTTTTAATAGCCAAAATATTCATTAGCAAATACTAGTAAAAATTTAATAAGGAAATAATTAATAAATTTTAAATACTAAATTAGAAAGTTAATAATTGAAAAAATTGTTATTAAAATTAAATACTAAGAAAATATTTATCCCTTTAACATATTTGATACTAAAAAAATATTTTTAATTAATAAAATTAAGGTAATCTCTTGCAATATTTATTAATAAAATTAGTTTATTAATTTAATTTAATTTAATTTCTTTGTACGTTTCCCTGGCTGCCTTATTTATTGCCTTCATGTTTCCTCTCACTTTACCATAAATGATATTTGGTTCTAAGTTTACTCGCACTCTATATTTGTAATTGTAAATTATCATTTAAAATAACATTATCATCATCAACCCTAAGTTTAAGTTCCACTAAGTTACAAAGTTTGGAGAAGTCCGAGAATACGCACCCTTACCTTCTCATCTCGTAACTTTTTTCATAATAAAAGGAGTTGCTCGTTTAAAATTTTCATTTTTTTAATTGTAAAATATAAGACATCAATCAAATTATTTTAGTAAAAATTATTATGTGATAGAATTTGTATGAAAATTTTGAATATAATTATTTAATTAAAATAACTCAATAATAACTTAATAAAAATTTGTTATAAAATTCTTAGAATATTCAAAATAATTAAATTCTTTCTATAACAAGAAAAAAAGAAAGTAAATATTAGTTATTCTTTTGGACAACGTTCCCAACTTAACGATTGTTAAACCGATTTTGTCAATTTAACAGTGAAAATTTTAAATTAATTATCATTTTAATAATTAATCAATCAAAATTTTAAACTAATTAATTTTTATTTAATAATTATATTTAATTTTTAATTAATTTTATAATAATTTAAAACTCTTATTTTATTAGTTTACTCTGGGTCTTCTTTTTAACCTGTGACTTAGAATGTTGAATCCTCAAAAGTGAAAAAAGCAAAAGCTGAGCCATTGGGAACATTCCCACAACTTTTAGAATTTTGTCTCGACTTAAACTCGAAGGAAATGGCATTAGATTCAAAGCAAGCAACGCGACAACCTTCTTTAAAGCTTACATACATATTTCCAACTTTCCTTTTACACAGAGTCATCATATAATAAAAATATCTTATTCACTTATTTAGTACCAGAGTTCTGATTTTGCTTCTATACTTTTTTTATTGTAGTTTTTAGTGTTTAATTTTTAGTTTTTAATTTTTAAATAAAAATAAAATTCTATTTTATTATTGATATTAATGTAGTTATATTTTTATTATAGATAATAATTACATTTTATATAAAACTTAAAGATAAATTATTTTTAATTAAATAAATCTCTTATATAATATTTATTAACAAATTATTAATAAAATTAATAACTATTTCATTCTTTTCTTAGCAGTAGTACCTCCTTTTTTGGTTTTCACTGTATCTTCTTGATTTTCGATTTTTTCCCTATTATTATTGTGCCTTTATTTATTATTTATTATTTATTATTGTTAATACTACTCCACTGTTATTTATTTATTTATTTTTAGTAATTATTGTTAGTATTATTTTTATTCATTATTTATTTGTTTGTAAGACTGTATCCGTAGACTCTATATTTCTATTAGTATTAGTCTTGTAATATTATTCTTCGTTATTTTTTGTTTTAATCTTTTATTACTATTCTTACTTCTAGTGTTATTTTTATAATTTCAATTCTTCTTCTTATTATTTTTCGATTATTGATTTTCGTATCTTTTTTATCTTTATCTTTCTGTATTATTTTTATATTGTCTCATTTGCATGTGGGTCCACCGAAAACAGCCTCTCTATTATGTAGGGGTAAGGCTGCGTACTATCAGACCTCCCCAGACTCTGCTTCATTGCGGGATTTCAAACTGGGTGACGATGATGATGATGATGAAATATTTTATTTATAAATTAATATTTATAGTTTTTATAATTTTTGAAAATAAAAAAACTAAAACAAAAAGTTGAAACTAAAAACTCAAACAAACAAGATTTTTTTAATTTAAAAACAAAAACAAAAAATTAAAAATAAAAATAGGAACAAACACTCCCTAAATGATTAAAAAAAACCAGAAAATCTACAACTACTATCATTTGAATGATTGCCGGACAAATCTTTAAATTGATACAATAATCTACGAATTATGTCAATCAAAACCTTCGCACTAAACAAACCCTACTCAATAGGTTCAATCGAAATAAGGAAATTCGACACAGACCTTTTTAACCTTGCACTCCCCACTTCGACCACACTCTTGGACTTGAAAGGTGGAACGCCTACCTTAAGCGTCCCCACATTCTAGCCTAACATTGTGTGAGGGAAGTAAATTACGGTTTAATTCCAACTAGCTTCTTGAAAAGACAGCCTAGTATTCGGTGCGTACAAGGAATAACATTGGATGAGCTTCCACACTGCCGCTGCTGAAATTCGAACCCGAAATCTTGAATTCACTTTCTTTTCTAATGACCAACTAGACTATCTGTACGGGCACTTCGACCACACTCTAGCAGCTACTAAATGCATATCCAGTGATTGAAAATCTAAACTAAAATTCGCATGCGTTCTAACTTTTGTTTGGAATCAAAACCCAAAAAAACCTTAAACGAAGTCAATTTTGTCGGTCTTCATACATTATTAAAAGAGAAGAGGCAGGGAAAACAACATTTATGAGGGACAAAGACTCACTGAGCTATTTGCGTGATCCCATAAAGTCTGGTAAAATATCCAATTTTAAGGATAAGGGTTTAGAGTTATATCGAAAACAACCTCTTTATTTAAGCGAACATTATGGTACGTATTTTTATACTTTTTCAAATCTCCTATTAATATGATATTCAACTAAGTGTTAACGACGAAGACGACAATAATTTTAGAGTTAAAGACCATAATTCTTGATTTTTTTTTCATAATATGAAAATTCATATTCATTATTTTTCAGATATATATTAAATAAAGTGATAAATACATATACCATTTTATAAATTAATAATTTAAAATTAAATTTACAAATTGTAATTCATTTATTTTTGTGAACACTCTTATAAGAACATATGGCTTCTTCAACTTGGACTTTGATTTCCGAAATGTCCTTGGTGGATTTCCAACCCCACAGGCCATTATGATATTAATCGATATCGATCTCATGCGAACTGTCCCAGTAAGCAGAAGCCTGCAAGGGTTGTGTTGAGTTGTGGCTTCCCTTTGCTTTTTTATTGCATCAAACAGAAAGGACAGCCATTGTTGCAGTTAGCGGTACTTGACTTCCCATCTTCCTAATCTCTCAGAAAGATCCACTGCTGCAACAAAAGGTCAGTTCCGCATGCAGTAAAAGAGTCACCAGTCAACCCTAATCATGCCTAAGAATGAGTGCATATTGAACTTGTGAAAGGAGTTTTTGGTTGTTTAGAAGAAAACATGCTATGAATATTAAGGAATGGGTGCACAAGTTGGCACACCTGCAGAGACTTTTTCAATAGTTAGTTCATCAGACATATGCAGTCTTGCACTATTAAAACACCAAAGTTAGGTGAACAAGCATTTGTTCAAACACGCCATTTACAAAGCATTAACATCCTTTTTGGAACGATAAGAATTGAATTCAATTTAGTTGTTTGGAATAAAAAAAAGAAGAAGATAAGTTTAATTCACATATGAAATTGAAACATATCATTTTTTTTTTAATTCAATTCAGCTAAAAAACTATAAAAATTGAATTACAAACTGATTTTAACTCTTCTTTTTAAACGTTGAAAATTACTCTTTCAATAATACTCATGTAATAACACTTTCTCTTAAACTGATGCAGCCACTCTTCAATTGACATAGCCCCTCCCATCTTGTTACACTTCAACTGACGCAGCCTTAAGGAGCCCCTCTTATCAAGAAGAATAACAACATCTTCTCTAAGAATCCTACAGGTTTTTCCTTTTCCTCATCGTTTTTTTTAATCCATAGATTCTCAAGAAATTGAATCAGTTTCTTCGTTCTTACGTATAGGGACAATTGAATTCTGCATTTTTTACGTTACCTTTTGGTTGATGGTAAAAGTATGACCATGAGTTACTCGGAATCTTTTGGAAGTTTTTAATTAAGGGTAAAAATGTTTGTTATTTAATAAGATTACTTTTTAGTCAAGGATAAAGATGTCATATGAAATAACTGAATTTATTTTGATTGTATTCCAAACAATATAATTGAATTCAATTATAATATTTCTGAGTTTGTTCTAAACAGTATAAATTGAATTGAAATCGATCTCATTAATGTAATTGAATTTAATTCGAAAGTTTCCAAACACCTTGTAAGTAGAAAATAATATTGCAAATTATTATGGACTAAAATTGCATTATGAATCTCAAAATTTATAACAAAATTAAGATTTGATCGTAACATTTTGAAGCCTTGACATTTTAAAAAATTGAAAACAAACCCTACGTAAGTGGAAAATTAACTCAGTATGATTAAACACTAGGTTAATGCTAACGTGACATTATTCTTTTTTATTTTTTAAATACAAAGTAAACTCACTGTCTAAAATGTATAAATATGAGCCTCACTGCTACCTGACAGGTAAGACCACTATTTGAAATGTATATATAGTGAGATTCATTATCACGTGATTTGAGGGAAGTGATCAAGAAAGATGTGTCAGAGTTGACCCTCACTGAAATAATTGGTAAAATTATGAAAGTCTGTCGTGATAGGATAAGGGTAATTGATACAATTTAGAGTCCTCGCGCCTCATACTTACCACATACCCAATGACTTTTATGTCTTTGCGAGTAGGGTCGCGCAATGAAAACTCCTAGCGCGACTAACGACGAAAAGAGTCAGTCTTTACAAAATTTAAGGTACTAACAGATATGGTCAATGATCGTATATATCCTTATGTATTGTATTGTAATTCTATTTATTTAAATTTTCTACGTGTCAGTTTTAATTATTTATTTCTGTTAACGTACATCATTATTTTCCTGTCGCATTTGCATGTAGGTTTATCGAAAATAATCTCTCGATTATGTAAGAACAAGGCTGTGTATTATTAAATTTTTTCAGACCTTGCTTTATTACATAACTTTAGATTAAGTGTACTATGGTGATGATGAGATGTATTATACAATAATTAAAAGATCATAATTAGAAATGTGAGAATGCTCACAAATGTACCGTGTTGACATGTGAAACCTTTTACATTGGATTAAGTAGCAGAGGTCTGTGTTGATCCAAATGGCAGAGGAACAGATTAATGAATTGGTTAGCTATTCTTTACCCAGGAAAGATTGATGGATAAGCAAGCTCTGCGTGCTAAGAACAGTTTGATTTGATCTACACTACATTCGATTACTGTCTTCAATATGCAGAGACGGAATGAGACGAAAATTTAGAGATGAAACAAAACAAAAATTGGAGATAAGTGAAATTTTTAGTTGTGATGGACACAACAAAAATAACTGTCTCCGTCTCGAGGATAGAATTGTATTTAATTAAAGTGTACAAAACATAAAAACAATGTCAATAACAAAAATGTCCCTGCAGTATAATATGATTGGAAATATGTAATTCATTAATCATTTAAAAACGAATTATTTGTATTAATAAAAAAGTTAACAAATAATAATAATAACAATAACAACAAGAAATTAATTTCATATAATAATAATAATAAATAAATAAATAAAAATAATAATAATAGAAGAAGAAGAGGAAGAAAATTAATAATAATAAAGAATTTAATAATAATAATAATAAGAAAATTAATTATGAATAATAATGATTATAAAAAAATAATTAAAAAATTAATTTTGTATAATAAAAATAATAATTACAATAATAATAATAATTACAAAATTTATAATAATTAATAATAATAATAATAACAATAATTAATAATAATAATAATAACAATAAGACAATTAATTTCGTATAATAATTAATAATAAATAATAGGTAAAAAATTTATAATAATAAAAAGATAATTAATTTCGTATAATAAAATTAATAACATTAATAATAAAAAGAATAATAATAAGTAGAAAATTTATAAAAATAATTAATAATTAATAATAATAAGATAATTAATTTTGTATAATAAAAATAAAAATAAAAATAAAAATAAAAAAGTAATAATAATAAGTACAAAATTTATAATAATAATAATAATAATAAGAAAATTAATTTCGTATAATAAAAATAATAATAATAAGTAGAAAGTTTATAACAATATTTAATAAAAATAAAAATAATTAATAATGATGATGATGATGATGATGATAATAAGTTCAAAATTTCGTATAATAATAATAATTATATTGAGTTTAATAATATAATTAACAATAAAAAATTGCTTATGTGAGGATATTTTTTGAAATTGTTTATGTGTTTTGTTTCGGAGAGTTCTTGTGCTCTGGAGTCGGGACAAAAATAAATAGAGACAGGAAGCAAACACTACGAAGCACAAAACTTTTGTATCTCTGTCATCTGTCTTCACTCATGAGAACATGAACCAAACGCTACGTAAAATTAACGTGATTTGCAAACTATTAAATCATATTAGTATATAATCCTTGTGATAGTCCATATAACTCAATTATTAAGAATTTGCATAAATCTAAATTTGAAATGCTATTATTACCGTTAATGTACAATGTGACGTAATAAGTAGTAATTATTTTAATTTTAATTTTTTTAGAAAATATTAAGTGTGGAAATTGCAAATTTAAAATAAACTCTAATCGAGCTTTACCATCTTCGACAACAGTAAAAGTACGTAACTAAAACAGTCTTTCAATGGCGCTTTTGCGTGTTTCTCTCTTGTCACTTTACCTTTCATTTTCTTGCATCGTATATTTCTTTCACGTCCAAACAAACTACAACTATTCAAACTAACTGTAGTTGTCTGTCACAACCTTAAATCCTGCCGGGCTTTTATCTATCTACGCATTAACAGACACAGCAGTCCTTCTATTCCATACGCGCAAAGTGAGAACCTTTTTGGAATAACTTAAACCTTTGAAACTTGTATCAGTCAGTCCAAGTCTCAATCTGGGTCGGTCTTTTCTACCCTCTGCTTGAATCTTTCATTGATATTTTCTTGTTATATTATTCCTTCTCCATTTCAATTCCCCACATAGTTTTATCCACTGCTCTGTTTCTGGCAGAGCTTGTTGGGGACCTTGCTCTGTTTCTAGTATCTCTCTATTTTTCAACTAAAGTTTTTCATTTTTTTTTAAATTACTGTCTCTTAGAGCATGTGGGGTTTAATTCTTTGCCTCCCAATCAAAGGGAAATGCTAATCTTTTCTGGATTCGCGGGCGCGGATTTGGGGTACAATTCAGGGGCAAGTGTGAAACTGTTATCTTTTTCATTCATGTTAGTTTCCTATCTGTTTAGGTTGACTTGGATTTCTTGACTTCAAAAGTGTGGTGGAGGAGATTGGTTTTGGTTAATCAGCAGATGAGAGTTGAGTTACTGGTATAGGATCAGAAATGGGATCTAGTAATGAGTTCTATTCTGAAGATTTTAATTTGGAAGCTAAGTGGGTGATTGATCCTAAGCTTCTTTTTGTTGGGCCAAAGATTGGAGAAGGAGCTCATGCCAAAGTATATGAAGGAAAGTAAGTCAATACTTTTGGATTTTCCTTTGTTTTTGTATCTGAAATACATGTTTTGATCGTTTTTTCACTTTCTTATCTGATTTAATATGATCCTACTGCCGCCGAAAGTTCTCTTTCAAGATTTGTTCCTGTTTCTGGCTAAGATCAATCCACGGAGAGTCTCCTACTCCCAGTCATTACAAGCATTCATCTCCTACTCCCAGTCATTACAAGCATTCATTCTTCTACTGACATTGCCATTTCCTTCTCCCTAGGTACAAGGATCAAAATGTTGCTATCAAAATTGTTCATAGAGGAGAATCCCCAGAAGAGATTGCCAAGAAAGAAGCGCGGTATGCGAGAGAGATTGCAATGTTATCCAGAGTTCAACACAAAAATCTAGTTAAGGTTGTTCCGTTTAATAGAAGGATCGAGCTGTGTTATTGTTCAAACGGTATTATGAAAAGAATAATGATGTGTCTGTTGTCTGTGCAGTTTATCGGTGCTTGCAAGGAACCTGTCATGGTGATTGTAACTGAGCTTCTGTTAGGCGGGACACTGCGTAAATACCTACTGAACTTCAGACCAAGGCAGTTGGAAATGCATGTGGCAGTTGGATATGCACTTGATATTGCTCGTGCCATGGAATGCCTGCACTCCCATGGCATCATTCATCGTGACCTAAAACCCGGTATGATGTAAAACTGAAGCATTAGATAGCAATGATTCATTCTATGCTATACGAGAGAGTTGTTATACGTAATCCGTCGAGCTTTACCAATTGGGACTCGAAGTTTACATAAGATCATGACAATTTGATTGCTTTCCATCGTACAGAGAACTTGATCTTGACTGCCGATCACAAGACTGTTAAACTCGCAGATTTCGGTTTAGCCCGAGAGGAGTCGTTAACAGAGATGATGACTGCAGAGACAGGAACTTATCGGTGGATGGCTCCAGAGGTTCATATTTGATGATTGATGAGCTTTCATTTCTCATTCACAATGTCTTTTGCAGCAACTGTTCATAAGTTTAGATTGAAATGCTAATTGATAAGTCTTCCACTGGCAGCTATACAGCACAGTCACATTACGACAAGGTGAGAAGAAACATTACAATCACAAGGTTGATGTTTATAGCTTTGCAATCGTTTTATGGGAGCTTATCCACAACAAGCTGCCTTTTGAAGGCATGTCTAATCTGCAGGCCGCATATGCAGCTGCTTTCAAGGTGAGCAATGAGTATTTAGTTGTTAGGCTAGCCAAAGTTCAGGTATTACTCCATACCTGCGGTTAGTAGCATGTTTAGGAATCACCATTTGCTGCTTTACTTAATTGTTTCAGAACGTGAGGCCCAGTTCCGAGAACCTCCCGCATGAATTGGCTATGATCGTGACCTCATGTTGGAACGAGGAGCCGAATGCTCGACCAAATTTCAGGGAAATTATACAGATGCTTCTGCACTATCTGTTGGCCATCGCACCAGCAGAGCCTGTTGTTCCTGCGCAGACATTCTCTTCTAAGAACATGGTATTACCACCGGAGTCTCCTGGGACGAGTTCGTTGATGGGTGTAAGAGATGATTCTGGTGAAACCCCTGGAACCACAATGGAGGACAAGCCAAGGGGTTTGTGTTTCTGCTTTAACCAATGTTACTGATCATGTCCGAAGGCACGAAGTCAGCCTCTGGAAGTAGTTAGGTAACTTTAAGGTACAATAGTCAGTAAATAGTCTCGACAAAGGAAGTGCCAACTTACATAGGAAACCAACCAAACCACCTAAGTATCAAATATCTTCCATTGACTTCCCAATAAGGTTGGGTCAATTCAGGTGAATTCAGATGTTATCGTCTATCTCTACTGTTATTTTTAGGACAAATGTCCCTTTGTAACATTTATGATATACCACATTTGTCTTCTCTTCTCCGAACCCACTTGTTCAGATCATGTAAAAATTACAAAACGGAAGAAGACAAGAACGCAAGTGAAGTACAAAGCAACATTTGTTGTGTTTTTAGGTGAATGTGCCCCTGTAGGGACAAATTTATACTGAAGCGGCCTCGGTTTAGCTGCCGACGCTCTGCTATGAAAAGAAAGCATCTTAATTTTTTTTTTTTTTTTGGAAGACAACCGGTGTGCGGACAGCCTTACTCGTCTTGCTGGTGTCCGAAGCCCGGAGCTTTTCTTCTTATATGACCCCCCTTTTGGAGTTCAGGAGCTCCTCTGATGAAATGCGCAAGGCGCCATGTACTCCAGAGAGTTAATTTAGTATTGTTATTTCCTTTGTAAAAAAAAAACATCTTAATTTTTTAGTATTAATTTAAAAAATGAATACTAAAAAATATTTTTAAAGAAAAAATATTTTTTAAGTAAAATTATTTTGAATTGTCTTAGTATTAATTTTCAAGAAAGTTTACTCAATTCAGTCTCGTTCAATTCGAAGTCAAGATCAAATACGATTTGATTGGATTTTAGAGTGAACTCAAATTTGACGATTGATGTAAAATAATGTTGTTTTAGTATAATGTAAATTTAATTAAACTTTGTTTGCTCTCGGGACTATACTTTCGTATAAATTAAAACTTAAATATGACCTTGTTTGGTAAATTATTTACCGACTGTTTTTTTTACGAATTGAAAGATCTTATCTATTTAATCATGTCAAACTATTGATAATTATATTTGATAATCAACGGAATGAACTCAATTCGCTAATTTTGAAAACGCTCAAATGAGGAGCACTTTCTTTTAAGGAACTAAAAGATTATTATATCCAAAAGTTATTATAAATTACTAAAAAATATAGAGATAGAGATAGAGATAGAAAGTTTATTATTTAAATTTAATATTTAAATTTTAATTTTTGAAATTGAATTAATATCAAATTTGCTTTAAATGATGTTATTGACTTCTTTTACTCTATCTAAATTCTTATGAAAATATTTAAATAAATATTAAGATATAATATTAATTCCTTATAAATTCTGTTTTTAAGTTAATTTCAAAAATTAAAATAAAATAATAAACTCTATATCAATATTATTATTTAAATTTAATATTTAA
>JANZLD010000236.1:3819212-3836331 GCA_026413575.1 Erythroxylum carthagenense
TTAAGCAAATATTTAATAAGCAAATAACAAATATAATTCGTACTAAATTCCTTTAATATTCTAACCCCTAATTTGGGACGTTACAAGATGTGGTTGAGTGTGCCAACCATGATTGCAGCAATTGACTGGATTAGCAGTAGATAGAAAGAGATTGTCGTTTTCCTAGCCTGGATTGCACGAACTAGTTCTTTGTAGTCATCTAAGGTTTTCAAAAATTATGATTGAAAGATCTTCATCATCTATAGGAGCACCGAGTATTGCAAGTTCGTCAGCTTTAGCTCTGACGTTCTGGAGTAAGTCAGTAATACTCATGGATCCCTTATTGAGCTGCTTCAATCGATTTTTCACCTGCTTGATTCGTCCATGAGATGGTTTGGCATATGTATTTGCCAATATTGTCCAAGCTTCTTTTGATGTTTTTGCACAAGCAATGAATGGAATTATTATGGGAGATAGAGAACCAATAATTGCATTGAGTATGAGTTGATCTTGTCTAACCCAGACTGTATAATCTGGATTTGGTGTTGGGGTTCCAGTGAGTGTTTTCTCATAACAAGGTTCTGAACCATCAATATAACCTAAAAGATCATATCCAATAAGTAAATATTGAAATTGTAATTTCCAAAGAACGTAGTTGATTGAGGTAAGCTTCAATGAAGCTTGGGCTGCAACATTAACATGACTAAGAAGGTGCAGGAATCATTTGTATTATGGATCGTTGCAGTGGTACTGGCCATTGAAAGGAAAAAAATAGAAAAGAAAGAAGGGGAAGAAGAATCAGATTGCTTCTGATACCATAATAGAGGAAATAATTGATAAGTTTTCTATATTTCATTGAATCGAAAGATACAAATTTATAGGACAGATGAGCCTTAGTACAGCTGGAATAATTTGAAAAAAATCAAAAAATTAAATAGGATGAGATATGCAGTTAATATACAGATCGTATGTAACAATTAGTTATTATCAGAGATAGATCAAATCTTCATAGCGATATTAGGTTGTAGTAAGGCTACAGGCTACTTTGAAATAGAGTTTAGATCACCTGTCCGTTATTTTGTGCCTATCTTGTTCTATGAGTATCTATCTATTTAATTTTTGTGGATCTTGTTTTTTGGATGGTTGAATATCCATAAAACATAGTAGTCATTAATTAATAGGAACATATGATCTGCTCCTTTTGAAATGTAACGAATCATTTATATTATTATTTTTAACTACGATATATATCAAATAAATTAAAATCACCTAATAATCTATGGTGCAAACCTTGAGTGAATATAGACACTTGCAAGTCTTACAATTGACAAAAGGCAAACTCTTTAGGATGATGATTCATAAAGAGTTCTTTGATGATCTCTAAACTTATTGATCGATAAAAGCAGACATGAATACTTTCCGATAAAGTGTTGCGTATGCTTGCAATAATAAAAAAGATATAATATCTATCTTAGTAAAAATTTCTACAGCATGCATGTGATTGAAAAATTCCTATGTTCTTCCCACAACAAAGGGCCAATATATTGTCTCCATTTAACTATTTTTTAAAATTATAATGTTCATGTCTCTACATCTTTCTTTCTTTTTCTTCATAAAAGAAAAGTCTAATTATTGAATTCTTGTTTATAGCATTAGAACATAAAATTTAATATACTTAATATTTAAAATCTTAAAAGATAAATAACTAAAACTTAAATATCAATATATTGAATTAAATATTCTTTAACATATTAAAGTTTAAAACACTTCTTAAGATTTCTCACATAGTATGAAGAAACTATTACTTTCATTTTATAATTTAATATGTTTACCAAATTTAATAATATTAATGTTAAAGAATAATTTATAAATATAAAATAATGATTGTGAAAATTTCAAGAGGACTATAAGATTATTTTAAACAAATGGGTAATTTATAAAAGTTGGGCCTCAAAGCCCAATACTTAGCCCAATTACTCTTGAAACTCAAACGATGGCGGGAAGTAGGCAAACGGCGACGAGCATCAGGAATGGCGTCGGAAGTTGAATATTACTTGTTCGATTGCCTCTCAAACTCAGGTATGTACTTAAAGTCAACAGTAACCAACGCACAGTCCGACATGGTAAAGTTAGTCAACCCAGTTTCCCCGTAACTTGGTGTCATAAACATATGTTCGTCAGTCACCGGAAGATAAGGGTTCGTCGGAAAGATGTGAACTTTAGGGGAGAGAAGTTCAAATAATGATGTAATGATAATGGGATTACAGGGAACAAAGCTCATGGTAGTGTTGGTCTGTTGGGCAATCCAAATGATGTATACGACATCTTGTAGTCTCGGCAACTTCTGGGCTACCGTCAGGTTGGAGCTCTTCAGATGACCTCTTCATCAAGCCTCAACTCTAAACACGATCTCGTACATTTAGCCTCTCTTGATCATCTGGTCCTCTCTCCGGTCACTGTTTCTGTCTCTGTTCTTTCAGGATTATGTTTCAGAAGTTTAATTTCTTTGGTTTTGATTGGTTTAGCTAATTGTTCTCCTTTTTTAGTTGGAATTCTGTGCATTTCCCAGATTGCTCAATCTAGCTATATTTATTGCATCTTGTTGAAAAAGGCTTTCTACGTGCAGGTTAATCGGTTGCAAAGTGAAGGTTAATATGGAGGTGTGCTATTGTTGGTGGCAAAATTTCAAGTTTTCTACATTACAGAGAGGATAAGATTGATCATATGATCTCCAAATATGCTTAAGAGAAATTTCCATTTTGGTGATCTGTATAATATTAACTGAACCACAAAATTTCTCCCAAGTTGCCATTTTTATCTTCCCCAGCAATCTTATCCTTCCATGTCAATCATTTCATGGATGCAATGCTTCTCCTATGTGGTTGTGCAGGAGGTTCTTAGCGGATGGTTACATGGATTTGTCACTTCTCAGTTGCTAATGCAGGTAATGGTGATAAATTCATTACCGAACGTGTAGAATGAAGCGTAATTTCAATCTTAAAAGGTACGTCAAATCACAGAATTTCACTCTGTTTAGAATTGGACATCAGCAGCATATTTTTAACACAAACGGTAGTAAAGTTGTGCAGTTGAGAATTGTAGCTTTTTGGTGCCAAATCCAATGTCAAATAAGCAATGCATCTTCTTGCTGATTCATAAGAGTTCAAAAGGCTTCTAAACTATCTGATGTGCCAACCTGTACATAAGCATCTTTAGGAATGAATCTCCTGATACCTTAAACCTAGAAATGGTGGAGGTGGCTCGAAGGTTTGGAGCTGCTTCAGGATTTACTGGTAATGGTGGAGCTGTTGGGGGTGCATGTCAGGAAGCTAGATTTGTTATTGAAACTGTGAAAGTTGTTCGCTTATGTCTCAATTCTGATGATCCTAAGACCCTGTATGCATAGAGAACATGCGTACCGTGCTTTTTACCAATTCTTGTTTATATATAAATTTCGATCCAAGTTCACATTATTCTTTGCACTTAATAAAATTTAGCATATTCAAAACCATGATGCAAGTCCTAAAATGGTTTGTACAAAAAAAGTTTAGTATGATTGTTTAGATTTAATGGGTTTTTGTTTTGAATGAACAAGAAAAAAACAAATCCTGGTATGCAAACAGATCAATGACAACAAATAACTAAGGCAACGAGGAACATTGATTCTTGAATTCAATAAGTTATGCCGGAAAAACAGAATTATCATAGTCAAAATTGCATCACCATAGGGGTTAGGATGCAAGAATTCCATGACATACTTATGTAGAAATTGAGTTCATCCTCCTAGCTTGTAGTTGATTTGTAAGCCCTGGCTCTCTTTTCTTCAAAGTAAGCTTTCTCTGCATTAGCCATTCTATCTTGAAACATTGCCCATTCATTATGACATCTTTCCCTCACCTGACAAGAAGTTACAAAAGGATACAAGGGTTAGACCTTTGAGCATTCAGTCTGATCAAGCAGTAGAGAGTAAGGAAGTCATCTAAACAGTTGATATGTGTGGTAGAATTACGTACCCCTTCCCATGGTGCTCTTCCAGTTTCGGTTTCCCCCTTAATGAAGAAGAGAATGTAGATTAGTTATATGTCAAACATAACAGCTTTGCTTAAGAGCTTAATGGCTTCAGTTTAACCTGGTTTCCAAGTGAAGGAACACCTTGGTGTACGATCCACTGAGCATCGACGACTCCTATTTTCTCATGAGCAGGCTGTTTCCAAGCATAGTCACAAATGTGAGAAATCGCTAAGGCTGGAAAGAGCAAGTTAATAAAGGTGAGAAAAGGGTTGCTAACATCAACACATTTCCTCAAAGCGAAGTCTAGACCCCATCCATGAACCAAGTCATTCTGCAAGAATATTGAGATGTCAGGCTAATACGCAAGAAAATAATGAAGAAGTTCCTATAATGAGAGTATTCAAGTACATAGCCAAAGACCTGAATCATGTGCCAAACACATCTCCATGCATCCCTAGAAAACACGGTAGCCATGATTTCAACAAATCTGTCCATCAAATAGCCACAGAAAGGTAAACCAGTTCTTGAGAAATCAGAGTTCATCAACAGACTACAGTATGTTTCATATAGACATTATATCTTTGCATACGCTGCACATGGTGGCAAATGCGGATCAGTGCACCGACCAGGCTGCTCCTCGGTGTCCCTTCAGCAAGCAAGGAAAAGGAGAAAGTATAAAGTTAGGAACGATGCAACCAAACATATAGAATGGAAGGGAACAGATTAGGCAGTCAGTTATACTTGTGAACTTCTGTATCATCTCTCTTCTTTGTCATAGCCCATGTTGTTCCTCTGCTGGGATCTAAACCAGGTTGTGAAATCTCCAAACCATGTTTCTTTACCAATTTTATGTATCTAAAGCAAAGAAGTATTTAATTTCTTCATTCTTCCTGAAACAACATATTTAATCATAACAGTACATCAAGAACCACTTACTCCGCTGCATCAAAATTCTCCACTCCAAGATCTTCATCCCACATGAAAATATAATCATAAGGTGCAACAATGTCCGGATGCAGAAAGCGTTTTGCATACCACCTTGATTGAATTATAATGAGCTAAGAGAAATAAAACTCAAGTACACAATCCATTCAGATTCACACAAAATTGACAAAAGGGCTAGTTTCTAACCACTTTGTTTGCTTGCTAGCACTCACATGGATAGCCCGCTTCGACCACTCAAACTCGTCCCATTCAGTGGTCCGACCATCATAGTGAAACAACATGATCGAGAAGTCATCTGAAAACTGTTTTGTTGAGAAAAAAATGAAAGTAAGCTACTACATATATATATATATATACACACACACATATATAGAGAAAGAGAGGATAATGACCTTTTTGACTGCTGCATCAATATTATTCATCTGACCATACCCAACTGTAAAAGTCACCAGATACTTCGGCTTGATGTATAAATCCTGCAAATTCCACCTCCATCAATTAAAAGGTTCAGATTAGAGAATAAAGGACCAGAAGGAATCATCAAAAAAGTTGAGAATCATATTAAACAAGAAAAGAACAGTTATTATTAGTAGTAAAGCTTAGTGGATATGATATTATTAAGGCCAAGTGAGAGACATCCTAAAATTCTTACCATTTGCTTTAGATACCTAATAGAGTGTAAAAAACCTGCTTCTCCATCTTCAGCAATCCAAAATCTAAACTGAAATTAAGTCCCAGTTGTATCATGAAGCCACAAATTGGCTTTGAACTACAGTCCATGCATCAAACAAGAATCAAATTCACAGCTCACGATGAAGTACAGTTTCTGGTAGTTTAAGCTTGGTAGTTTCTGCCCCTTTGCATTGAGCTACTAGTAACTTAAATGTTTTCTAGTTTATAACTTCCAATACCGCAGTGCCCACTAACACAGAATTAGACATTAAAGCAGTCATGCTGGAGGTTCCAACCTCTTCAGGCTGACCCCACAATCTCCTGAGGTATAAGTCTGACTGGGATACAACTATACCAGGAGGCAGTCTCTCAGCTCCTCGAGGATTTGTTCGAACCCAGATCTGCATATTTTAAAGGGTTCAAGAATTAGTAAAGAGAGATAACATACATAAAGAAATTTTTCTGCTAATTTCCAAGTGAGAAACACTTCCAATTTATGTAAGGTCAGAAGCTAATGCCTTCACAGGATGATGTACAAGTTCATACTCCCAAACAAGTTCTGGTTTCATCTGCATATGACAGCCTTTAGGTTTCATTTATTTCCAAATATTCACTCAGTTGACAGTTAGATATCGTAGTTTCGGTAACGCAATCACAGAGTCGGAATTGGCTTGAAAAACCCAAAGAATCATGGCCAGGAGAGTTAAGAACGGACCTAGTGGTAGTGTTTGCATAAGAACAGTTTAGATAAAGACTTACCTTTGTATTGTCATACGAATGAAGTTCAAGAGATTTGTCTTGATTTCCATTCAGAGAAGCCCAAGCATTGAAAAGCGCTTGGGTTGAAAGACCAGAATACTTGTTATCAATATATGTGAGATCAATCGAAGGAAACAGACCGGACGGAAGGTTCACCTAAGAGTTTCCAGAATATCAGAATAAGTATACTTGAACTGTTTAGTTTCTTCCACACAACATTGGCATTAATAGAAAGGATGTTAACCTTGGATAAAGAAACTGTTGGAAAGGATATTCCTAAAAAGAAGCCACAAATGATTCCAATAAAAGTTGTCATGAAAACCCTCATTGTCTCACCAGGTTTCCTAGTATTGCCACTGCATTTAAAAGTAATCTAAAGTCAGACATGTCCATATCTCCACCATTATCAAAACTTAAAAATACTAAAAGAACAAGAAAAGTTAAGAACCCTTTCCTCTTATAACAATTGCTTGAAGTTTCATACCTCCGCATTTTGCATCTTATTCAAAATTTTCCGAGTTTGAGATCCCAGAGGTCCAAATCTGAAAACTAACAGATCAGTATCCTCTCCAGAAGGTGATAGAGTTTACAAATATAGATGCTTTCGAATGAAAGGAACCCCTTCACCAAAAGATCACCAAGTCTGCAACCTTCTCAACAGATAGACCAAAGGCCTGAAATCAATCAAATGCAATCTCATAAGCATTTAAGAAAATAATAACTTCGCCAAACATCACACATATACTGGCACAGTCCAGATAACAGACAACATAAATGAATTGTTCCAGTCATTTGGATCGCAACATGCTTTGACAGTAACAAGCATGCTGATCCTACCAATGTCATGTATTATTGACACTCGCTCAAGGGCAAAGTTATTAACTTTTCTTTCGATGTTTTATTACAAAGTTCAGATTCAAAAATATTCTTCTTACAACATCTTTCTAAACTCGAACATGAAAACAAGCCCACGCTCAGACATCTTCTATACTCCTTCCAAGTCCAAGACAACCTGGTCCACCTTTCTAACGACAACTTCTCATTACAGTTTTAGTCAAGAAAGTGTACACCTAATTAATAAAAAACGACCTTCCGTCCCCAGTGAACCTACAACGATGGCCTACCTCCAAATTACCAGAAATCTACCACATCAACCCAATTCAAATCTCAAAAAATATCATGCTGAAAAACCTTCCACCCAATACCAGACATCACGCATATGAACCAAATCCAACTTCCAATAAAAGCTAATGAAAATGAAAATAATTCGAAAGAAACAAAAACCATATCAAGAAACTTATGAACGAGAACAACTGAATGTGGCATTAAATCAATGATTCTTCTTTCTATAGGAATACCTTGACAGAAGATCTAATGCATGTCGATTGTTGAAGTCAAATGTTAATCACACCTTTCACTGTTTTCTATCAAGAAAAATAAGATTCAGAAGCAGAGAAACAGAAAGAGAAGAAACAACCAACAGGTGGAATAAAGCTTGGACTTTTGAGATGAAAATTTGATGATTACCAAGACAGTTTTAAGTTTTCCTACCTTTGAATGAGTTTCTCAGTTGGGTTTCAGAGAATAGATGGGAAGACTGTTTCAAGACTATCAAGTTACTCCCGCTGATCTAAACTCCAACTCAAGTTCCCTTCTCAGGACGGTTCATTATATATGTGACACTTATTTATGTTAGGATCTAAACTCTGACTGAATCATTCCAGCTGAATCTTTGGGACACATGGCAGAAAACATTTGCATCTATATCGTTGCAGTCAATATCATAAAACTACAAATTAATTAAGTACAGTTTGAAAGAATGATCTGTAGGAGTGTCATTGTTTTCACCCTAATGCCACTTTGACACGCAATTCACACGAGGGACACCTAGTCCTTAATAATGATAATGACATTAATTTGTTGGTAAAGTCAGAGACTTTGAACTCTTCAAATCCATCATAAGATAATTGGGCTTAGGGGAAGATAATGTTTATGATTGGCTTTTAGAGACTGTTTAAGATTCTAAACGGCCTACCTAACTGAACTTTGGGCGGTCAAATTCTATGGTTTTATGGTTAGTTTTCCAATGGAAATCATTTTGTCTCCTTCGTAACTTACAAGTTTTAGCATTTGGAGAGCAATGGTTAGAAATGAAAGACTGAAATATGAAAATTGTAATGTTGTGAGATTTTGAGTTCTCTTTGCGTGCCATAATTTGGTGATATCCAGAAAGGTCATGACTCACGAGAATGAGAATAATGTCACATGGAAACATTCCTATTACGTATTACAATAATAAAGCTGATCCTTTTTCTGTCATTGTTTGATCTGATCTACCTATTTATTTGTTTACCTAAAGAAAAAAAACAGTTTATAAGAAATTTATTATATTTGAATATTGATATCTATTGTAAGAAATTATATTATATAATAATTATATAAAATTTCAATCATAACATCACAAATTATAATATTTAACAAAATGATTTTTTTTAATATGATAGCCTTAATATCTTCATGAGACATTTATGTTAATTATGAGTTTCGTTAAATAATAAAAGGGATAATTTTTAAAAGCCTACCCTAATTAGGTATTTGTGCACACCAAATATGCATTTAGTAATCGAAGCCACAAAAAAACCTAAACTTTAAGCGAGAAAACAGAAAATAATAAAGGACATTCCTTTTGCGACTCCAGTCGAAAAACTTTCTACCAAAGTAAGGATTTTGATCGAATTTGGAGAGACAGAGCTCTGAAATTTTTTTTTTCCTTTTAAGGACCCACCAAAGATGTCGGCGCCGGACTTTGAGGGAATCTCTAGAAACTCGAGCAAGCTCGATCAGTTGAGGAAACAGCAAGAGCAAGTGCTTGTGGAGATCAACAAGATGCATATAAAGCTACAAGCTGGTTAGTGCCCTAAAGATTGAACCTTTGAGGGTATAATCTATGTGGGTGATTGTAATGTTGGTAATTTGATGATCCCATGTGTTGATTTTGCTGCTTGGATTATGATTAATTGATTTTGTATTGATCAATGTCAGTTTAATGTTGGTGTTTATGGGATTTACGTTTGATTTATTTCTTGTGTGGATTTGATATGAATTAACTTTGTCAGTTCCTATCAAATGGGAAATTTAGCTGCATTGTCGCCAAAAAAAAAGGCAAAGAAGAAGAAGAAGAAGAAGAAACTCAAGTTTTCTGGGGTTGCTTATTATCATTATTTTTTTTCCTAAAGTTATTGTCAGGTGTATTAATGTTGTGACGTTGCATATTTCACTTAAAGTCTGTTCAATAGTAGATAGGTCGTGATGCTTTATTATGTGTATTCCCTTAGTGATCTTTCAATTGGTTTTCAGCATAAGAAACTGTCAAGGCAGGCCCTTCAGACAACTATTTCATTATATTCCTTTCATAGCTCAGTTCCATTCATTTAATTACTCCTTTGGTTTTTCTCTTCATAGGTGTTTAATGATTAACTAAGGCTATGCTCGGTTGGTGGTTTTATAATAGAATGGAATGGAATGTAATATTATTCCATCGTTTAGGAGGAGGTTTTACAATGCAATGGAATGGGATGGGATGGAAGAGGAGGGTTTCATACTACATCTCATTCTATCATAAACAGTAAAAATAGAAAATCTCCAATTTGGGGGGTTTAGGATAGAATATAAAATGATACACTATATTACATTATAAACCCTTCATCCAAACAATATTTCACTATATTACATTATGAACCCTTTTATCCCTCTCAAACAACAATTTTCTAATATTACATCCATTAACATTCATTATATTATAAATCATTCTATTCCATTCCATTAAAAACTTTATGTCCAACCAAACATAGCCTAAGTTTTGCATGCTTATCTTTTGTTGGTGCTTTGAATATTGATCTCTATTTACTTTTATCTTCATATGCAGCTGATTTAAGGATTTTTTTTTTTTTGGCATGCCAATGCAGCTCCTGAGATTGCTGAAAAGCCTGGTGATGATTCTTTGTCACAGCTTAAGACTTTATACATTAGGGCCAAAGATCTTTCAGAAAGTGAAGTAAAGTATGACACTGTCTCTACATATCGAACAAAGTGTTCCCTACTTTGATTCGATGAACAGTCTAATAACATGCTATATTCTTCAGATCACATATTTTTCTGTGGGTGACATTATAAGATAATTTGACTGGCCTTTTTTTTATGTGGATGCAGCGTCTCTACTGCCCTGTTGAGTCAACTAGATGTTTTGCTGACATCTGGACCTTCAGGACAACGAAGGAAGATTGGTATGTTACCTACAGTGAACACTAAGTTTCATGTTTGCTTGACACGAACTCTAGAAACTCTTCCTGTGATTATCAGATGCACTTCCTTCTTTTCAAAGCTTATTGTACCGGAATGACAACCCTTAGACTTTCTACAAAAGGTTGAAAGTTTTCCGATTGTGGCATACAATTCTTCAAATGACGTGTGCCACATCATTTTTTGTGGTGTTGCCTTTTTCTGGATTGCACTGGTGTGAGCAGGTGCTCTTTCCTTAGTGGGTTTTATCCTTGCCTTGGATGTTACTGACTAGATCTTCGATAAGACTTCATTAGCCGAGTATCTTTGGCCTTTTGAAAAGTTGGGACTTGAGTCTGCGGGGTTGTAAATGTCATGGAATTTCTCCTAACATAATTAAGGGCCTCTCAAATAAAAGAAAAAAAGGACACCTTCAAAAAATTCAAGTATTTTTTATTTTTTGAACACCAATTGTAGAAAGTGCTTACATTGCAAGAAAAAAGGTTCTTTTTTATTTACCATTAGAATGGCTATGCTTGTGTTCACAAGTTTATATTTAATACATTACAATAGGTAATGATCCGAAAAAGAAAAGGATGAAGGCTGATTCAGATATCTCAAATCTTAATGCTTCTGCAAGAAGCCAACTTGAGGCTTGTGCTAGTCTGAAGGGTGAGCAGGTATGCATTTGAAACTTGGTGAAATTATACAGCTGTAGAAACCCATAAGCTTATACATAGTTCTTACATTTTCCTTGCTTTAGGACCCTTATGTTTTTCTTCATTTGGATTCTACAATATAGTTGTCATATGATTTTTTTATACCAAATGCGTCGATGTTCTGGCCTAATCAGGTAGCAGCTAGGGTCAGAGCAGATAATGCCGAAAACGATGAGTGGTTTGTTGTAAAAGTCATGCATTTTGATAGAGAAACGAAAGAGTAAGTTATTATTCTCTGCAGCTGGATGCTTACATTATTAACTCGAGAAGTTATTGAAGTATTCTAGCCTTGATACTTTCAATGCTAGTTTTTCGCTGCTCTTTTGCTTGCCCAATTACTGCAAAGGTTACTTTAGTTATGAGGTCATAATTTGTTGATGTCCTGCCTGCAAGCTAATTGAGCTCAACTAGAAATGCCAAGCTTGAAAAGAAGTATACGAACTTTTTCTTTATTCTTTTGAATAAAGTTTAGTTTATCCACTCTGTGGGCAGAAAATTACTGTATTCAAGCACAAAATGATCCAGTTGTGGTTAGAGGATAATACTAGGAAGGAAATTTTAAGTTTCCGTGACAATAAGAATGCTGTCGATTCATTTAGATTAAACACCTTTAAGCTATATTGCCATTGATTACTGGAGCCAGCATACCTTCTAATTACAGGCATTCTAAGATTTCCTGTATACATTTGCTCATTCCTGTTGGAACAAGTTGTTTGCTTCAATGGTTGGCTCATCAGAAAAGCGATTAGCATTTATGGGCACACAATTGTCAATAAATGGTAGAGACGGGATTCGTGTAGGATAGAAACACAACTACTCCAGGTCCTTTAGTTTAATTCAGAATCTTTTTCTTTGTTCTTGTTTGTAGATTTGAAGTACTTGATGAGGAGCCAGGTGATGATGAAGATGGCAGCGGGCAAAAGTAAAATCAGAATTTTTGCTTATGTTATAAAAACCGTAATAATGCATTCCTGTACTTCTTCCACAAATGATGTCTTTGTTCTTGTCTGTTACATTCAGAAAGTACAAGCTTCCTTCGTCAAGCATCATACCTTTCCCCAAACGCAATAATCCTTCTAGCATCTCGGATTTCGTTGTTGGAAATCATGTTTTGGCTGTCTATCCGGGAACTACGACACTCTATAAGGCAACTGTTGTTGGCCCCCCTAGAAAGGTACTGCTTTCATCCCATCATGCTGTTTTGTAGTTGCAATTAGCCCTTAAAATTTTATTAGTTTCCTTCTTCAACTTAAAATGCTTTGCGACTGGGATTAGGGACTGACTACTTGTTATATTTTGTTTATCCGGCGGGGTGTGATGGACCAACAATGTTATACAACTTCAGAGAAAGACTGATGAGTGAGTGCCTTCTTGCATTTCATGTCTGTTTTGTTCAAAAACTGAGATAAATTTATTGCGGTATCCCAAAATGTACAACCCTGAAATGACTGCTATAGTTAGTGTTTTTGTGTTCGTACGGTCATCTTCTTTAATCGTTAACTGATGTTCTTCGAGTAGCAGAGAATTCTCTTACCAAATATCCAGTTTATGGATACAAAAGTCCATAGTAGAGAAACTGCAATAGTCTTGTCTTTTTCTAAATGCTTGCACATTTGCATATTAAACTTGATGCTTACCAAGATGATGTTGTTTTTCATGGGGTAATAACATGTTTCTATGTTTTGGCTTGTATAGCTATTTACTGGAATTTGAGGACGATGAAGAGAATGGGACATTGCCTCAGAGAAAAGTACCTTTCCACAAGGTTGTTCCTTTACCAGATGGACATGATCACTAAAATCCTTATATGATGGACCAACTGGCGGCGACAGTTGGTAGTTAGAAGACATCGTTGTTGGTAATTGTTGCTTGTGCATTAGAAAAAAATGGAAGTTCCTGAGTATATTTATGATCAAAAGTGAGAAAATGTATATTTATGAACATTCCTATGATGTACATGCAATAAATATAAAAAGAATTCTTACCACTAATTTGATCATATCATATATAATGATTATTGCGAGACTTCAGACTAGATGTGATGATGATGATGATGATATAATTGGATATAAGCACAAGCAAGCGCCACTTTATATTAGGTTTGTTAATATATTAGGTTTAAACAAGAAATAATATGTTAAAAAGTGTTTAATTTAATTTAATATTTAAATTTGTTATTGAGTAATTATTTTTTAAATTTTTAGTAATTTATTTTTAATAATACGACATGTCTATAAATACTTTTTTTAGCCACACGTAAGTAAAAATTAACATTTTAAAATATTAAACAATTAGTTCTCTGTAAATATGTAAAATCGAAATTTCCTTGTAAATGGGTGATGCACTTACACTTAATTTTAACACATTTTCTTATTAAAAATTTCATAGAAGAAATTCAAACTTAAAATTAAAAATATAGAATAATGTATTCTTTAAATTAGATAAGGATCTAAGTTATCCAGACTCAAGCTTACTTGAGATTTAACTATCCTAAATAAAACGATATTATTTTGTTTAAAATAATCGAATCTCTCTGAACTTGGGCTTATTATATAAGTCGACCCATTAAAAATAACTAAATTTAAACTCACCGTGTTCATCCTTTATTCACCTAATGTCTCTACATAAAGTGAAAAAATATCCTCAAGGCAAATTAATAATAGACCTTAAGAACAATCATTGGCCCTAACCTTATTCCCACACATTTTGGAAACACAGACTATTCTGCCAAGATGGTTGGCACATACCATTCGTATCTGCTTGTTTTAGTCACTGCCTGTGGCACGCCTGAGAAATTGGAATTGGTGGATCTGTCAGGGAACCATTCTGGGTATGATCAGCAACCCATTGATTTGCAGCCTGAGTATAATGCACCCCATCCCAGCTTATAAAGACTGAAGGGTCTTTGCAAGGGGCGCCATAGATTTCGGTATTGTTCACCGATCCCTTGTTCCCGCACCATATATGATCAAACTTCACATGATACCCACAGCAGACCTTCAGGGCATCAGCAAAACCTGAAAATGAAGTCTTTATTATCATGGACTACTTGTATGCCAATAACAGATCAAAAGATTTGCTTCCGGTCTGTGCCAAAGCATCCTGGTTTAAACCGATTTCGTGGTGAATGATTACGAGAAATTATTGTTAAGTGTTTATGTTCGAGAATGGTGAGGCTACCTAGATTCTTTGAGCTGCTGATTATCCCATACTTAGCAGCATAAACATCAAGTTACTGCAGCAGCTAACCTAAGATGATTTATATCTATCTAACAAAAATTGTTCCAAACACTTAATATAATTTCTCTTCACCATGCCGGTGGTTTATATTAGGATGCAGTAGCATGAACCAGAAAGGTTATGTTACCTAGATTCTTTGCACTGCTGATTATCCCATACTTAGCAGCATAAACATCCACATAAGTTATCGCAGCTTCAGGGAGCTCTTCCCGCAGCTTGATAATCCTATCCTTTAACTTGCCGTTGAACTCGATGGCCATGTCATTTTGAGCTTTTACACAGCCATGCTCGTCTAGATAACCTGCAGGTGGATTTGAGACATAGAAGAGGTTTACTGGCAGGCAACCGATGGGGCCTGTATTATGAATCCAGAATGCCCTCCCTCCTTGCTTATATAAGTGCTGCACAAATACATATAATACCATAATCCTGACTCAGTTGGGGCTAAGACAAGAATACATATTATCTAATCATCCGTGCACATACATAGTTTCACTTACTTGGACTGCAGAGGCTAATGGTTCAATGATGCTAGGCAATGTAGCCCGAAGTTGATCAAAACTCATCTTTCGAAAACCGACAGAAAGATCATTCTGACCAATATCAAACGTGTAAAGAGCCTTTGAGTAATCCTCTAGCCTGGGTAGTTTGTTCACCTCGGAGGAATTCTTCACTGAAAATTGGAGCACAAAATGCCAATCATTATCGGAAGGAAAGAAAAAACATAACTTGGAGAGGCTAAATCAGTAAATGTGATGGTTTACTAGCAAAATTTTCAACCTTGATTGTAAAGATCAGCAGCTCGTGCCTTGAACTGATCAAATTGTGTTATCTGCATACCAAGAAAAAAAGGGCTAATGCCATACTCGTAAATGGTTTCATTCGGCTTTAAGATGGTTGATCCTCCTGTGGCAAAATTGGCACCGTGACGATAAGTTGTTCCAAGTGAATTTAAGTAGGCACACAAGTATGGCAACTTCAAGCGCTCAGCTGCAGAAAAATACCAATCAACCAAGTGAATCTAAGCTCACAGAGACCTATAGATCCATTAGAATCTGTAGTTCCAGTAACTGGGCATCTAATCCTATTCAACATAACAAATAAACAAGTAGGTTTCAGGTGCAAAGATCATCACTTTTTCCTGCTAGGACATAGAGAAGGAAACGGGCAACAGATACAGAGATGTTCTTTGTTACCTATGAAGTCTACGATCAAGCGGCCATCACTGTCTCTTCCAGCTGATTTGTGAAAGAAACCTTCACCATACGGTTCTCTAATCGGCTCAAATGCAGCTGATATACCACCGGTGTCGGAATTTGAGTCACCAAAGTTGTAAATCGCTCGAAACTCGCATGGTGGCAAGACATTCGCATCACCACCTCTCGCAGTCAAAACCCATAAAACTATAATAAGCCCAGTGACCAAGACTCTCCCAAACTCCATTATCACCTCTACAAAAGACGAGATCTTTCTGGGAAATGTTTTGTGTCACTGTTATACACGAAACCAGCTGCACATGCTTTGCTAAGAACAAGCCTACCTTCTTAAACACACTCGGGTAGGTACTTTTAAGTGGACCGCTAGCTTAGCAGAGGTCAAGCTATTTGACTCTTGTTTCTCAATTATTGACAATGGCTTATCTGTTTTTCTATATAAAATTGGTATGAAAAAAGAAAGTAACTTCAACATGGAACTTTCTCCAACAGAATGAGGCGTTTACTAATCTTATCCATCTTTCCAACCCCCTAACCCAAAGTTGATGTTTAGTTTGAACAGAATGTGGTAAGAATCGGTAAGAATCAGACCGATGATCTTTAACATATTCTAAGTAAGCAGAATGTATATTACATGTCAGAAATTAACTATGAACAATAGAGATGTTGATCATGTGGCTCGTCGCATGCGAGAAAGTGAAACCAGAGCATGCTTGGTTGTCGGAATTGAGTGCAAGTGGACAAAACACAGGAACCCAAGTAGAATATGATGTGACATTTTCAAACGTTAATTTGTTCCCCACCAACGTTTACTTACTGGGTCCAAAATTTGCGGGGCCCAGTCACCGAATTTCTTTTTGTTTGATGCGAAAATAAATAAAAAATTTAGACAGAAAGTTATATTAAATCTTAATATTGTTATTTGTACGACAATTTAACTCAATTTTTCAACTTAAAATGAGTTGATTAAATTTGATTTCACATAATAATTAACTTAATTTAGCTCATCAATTTTACATATTAATTCAACTTGAAAAGAGTTGATTAAATTTGATTTGAGAAAATAATTAACTTAATTTAGCTCATCAATTTTACATATTAATTGATTTAGGTAAAACATATTGGCTAAATAGATATTAAATATTTTTAAAAATAGACTCTTTTGTCAAATTTTTAAACTCTTTTTTCCTTCTTTCTCCCCTCTTCTTTCTTTCTCTTTTTTTTAAAGTTTTTTAATTAGTTATTTTATTTAATTAAACTTTTGTAATTATTGTAAATTTTTAATTTTTAATTTTAAAGTAA
>JANZLD010000236.1:3840345-3858400 GCA_026413575.1 Erythroxylum carthagenense
CCGATTTTGATTCCCTTGCAGCATGCTCTCAATGCATTTTCCATGCTCTCCCCACTGTCATTAGGAAATGAACTGGTGAACATCGCTGGTTAAAAGATCTCCTTTTCCCAACTTGCCAATGATAATATATATTCCAATAGCTATATGGATAGTAGAAACAACTCGTACCTCCTAATGATTGACACCCCACATAATCTTTTACAGAAAACGACACCAGGGTACACAGATCCTGTAGATCATCAAAGCACAACGTGCTGACTCATCAAATTTTCCATGAGCGTAACATTAATTTATCGTGTTCATTGGTCTCAGGTTTATAATAGACAAGGAGGTAAATTAGGAGATGATGATTACGGCGAAATGCTTGATCTGTTGGAAGGAAATGACGCCAACATAGTTTTTACCTGTTGGAGTTGTGATCTGTCTTTCTGTGAAAGGGAGGTGACCAAGACCATGCTCAACAACCTGAAACATTCCTAGAAACAGATCACTTCCCATAAAAAGCCAAGAACTTGGTCTCTATATTCTCCCTTACCAGGCGAATCAGTCTGTCTGCGTAAAATACAAAATCGTGCTTTGTTGTGTTGACATCACGTATTAGTGTGTGCATCCCACGAATCTGAGTACTCAGAAACATGAGAAACTTTCTATCAGGAATCAGGAAACTATATATCAGGTACCTCAGCTTATGTTCCAAAAGAATCTACGACGTATCAAGCTAGGTTACCTGAAATGTCGAGGATATTACAAAAACATTGGGATATATTTTACACAAATCATGCTGGCCAAGCTTTGTACGAATATGTTGTACTATCAAGTCAATTGCAACATCATTGTCCGCACCTCGAGGGATTATTATATCTGCAAACTTTTTGGAAGGCAGTATGAATTCTTCGAAGCTGGGCTTCACAAATCTAGCATACTGCACAAATTGCAAGTAAATACGTAGTCTGAGGAATTGGAAAAGACCGAGAAGCCAAAATGCCTAAAGTAGTAGCTACATAGTGGAGCTTAGTAGATGAATTTCTGTGTTCCAAAAGGTGCTGAAAGATGAACTTTACTGACTTGATCAAGCACGTTCTGAATATTTCTTCCTCTTTCGACAGTATCACGTTGAATTCTTCGTGCAAGCCTAAGATCAGAATCTGTGCTGGTGAAATGATTGCGTGATTATTGTTTATATATAAGAATGCTACTACCCATGAGATAATAGGAACAGAACCTGTATCAACGAAGACCCTCATGTTCATGAGATCACGGACCCGAGCATCGTGAAGAACTAATATTCCCTCTACTATGATGACATCTGAAGGATTAACCTACGCTTGACCAAAAACATGCAGCATTAAAACCAGACCACTGGTTTCAAGAAACAAATGTCATATAGTTTAAAGAAGGATGTTAGGACATAGGAATCATCTTCTGCATTTTCTGAAGCTGATTCTATACCTGACGTCCATGATCTGTGCGTTTATGAGTCTTGAAGTCATAATTCGGTATACTAACTGCCCGTCCATTTTTCAGTTCTTCCATGCATAAAAGTAAAAGGTCCGTGTTGAAAGAGTCTGTAAAAGAAGAAGAAGAAGAAAACAAGATAAGCAGACACAACCGGTTTGCGTGTTAATTACAACATAGTCTAAGCCCATAAATCTAGGAAAGAACTAATAACAATGTTATTGATGTCAGTAAAATATAATGAACTTAACTGGAATCGGGAAAAAGCTTACCAGGATGATCAAAGTTGTACTCATGAACTTTTTCCAGTTTCTCACCACTCAGGGAATGATAAAACGAATCCTACGGTGACAGTGCAAGAGGATAAGGCACATAAACCTTAAGATGGGAGAAACCCAAAACATCTAAATGATAATAGCCATGTACTCAAATTTGTAAATTTTCACATGAAAGCGGCGAAAGTTTCATCCCATCATTTGCTAGTACCCAACATGAAACAATTACGAAGATTTTATAAATTATAACTAAAAGCCAGAAAGAAAATTACTTGGTTTACAAGAACTACGCGTTGATCATGGAGTTGTGATATGATCATATTGCAGACGGTCGTCTTCCCAGATGCAGTCCCACCAGCAACACCTTTTTTTTTTGTTCCAACGATTTAGAATCAGTAGAGCAAAGCATAATAGTTTTTACTTTATTACATTACAAATATCCAAAACCTGGAGATCCAAAACCTCGAAACTTTCATATTCTATGTGTACAATATAACATTAGGATACATAGATATGATCACAGTGGTACCAATGATAAAGGGTTCCTTGGGAATGTGTCTCGTTGATGATGGTGATGATACAGAGCCGTTTGATTGGACAGACAAGTGACGCTTGATCCCATCAGTCAACGTATTCAACGTCTCCGAATCCATGTTCCTTATTCTTCTTCTTCACTGAAACAAAGAAAGAGATGGATATGGAGGAGGAGATCGAGTGAAGACGGATTTGAGATAAAATATTACTGTTTTTGTTTGGATTTGTTTCTATTTACGAGGGGAAGAGAGAGACAGCGAAATACGCGGGATCTGTGGAACGTACGTGAATTGTGCATGCGAACCCGTGAAATTTCCTCTACAAATTTAATTATGGAATTTTAACTTCATCTTTCTTTATAGTTAAAATAGGAAAAAAAAACTCATTTAACCTTCAATTTCTTAAAAATTCACATAATACCTCATGTTTTAAAATCCGAAAAATAAACCGATAAAATAAGAATTTAAAATTTTAAAAATTCAATCATAAAATTGATAAATAAATCGATAAAATAAAATTTTTAAAAGTTCAATTATTAAATTGATATACTATTAAAATTGTACAAAATTATAACAACTCAATAAAAGTTCGCTGTGCTTTGTAGAGAGGTTTATTAGACGTTTTTATGCTTAGGAATAATGTTGTCTTTTTTCTTATTAAGTGGACAACTATTAATTGTAATTTTGGCTTTTAATAAATTATCAGTTAAGTTACGTAATTTGATCCAATTAAGATTAATAAAGTAATCCAATAAATGATCTATATTAATGAGTTGAAATCTAGGTAGAAAACGAATCGCTTTTAGTGTGGACCTGATTTATATCAACCTTGTGATGAAAAAGTTCGATATGGAAATTATATAAAAGTCAAAGTCTCCTATAATTGTTCGTATAAATCGTAAGCATATGAATTTCTGACCCATTAAGAGAGCTTGCGTATTGAGAAAACTGTAAAAAGGCCTAAACCGAATGTTGGTGAACAACTTCCTCAACTCTCCTAGGAAGATCAGAGCTCATAATGGAACTGAAATTAGGTATTCTATATTTCCTTTATTTTTACTCTTTTCATGTATGATCCTGAGTACATAATAGAGTCTATAATACATATTAGAAAGTTGAATTCTGATTAAAATTGAATAAAATTAAAGAATTTAAAATAATATTAAAAAATGAGATTATCTATATAAATTGAAGTTTTATTAAAAAATATTAAATAAAATTTATTTAGTTTATTCTAATTTATAAAAAGCACTCAATTTATAAAACTTAACTTGTTAATTAATCAATCAAAATGTTAATATCAAGATAAATCAAATTAAATTATTTTTTATTATTCATAATACCTTCAATTTTATTTTATAGTTCATTTGTCTTTTCTTGATCAAGGTGTGTGTGAGATATGTTCCCCTTCCACACTTTATCTCTTCTTCTAATAAAAATCTACTTGGGTATTAAAAACTAAATGAGTATAAAACTTAATATATATATATATAAATATTATTCAATCGATTTTAATTAATTATTTTTGAGTTAGCAACTTTTAAATTCAATTTCAAATTATTGTGAGATTAATTTACAATTTATACTTAAAAAGTTTATAATTTATATTAAATCAAAGTCCGAGAATATAATGTATGATAAGCAATTTTTCATATAAAAAAAATGTGAATATCACAATTTCATATAAAAATGAGAGAAGAGGTAAAAAAATATTAACCAAATTATAATTAACTAATTTTAATTTAAAATATCTAAAAATTTAAAATAAAAATTATGACATGATTAAAAAAACTCGACCAGTTTAGCTGGTTCAACTGTAAAAATCTTGAACAGTTTAGGTTTTAACTTTAATAATTCTTATTGATGAAAACTAATTATTTTATTAATTAATCGGTTAATTTCATAAATTAATAAATTTTTATAAATCAAAATTAATTAATTAATTTTATTTAGCAATTTTTTCAATTAAACCATAATTTTTTAATTATATGTAAACTTTTTAAATTTTATTTATTCTTTAACCTTACGACAATATCATACCGTTTTAATTTGGTTTTTAAAACATTAATAAAATTAAGCAAAATCTCTTAATTTAGAAATTGTGTGAAGTAATTGAAAATTCTAATACTATCATCACATCATTCATTATCAATAATAAACGCATACAAGAAATCGACATCCTTCTCAGTCAAGCGACGTGACAAAGTCATGCCTTCTTATTATAATTCTTCCGTAGCTTCAAGCAATCATTTGCTTTCGTAACTCTCAATTTTGTTTCACCATATACTATTTGGTTCATGCACAAGATTTGCTCCCTTTTTTTTTTTTTTTTTAACTCATGAGGTGTCTTAAGAAGGTAATAATTATAGGAAAACACTTTTAAGCTATTCACACTCAAATTAATCCCTGTTTGAATCGGATAGGTCCTTTACGAAAAACAAAGCTCTAGTCTCAAGTTTTAAATGACTGTATATATACGGGCGAGTTTGAACTCGCGATCTCACTTAAATCAAAAGAGTCCCTTATTAACTCACCTGTGTCCTATAAAGTTACATAACACAAGATCTGCCAAACTTTTTTTTTTAATTAAAGGGAAATGAACAGTCCAAATTACATGACTAAGCGGGGGAAACAGGTTCCCGAAAGATCCTCTAGAAGGATCAAGTGGCACCTTATGGGTGTGAAAACAAAATAAGTAACTCCATCGGCTAGCTGCTTCGCATAATTGGCCATCTAGTCGGCGCCTCTGTTGTCCTCTCGATAGACAAACCGATAAAAGATGGTTGAATGAAACTTGTTTTTCTTCGGAAATGGTACTTTTGAACGTGCACCGAGGAAATTTCTTGATCGACCTAATAACCTACAAATCACTTAAATTGGGTATTCCACACTAGGCAAGTCTTGTATGATAGGCTCGATCGAAAGAGTGAATTAGAGGAAATCAAACACAGAATCTTTTGAGCCCATAACCCTCTACCCTTTTTAGTATTTCTATTATGTATTCACTTAAAGTTTCCATATATTTTATATCAAACTCATTTCTATTAACAAAATAACACTATCAAACACAACTGTTTATAATAAAAAATTAATTACATTTGCAATTTTTTTGAATTAAAAAGGATTTCAAACAAGTTATTAGAATAAAAATTAATTAATAAATTGTGAAATAAAAATATTTTTATTTTTCACAATATCTTTTGAATATATTATAATAAAGTTATTTAATAAATTAATAATTTAACTAAATTCAACACGTCTCCATCCTTCAGATTGCCAAAACGTGAAGCATCCTAGCAATAATTGAGACGAGAATCCCTTTAACGGTTGCTTTTCCAATGATGGTCTGCAAAATTGTCAAAATCTCACATGTTTGTTGGGTGCACCTAATCAATTACAGAGAAAAAGAGGTAATCTCTTGTCATGTCCTTGGAATATTTGATTCTATATGCTTACTTTACCCTTTGAAATTGAGAAAAATAAAAACAGAATTTAAAATTAGAGAAATTTCTATTTACATCTTATATTTTAGGGGTCGTAAATATTAGTATTATATCATAATAAAATCAGCTAAAAAATATTGTTATTTATAGAATAATTTAAATTTTAATTAAAAAATTTAAATAAAAAATAATTAAATTATTTTAATTTAAATAAAGAGCCATGCCTTTTTATTTGATCACATATTATAATCAAATATATGTGACAATAATTTAAGAAATTTTGAAAGAAATTTAAAACCTTATTAAATAAATATAATTTATGAATAATTGTATAATTTTAAAGTTTAATCATTCATATTGTTACAAAAGTCACTTTGAAATTCGAACTTTCACCGAAGTTGATTGTCAACACCCTTTGAACGGCAGTCTCATTTAGGTCTGCTTAACTAAGACTTCAGCCTTCAATAAATCAATAACTCTCAAAGTGTTTACCATGCACGCTCGAAGAAACAATGCTACGAAGACAATAAAAAAAGGAAAACAAGAGAGATACGGTAAAACCAACATTTATATTACTTTCCTTCAAAAGAATACAAGGAATACTCTCTTTCACTGAATGCGGAGAGCAAAACTCGAATGAGCTATATATAAACACTTTAATTTGGAAGCCAAGTTACATTCAGAATTTCACTTAAATTGAACTGCCTAAGATAATATTAAGATTACGTCTATCTCTATCAGATTAGGACTTGGATGATACCTCATCCAAATAGGACTCTAATTAATAAGATAGAATCTACAAGATAATAGAAAGATATAGTTTACATTCAAATAAAAAATTAACATCCTTATCTTTAAAAATATTTATTATCATGTTGAGTTTTACTGCAACTCTAACTTCTAGTTGTCACCACATCTTTCAAAATCTCCTTACAATCTCTATCTGCTAATGATGCATCTAATCGAAGCCCACATAGTATATCGACATAATCCAATACTTTTAATAATAAGTCCGTTAGCTGTGATCTATTCATCCGAACATGAGCCAACTCCTTAATTCATCAAGTTTGTAGTATATTTTAAGTCAATCTCTATAAAATCTGAGACTATCAAAATTTATACCAAATCTAATCTCACTCACCCATATTTGTTTTAATATTTTCACATGTTTCATGGAATCTAGTTAACCTCTTAGGGTATGTTTGGATGTGGGTAGAGAGATGGAAGGGAATGGAATGAAATGACCCAAATGACTCAGGCCATTGTTTGGGAGTCTATTTTGAAACATGATGGAATGACAATTAATAGTTTTGGAAGCCATCATTTACCATCCAAAATCTAATATTTTGTGACCCCCCAAATTGGAGGGTCACGGATGGAATGGCATGGCTTGCCTTCTAAACCTTTCTTATTTTATTTAAACTTCCAAGCAATGGAGTGACCCATTTTATTCCATTCTATTCCACTCCATTTCATTCCATTCCATTAATTACCTTTCCATTCTATTCCATTCCATCTTAGACTCCAAACATACCCATAAGACGCAGCGTAAAAGTCTACGCCAAAGTGTACATGTCTAACGTAGGGCTCACAATCGTCGTCCCTTTGATGAAAACGACAGCATCCTCATCCACCATCATCCGCCACTATCCCGGTGGCGGTTTAAAAAAATCGTTTTGGAAGTTAGAACCCACCGAATTCTTGCCATGTGCTGTCCATACCCATCCAACGATTAATTCTATGCTACTGACACCATTCCGTCATAAAGCAGTTTCACTTTCTCTCCTTTTCTTCCAACGTCGTTCCCGTGTAAAGATTCAAACTTTTCATTAAAAAATTAGTAACTCTGCATCAGATCCACCATTGCAGAGTCTCTGTCGCTCTTTCAAAGTAAACCAGCTCAACAGCCACGAATAATCTTTCAGCAATTAATTCTATCATCTTCTTCGAGGCGATTCTTCCATTATAACCTTTTGCTCTCGTTAAAATTTCGAAACAATCTTCTTGGTTTATAGTTCAAAGAAGGAATTGATAGGGACTCACCGCCTGCTTCTCAGGGACATATTGGGTACGCATTATTTGGATTGTGCAATTTTTTTTTTTTCTGGCATGTTCAACTTTTCGTGTGTTGTTTATAACTGGATCTTCAAAGGTTCATTTTTGGATTAGATCCCAAGAATGCGGTTTTTCTGAATTAGACCCACCATTTTTTCTCTTTTCTTCCCATTTGGAGTGCATGGTGGTGGCAATGGTGGTGTGTGGGGGTTCTGCTAATACTGCTGTATTGGCCTGTAAAGCTGGTGGTTCTCGAGAATTGTTGCTTAGTGTGGGAGGAATTGATCTGGGTAGAGTTGATATCGGATAAAGAGATTGATATTGACGCTATTTTGTTAACGTTTTATGTAAAACTGGTTACAGAAGTAGGGACGCAACTGGGTTGCCATTTGGCATTTATTTTCCTGCCCAAGTTGGAGTCTTTGTGGCTACGAAACCATTATGGTGCGTGTTGTATTAGAGTAGTGTTTGACACGGAATGAAAAGTTTGAAACTTAACCGATAAGGTCTGAATCTCGAGACCTGGTCAACGGTTACGAGAGAAATCCAACATACAGCAGCCTGGTAGTGTGTGCGTTTAGATCAGGAATATAGTAAATGTCTTGCTTGTTACAGTTCTATGGGAGTCGGTTTGTTTGCAAAATAAAATGGGGGACTTCGTGTTCAAAAAGTTTTGGTTCTCTAGATATTTCATTGTCTTGTTCGAGAAAAGTAATAACTTTTTGGTGGGTTTCGTGTTGATTTTGCGGAGATTTAAGTGGGTCTTATTCTGTTTTCCTTCAAATCTAGTTGGATTTCTGTAGACAATTAAGTTGATGGGTGCAACAAATTCAAAGCAAGAAACATGGAGGTCTGATTCTTCTCTCCGTTCAGATTCCTCTGCATGGGGACAGCAGGCCTATTCTCAGCCATCGTATGATGCAGACAGTTATAACTACAGCTATGCACCACAGCAATCATATGGGTCCTCGCAGCAGTATTATCCATATTCTCAAGAGCATGGTGGTGATAGAAAGCGGCTTGATAGAAAGTATTCCAAGATTGCTGATGAATACAAATCTTTGGACCAGGTAGCATAACAAGCAAATGCAGTAGGTTTGATTTTCGTATGTAATTGACTGTAAAAATTTCCATATCAAATTCTAATCTGTAGAATTATTTAGGTGACGGCAGCTCTTGCACATGCTGGTCTTGAGTCTTCAAATCTTATTATTGGTGTTGATTTCACGAAGAGTAATGAGTGGACAGGTTAGGTCTTATATTCCATCGCAAAAATGTTTGTTCTGAGCTAATTTGAGTTATTTTATATTATTGATTAGTTGTTCATTTGATGAGCAGGTGCAAAGTCATTTAATAGACGGAGCCTGCATCATATTGGAGATGGTTTAAATCCATATGAACAAGCCATATCCATCATTGGGAAAACTTTATCTGTTTTTGACGAGGACAACTTGATTCCTTGTTTTGGATTTGGGGATGGTATGGCTTTGTTAATTTACTTCACTGTGAGGATTTGACTGACACAAATAGGTCTTACTAAGTTTTATACCTTTATATCCTCAGCATCAACACATGATCAAGATGTTTTCAGTTTCTATCCAGAGGAGAGGTTTTGTAATGGGTTTGAGGAAGTATTAAGTCGGTATAGAGAGATTGTGCCTCATTTGCGACTTGCAGGTTTGAGTCGTATTATTTAGATTCTCGTTTTCTCACCTGAAACATTTCTTGAAATTATTAACCGGTCCTTAAACTTGTTACTGTCGTTATTTGGTGGCAGGGCCAACATCTTTTGCACCTATCATTGAAATGGCAATGACTATTGTAGAGCAGAGTGGTGGTCAGTACCATGTATTGGTGATAATTGCAGATGGGCA
Organism: Erythroxylum carthagenense; assembly: GCA_026413575.1. Taxonomy (NCBI): domain Eukaryota; kingdom Viridiplantae; phylum Streptophyta; class Magnoliopsida; order Malpighiales; family Erythroxylaceae; genus Erythroxylum; species Erythroxylum carthagenense. The sequence continues at coordinate 3,849,981 of JANZLD010000236.1, forward strand.
GGTGTGTACATTAAGCAGTATTATACATAAACTTCTCTTATAAATGTTCTAATGTTAGCTTGATTTTGGAGAGAATTAAAAGATGTTAAGATGAGCTGTTCCTGTTTGTGTTACCATTGGAATTATCCATTTTATGCACCTAAGTTTATACTCTTGAGAATTTATCATTTACTAGTTAATGCTTTTCTCAGGTTACTAGAAGTGTTGACACTGAAAGTGGCCGGCTTAGTCCACAAGAGCAGAAGACTGTTCAAGCCATCGTAGAAGCAAGGTGTGAATTCAAGTTTTCTCTTGGAATCTTTGCTTTCACTTCTTTTCCCTCTTTCTACTGTATGAGGTCTTAATTTACCTTTCCTTTTTGTGATCTCAGCAAGCTTCCATTATCCATTATTTTGGTCGGGGTTGGTGATGGGCCATGGGACACAATGAAGGAATTTGATGACAACATCCCTACTCGAGAGTTTGATAACTTCCAGGTAATTTTGTGTTTACATTCTTTTCTTCTTTTTCTGTGAAACTCTTCAAATGTCTTCAAATGTTGTGTTGAACCTTCACTTCTCTAATCTTCCTTTTAGTTTGTGAATTTCACGGAAATTATGTCAAAGAATTCTAATGCATCTCGAAAGGAGACAGAATTTGCTCTTGCTGCTCTAATGGAAATTCCTACTCAGTATAAGGCTACAATGGAGCTTAATTTGTTGGGGTAAAAGTACTGTTTATTTTCTTTTCACTAAAAAACTTGGAACATATGCATTCATTTAATTATTGTTTTAACTTCACAGTCATCGGAAGGGAATTGCTCTGCAGAGAGTTCCCCTCCCTCCCCCGTTCTACGGTGAATCATCTTCCAGCGGCTCAAAACCATACCATTCTTCCAGCAGCACAGCATGTTATCATTCTTCCAGCTTTAAGCCAAGTGTACCTCCTTATGAAGGAGACAGCCAACCAGTGAGTTCAGCTCCCCCACTCATAAGTTCGTCGCATGATGACCAAGTAAGTCACTTTCAACCGAAGGTTGTGTCATCAATTCCTTCATTTTTTTTAATGTGCTATAATTTTAACCGAACAGCATTTCAGATCTCTGTAACCAAGAATTTGTTATCGTACCAAATTGTGAAAGCCTTAAATGTTTGTTTGCCGGCCTTTTTCTATACATGATCCTTGCTGACTTTATTAGTAAACATATGTTATAGTCATTATTTGTGCAAATTTGATAGCATAAAAAGATTAACTCTGCATGGTTATGGCCAGGTTTGCCCTGTTTGCCTCTCGAATGCGAAGGATATGGCCTTTGGATGTGGCCATCAGGTAGTGTTTTTCTATGTTTTTCTCTCATATTATAGCACTGAAACATACTAATCAACATTATCCTTCTGGATTTTCCTGTCAGACATGTTGTGAATGTGGAGAAAGCCTTCAGTTGTGTCCTATCTGTCGAGGTCCGATCGAGATGAGATTAAAACTTTACTAACCTGCAACTAAACCTTTTGGCCTCTCCATTAATCTTTATGATTAATTTTGTTCATTCAATGTGTTGGCCTTGCTGGTTTCGGTTTATGTGCTCAAAATGCGATAAAAGCAACGAAACAGCTTATGTACATACTGTTTTCAACTGAATTCTATCTTTCCAGTTTGCCCTTCCATTGCTGGCGGTTGAAGGCTGGCTAGTGATTAAAGCAATACAAAACAAATGTGTACCATGCAGGCTTTTGATTGAAAGTGATGTTGAAGCTTGCAGGATTTTGGGGACACAAACTGGGACAATACATTGGTGTCAAAAAGTTGTACATTCTGCAAGTCTTATGTTGGTGGTTCTGACATTGTGAGGATTTGAAAGTCAATGTTGTTATTGATTTTGAGTGAGTTATGAAGTAGGTATAGTTGGTTGGATCTTTTAGTGCTAAACTAGTGTCCAATCTCCAGCTTATGTTCCTGTGCTGGTTTTAGTTTCCTCTGCTAACAGTAGGCATCAAAGTGCAAGTACACAATTAACTTTCGCCAACTTTTATCTCTATTTGCGGTCACCTGAAGTTACCATGATCCATGATTATAGGAATCATAGTTGCTGTTAAACTGGTTTTATGTCACATCCGAATTCCAAATGCGACCTGCGTAAATTCCCTCGTTGAGGTTTCTCCAAATTTCAGGCTGCTCGATGCACATTCATGCAGTTCCACGTCATTTTCAAACCATTTACTCACCTTGATAGAAAATGAATGAGTTGTTCTGACTTCTGAGAGCAGGAAACTCACAGTTACGCCTAGCGAGGAAAGTAACACTAAAATGTCACGACAGATGACCAACTTGAGTCACACCTAAACGTACTTTGTGTGTCAAAAAGTAACAAAATTAGGCGAGTAGATGGTAAAACTCACGAGGTTTAACGTTTAAGACTCTTGACTTTGTGGTCTAGAACAAAGCGTAACTTCGCAACTAGAGTAGTTGTGAGTGATGACCACAATGGACTGCAAACTAAAGCCAAGTGTTGACCAACTTTCTCCTGCATTAATGTTCTCAACTGACTCTTCAATACTGACCCCCACCTTCATACCTCAGTGACTCAGGAATCCAACCATAGAAAGGGGTTTGAGGCTTTGAGCTGTCTCATTGAACCCCATCTTCTGTTTCTTTCATCTCTGTACTTGACATGGCCTCAGCCATCAAATTTCGATACCAAAGACTGAAAGATGAAGGCATGCTCGATGAATACGAGGGAAAAGAGAGGCTGATTGTGAGATCAAGAAACTGGTTCAAGTTCAGGAGGGTGCATTCAAGAGGGAGATTCAGGCTTAAAGTTCCAAGCTTGAAGAGATTCTTGAAGAGGAAAGTCAGGTTGGTCAGAGTTTCGTGTGCCGCGGTTTTGAAGAGATTGAAGGAAGGGAAAGGTCATATTGGTGATCTTTTTACCGGCAACTACATGTTCTTGCAGGCGAATCCCACTTCTTTCAGGTGCTTTGATAAGTATCACCATGGCAGAAACCATAACCTTAACGGTTTGCCTCCAAGGTACTACATTCATGGAGTTTAGTGAACATCTTTGGATTATGGCCTGATCCAATCTTTTCTATTAGCATCCTGTAATGATATGTTTATTAGCCTTGTGGCTACAGTTGCAATTATGCAATGTATAGATAAGCTTGGTGAAGATGAATTATATATGTGAATATCCTGCTAGAAATTAATTCCATATCTTATTAGATTATTGACCGTAATATTATCAGATCTCTCCGAATCCTGCATTATTGTGGAACTTCGGATTAGGTGATCTCTCCAAATCCTGCATTATTGTGTAACGTCGAATTGGGTGTGATAATAATAATGAAGACTTATGTATACATTAATACCATATCTTAATTGTAGGGTATCAATCAAATAATTCAATATTCATAAGTCAATATTGTAATTTAAATGGGATAAAGACTCTTAAATAAAATTATATAATTCATGACTACTAATTTAATTTATAACACTAATTAGAATTATCAAAATAGTAATATAATACTCAAACTTTTAATTTATTATAAAATTAATCATTGATAACTTTATAACCTAATTTAAGACCCCTTGATAAATCAATATTTAAGTGGTGATTATATTAGAAATTTATATAAAAAAATATGAAAAATAATATAAGAACCCTAGTGCTGCCCGCTATTAGTTTCGTTATACATTTTACTATTTTTCAATAATTCTGATCAAACTTTAAAATTTTAAAATCGAAAATATATAATTTGTAAATCATTATGTGCACCTCAGAATTGATCTAAATAATGAAAAAGTAGGTACTTAGAGGATGCTCCCACAGTCTATGACCTCGTTTGGTAGACAATCAATCGACTATTTTTTAGATAATTGGTTGTTTCAACTGTTTGATTCTTCAAACAGTTACGAAAGTTGTTTGGAGAGTAGCAGATCCAATGGTTGATTTAAGATAAACAATCAAAAATTAAAATACTCCTATATATGAGCGTTTTTATTAATCAACCAAAAATTTAACTATCATCAGTTAATTGTACTATTTAATTGAGATTCTTAGATACCTACAGTTTAGGAACAATATTTGTTCTTATAATTATTTTATGTAGTTATAGGTTAGAAATAAAATAGACCTTAAACGAAAATGAAAATAGAAAGAATTGCATAAAATTTTTATAGAAGTGAACATGACTCTTTTAAAATCTAAATTCTTATAAAAATATTTAACGAAATACTAAAATATATAATATTCATATTCTTATAATTTTTTTAAAGTTATTTTTATAAGTTATTTTACACATAAATAGCTAATAATAAACAGCTAATTTTATCAAACATTTATAAAAAATAGCTAATATAATCTACTAGTTTAATAGGCTGATTGCCAACCAAGAATTACACTTATCCAAAGTTTATTACCAAAGAGCATCTTTACGATCACGTGACTTTAACTGGGTGACTTTGGACCTCTATGTGGTCACGTGACTTTAACTGAGTTCTCGTTGACAAAGGTTTCCAACACATCCCTTGGGCTATTGTTTCAAAGCTTATAGACAGAACTTCCCAAAACTAGTCAACTTGAGTATAGAAAAATGAGACAAACAGGGGAGCATTTAAACACATTCAACTAAACATCTCCTTAACAAGACATGCATCATACAATACCAAGAAAATTCAATATGAAGTCATTGAGGTTTATAAATTGAAGACTCAGAGCTACAACATCGTCTCGACTGGTGTTACTTAAGATCTCTGCAATGGATTCTTGTGCTCACCGACCAACTTACTCCTCCATTTCATCGCCTACTTCAGTCCCTTGAACTTTCTCTTTAATTGGAGTAATCTTAGTCAGCAGCACTTCTGCAACCACAACATTAATAACAATTCTGATCAGCAAATTTTGATTTTGAATGAAAAAAACAATCTCCACACATTGAAAAATGAGGACACAATCCTCATTAATCAGAGAAAGACATGATGAGAACATGAAAAAGAAATTAACCATTAAAAGCAACTTCATATCGTCACACGGTTGAAGCATTCAATTACAGCAGTTAATCCGTTTTCATAAAGGGCAAGTTTTTCTCATCTTACTATGAGACAAGCCAAACAAAACCATTTGATTCTGCTACAGCAACAACCTTTGATCCGATTTGGACCATTGATACGTTTTTATTCCTTATAAGAACCTATATGCAAGGAAAAGAATAAAGAAAGCTGCCAACAAAACCTAAATGTAGTTAATATTGTTAAACTTCTAAAGAAAGGTTGACAAACATTCAAGATTAAAGAGCTGAAGAGCTAAAAGAAAAATAAGCAGTCGATTGTATTTTCATTCAAGTTTCATTAAAAGAAAGTAATCACCCCTCAAAATGTCCCATAACACCTTCACATTGGACCTAACCGACTTTGAAAATACGATAAGTCTATTGGATGACGACACTCAAATACTAACTGAACTTTCTTGGGTAGGAACAGCTACGACACTTACCGCACTTCTTGGGAAAATCATAGCCTCTTGGATTGACATATGTACGGGGATTTGGCAATAAGTGGTTCCTCAAGTATTCCTTGTGTCCCTGTAGCAGCAAAAAAAAAAAAAAAGAATAACACATCAATATGCTAATGATGCCTTCTGTCCTAAGAGAACTCTGGTTACATAGAAATCAGCATACCTTTGTTATGACACAAACATCTACATTGCTTCCACTTCCCAAATCATTGAATACACCAGAGCATATAGCCTCACTTACAAGTTTTATTCCTTCCTCCCTCTGCAAAGATTAAAGTAGTTTACCTTACATCATATGACAGTAACATATAGCACATACTGAACCACATTTCTATTTCATGAGCACTGCCAACTGCATGTCTAATTTATGCAATAATTGGGAACAAGCCAAGAATAGGATTCATAAAATGTTGGGCTATGGAAGCATGTAATTCAAAATCAGATCTCACGTAGATTATAACAGAAGGTTAAAACTTGGGACTTTTATTTCATAACTCAATGGCGTATAAATCCTAAAACAAGCTCACTTACACTAAGTCCTTCTTTATACTTTGACTCAAAAACAGCCATTGCAGCAAGAGACCCGGAACCCATTGTAGCAAAAGGTAAAGTGTCAGTTGACCCGTGGGGATATATCTGTAAATAAGTCATTGTATGGACAGTACATCAAAATATAGTGAGACCAAAAAGAATGGAAAAAAACAATTGCATCCACAAATGTACTCAAGTAGGAGAAGCTTACCGTATGCAAATGAGGTCCAGTGCAGTCAACTCCACCAAGGACCAAAGCTGCTGATACATACCCTTGGTAACTAAGCAAACACTAGGAAGTCAGAAAATGTTCTGAAAAGATGATCTACAAATCATATAACTTTCACAAAAATAAAATATTCAACCTGAAAAGATGTTTCTTGAGAAGAGTCAATGCTGTAACAACTCTTGACTCACGGCCAGTGTGATAGCGATGTAACTGCAGCTGTGAGCTAACCATGTCTGGAGAAATACAAACCAGGAAGCCATATTAGCTCTAATTAGATCAAATTCAAGAAAAGCAATACAAAATTCAGCTCTGGCATGCAAATTAACATCTACGTAAAGTCAACACTACCATATTAATCACGAATACTCCAAGTACCTGTCACAGCTTCCGTATCAGCTGCAGTTCCTGCTCCACAGCAATATATGTTAGGTGCCATGTAATGAATCTTCTCACAATTCTTATCACAAACAATAGTTCCTGCAGTTGCTCTTGTATCTGCACCAAGAATGACACCATCCTATAAGCATATTGCAGAACAAAATGTTAGTGAAACATGCCTATGATCATAAAATTCAAACGATCACATTGCAAGGGCTTTCAAATACAAAGAGATATATCAATCATCCATATATGAAATGCCAAACGTAATAATTCAATAAAAAAATGACACTAGAACCAGCTATTGACGCCCTGATGGGCTCGTCCTTGGGTAAGATTAATCATAAATGTTACAGTATGGTTTGAGGATAAAGTAGTTAAAATCACCATTTGCGGGCCTTGATGCACAACGAGCTAGTACACATCATGGATTTGAAAGCCATTTGAAAGATTAGAAGTACCAGTTGCAATAAAGAAACTGTGTAAGGTAGATTCAAAAAAGATCGAACCAATGGATCTGTAAATATCCGCATAAAATGGTTAACATATCTTAGTTATCGAGGTCTTGCAACATGTTATAACCAGAAAAATTGACATCCTTTAAGTTCGGCATTCTGAATTGATCCCATGACTAGCAATCACTCAACACTTCAATCAGTGCACTAATCCTCAAATTTCTTCTAGGAAAACAATCTTTAAGCACAGCCTGGTCTAACCTAATAATAACAAAACTGAAAAGGAAAGAGGAAAATGAAAACAGAAACAACCCTCAATGCAATCAAATCAAGTGAGTAATAAAACTGCTTCCCTTAACAAAATGCCCGAACGAATTCGATTTAAATCCTATTAAGAACTAAAGTTCACAACTTTACGACCAGAGTTCATAAATAATAACACCCACCTGAAAAACAAGCCCAACGATGGTGGTTCCAGTCTTCCTGGTACGAGGAGGATTAACTCCTTTCTCTACAAGCATATTGTTTCTTTTACATAGATCGAAACTGAAGCCACCCTTCGGAGGAACATCCACAGTCGATTTCGCCATACTGAATCAAACAATTAGGCGAACTTCGAAGAGAAAGTTTTGATCTTTAGTTTCAATGTTATTTCGCTTTTGATTTGCCAAGGTAACCTAGGGGACAAGTTAAGAGGTTTTTGCTAAATGGTGCCTCTACTCCGAGTTATTTATTGAAAGGGGATTTTAGGGACTTCTTTTTTCCAATGTAACCTTTATATACTTTTTGTTTTTATTTTCCTTTAAAACTTCCATAAACTTAGACCCCAAAAAACAAAAAAATATTGCAGTTGGGCCAAATCAATTAAAGGGTTGAAGGAAAGCCTGAATTAAACGTTGCCTTGGACCTTTTTGGTTCATATTCAAACTGTGAGCTCGATAAGGTTATCCAGTAGATCCATCTAAATGAAGTTCTCATAGCCATTAACGAGTTATCAAGAACTTGGAGCACAATTTTGATACATATGCTCTCCTTTCATCCAAAGCCTAAGGCATGGTTCAATTTCACTGCAACCAACCGGCCAATCTCTTCCTCTGGTGTTTTGAAGGCCAGAACTTTTCCAATGACAATTGCTAGGACCTCAAATGAGGACAGTGAGACTCAGGAGGGCAGAGCAGGGAGCATTAAAAGACTTGTCCTAACCCAGGAAGGTAGGACCAAGCTTAACTTATATCCTGACAGAGAGTTCTATGCCTTTCCACGCTTTGTGACGCACGTTGATGATGGCTTCATTTCCACATTGACCAATCTATACAGGGAGAGGTTGAGACCTGACATG
>JANZLD010000236.1:3858500-3874854 GCA_026413575.1 Erythroxylum carthagenense
CCTGACATGGAGATTCTTGATATCATGAGCTCCTGGGTTAGCCATCTGCCTAACGAAGTTGCTTACAGAAGAGTGGTTGGTCATGGGCTAAATGCACAAGAGCTTGCCAGGAACCAGAGGCTAGACTATTTCTTCGTGAAGGATCTCAACCAAGATCAAAAGTTTGAATTGGAAAGTTTCAGTTTTGATGCAGTGTTGTGCACTGTTAGCGTTCAGTATCTGCAGCAGCCAGAGAAGGTTTTACCTCTGCTAAATTCTTTTTGTTAATGATCAAATCAGCGATTAATCCTATAAATATCTGACTGATTGATGTTATTGTAGGTGTTCTCAGAGGTTTTCCGTGTGCTAAAGCCTGGAGGAGTGTTCATTGTCAGCTTTAGCAGCCGTATGTTCTACGAGAAGGCCATTAGTGCCTGGAGAGACGGTACTGCATTTAGTAGAGTTCAACTAGTTGTGCAGTACTTTCAATCGGTGGAAGGTTTCACGCAAGCTGAAGTTATCAGAAAACTGCCTACTTCTGACAGTGGTCAAGATGGTGAATCACCCTTCAGTTGGATCAAGCGGATGCTTGGTTTCTTATCAGGATCAGATCCTTTCTATGCAGTGATAGCTTACAAGAACTTCAAACCTGTATACGAATCATAGAAGCGATGAATCTCTCTAGCTATATGGAATATCTTACTTTCTTGTTTCCTGTGTTAGTTTCAATGGATACTCAGATTCTTGCGTTGAACAACGAGCAGAAGAAGAGACGCCTGTGATTCCAACTTGTCATGGTCGTTTACTGCTTAGAAATTCTGCAGATTCTGCAAAGTACCGAACTTTTTTCTTAAACCACAAGGGTTCTAGTGATGTATAAAAAAGGTTAAATTAACACTAATTTTCAAGAGGAGAATCACAGTAAAACTTGTATTTGCAACATTGGAAATACAAGAAAATTAAAAAAAATAGAAATTGTATCGTATATAAAGAAATTCCCAAAATTAAACCCCAATCCCCTTTTATCTCTACCACTGGTGGAGTCATGTCTTATACAATCGCTGCAACGTCTCGTTTCAAGCAACTATCGACTGCTGAGACCTGCTCAATATCATCATCATCATCAGCAAGGGAAACGATCTTCTTCACACTATCTAAATGCCCATCTCTCTATCTAACCCGCAAACCTGTAAAGCTATCGTTTTCTGATTCATTCACTCCATGGGTGTCTCAAAACACCTCCAAGTTGTCACCTATCGGTATACTCCCATTAATGGCGATGACCTCAGACTTGAGCCAGACAGAAAAGGAGACTATCGAGGAGGAGATCGCTTTTGCAGAGAGTGGTGGCGAGAAAGAGGTGCTCTTTGAAGATGGTAGTGAAGAGTGTTATGAAGAACCACCTCAAGAGGCTAGGATTTATGTGGGCAACTTGCCATATGAAGTCGACTGTGAGGGGTTGGCTCAGCTTTTTAATCAGGCTGGAGTTGTGAAGACTGCTCAGGTGTTAAAGCTTGTGTCTTTCTTCACTGACACTTTCTCCTCTACATTTGATTCATATCAGAGGATAGACTATTGAATTTTCTTGTTCTGTCCTATATTTTTTCAGAATCCCTTTTAAGAATTTCTCTACGTATAGGTACTGTTTTCGAGGAAAAAGAATCGGAGCAGAGGTTATGGTTTTGTCACAATGAGTAACGTTGAAGAAGCCCAGCGAGCAGTACGGATATTCAACCGTTATGTGAGTTCTATTTCTTGGCTGTATTTCTATAGCACTGTAATTCAATTAGGAACTTGGTTAGAGGCATCAAGTGTATGTAATGTAACGAACTCTGTGTCTTATGGAATGTTAAGGGACATTAGATGCTATTCATGGAAGAAGATGTTTTTGTGAGAACTGTGCATACTGATTATGCATAAAGTAGTAATGCAAAGGGAAGTTCTTGTATGTCATAATTCCTCCGTCCTGTGCGGGTTTTCTGATCATTGGTGGGTACTATTTGCCATACATATTCAGATTTCAGAGAAACAATATCTTGCGTCATTTTGAATCATTACATTCTGTGAAGCTACATTGTTTCTGCACTGAGGACTCACAGAACCTTCTCTGACAGGTATTTCATGGAAGATGTCTATTTGTTAACAGGGCTGCTCCCACAGAATTAAGGCCAGGGAAGGCTCAATTCCATGAACTTGGTTACAGAATCTGTGCTGGTAATCTGCCATGGGAAGTGGATGATGCTCGTTTGAGGCAAATTTTCAGTGAATATGGAAACGTCGTGAGTGCTAGGATAGTATGTGACCAAGAAACCGGCTATTCACGCGGTTTTGGTTTTGTTACGATGTCTACTGAGAGAGAACTGAAGAATGCGATTGCTGCACTTGATGGACAGGTGATGTGAATGCCTTGCTAGTTGTTGAAAACCTCAAAGTCTACTTCCAAACTCAGAATCTAAAGAGCAAATTTGTTAAAAAGAAATGGTATGAAGTGAAAAAGCTAGCATTTTGTAGATCATAATCTCCTAATATGCTTCAAAACATATTGCTTCTGGACTAAAAGAGCAAACAGCATGAGGGATTCTGGTCTAGATGGACGATACAAGTGTGCATGTTCTACTGCACATCTTTTTTCCTAACATTGTATCCCTGTCCTATCTATAATCACCTCCTTTACCAAATCCAGGAATGCACGCCAAACCTCGTGACAGTATATCTATTCATTAGAATCAAGACCTTGAACTTCTTCTCCATGTCTAAGTACTAATACTTGCTACTACCAATTTTATCTGTATAAATTGGCTGAAGTATGGAGCATTTGTTTGCAGACTTTGGATGGCAATGTAATTAGAGTAAATGTTGCTGAAGAGCAGCCAAGGTATCTTTAACAGGGTGTAGTCATCCTTATAAAGTCTACGCGGCTCTTCAAGTTAGATCTCATAATTGACAGTGGAGGCTTTGGATTGATATCATTCTTGGTTTCACATACTTCTTCCTTAGTATGGATTAGATATTTCAAAGGATCTGTTGAATTCTTATTCTTCGAAGAGTATGATTTAGAACTTCAATTAAGATGAATTATTCCTACGGACTCTGCTTTGAACTGCATTCTGTGCACGGTTGCTAATGAAGAGTTGAGGTTATAGTTCAAGTTTTCTAATTCTCAGAGCAATTGTGTTGTTTGATAGTGGTAATTGGTAAAACATGCAGAAATATGCAAAAGAAAAAGAAACAGGAATGACTGTGAGCTAGGTCGGGCTTGATTGGGGCCTAGGCTCGGCCTGAGGCCGATAGGGCCTCAGGATACAGGCCTAGAGCCCAGCTAGGCTCACCATCATCCCTTTCTTTTTTTCGTACTTCAGCGTGTTTTACCAATTACTACTATCAAACAATGCAATTTCTCTAGGCCTCAGGATATAGGCCTAGAGCCCAGCCAGATCAGTGAGCAAGTCATATGAGTTTGGCACAAGGCTTGAGTAGGATAGATCTTGAGTTGGCCCCACTTTGAGCTTTTCAATATTATAATTTTTTAAAAATTTTAATAGAAATTTATTTAATTAAAAATATAATATGAGAAATTCAATTAATTAAAATTATGAATTTTAATTAATAAATAAAAATTGAGATTTTATAATGAATAAATGTACAAAATGTGCATATATTTATAAAATGAAATGAAATTTATTAATGAATGATGATAGGATTACACGAAATAGAAGTCAAAATCATTATTAAAGTGATTAATTCAATTAACTGTGGTTATGAATTTTAATTGACTAACAAAAATTAAGATTTTATAATAAATAAATACATAAAAGGTGTTGGAGAGTTGTGGGCTCATGCATCGCATATATGGCAAGACAGCGGAAGTGTTGGAATTAAAATTCCAACCTGAAGACATCCCCAGAAAATCTAGAATCAACACGTATATAAAAATAGATTATAAGAACATGAAATTATAGCATATGTACCTTACAAATACTTATCATTTATTGAATCTTCTCCTTGTTTCAGTTATAGCAAACACCAAACATCTTCCTTGGCCTCAAGAGAGCACGCAAAGATGAAGAAAAAGCAGTGTGTAAGGGTAGTTACAGCACCAAACAAGATGTGTTCAAGTAGATGCTCCAGTGAGAGTTAGATTAAGACTAAGTTACATGCAATTAATCTAATGCAACAATTGCTTAAAATTGCATGAATAAATCTTAAGATCACTCATCTCAACTTTCAGAACTCTTCTGAACCCTTAGCCTCTCTATTTAGTGTGTTTTTTGGGTAAAAATTTATGTGTACATAAGTGAGAACTCTTCTACACCCTTAGTCTCTCTATTTAGTATGTTTTTTGGGTAAAAATTCATGTGTATATAAGTGAAGAACTCACTTATGTACCTCCTGTCATTAAGTCGATAAAGATCGTGGCCTATGGATTGCTTAATTAACAGTCATGTACACCTTGTTTTTCATCCAATCTTTTTATGTGTGTGACCCTTAGGTTCTCAGTTATTTTGGTTACTTGAATTAACTCCTAATCTGCGCAAACTATGAAAGGTTTCATGATGCCAATTTACTGGAATGTAAGTAGATTAACACTCGAACTCTTCGATAGTTAATTATTTGACTTACGAATCTTTTCATAGTCAATTACCGTGCAATTCATCCCTTCATCATCCTATACCCCACTTAGTTCGAACTATGGGCTATATATCAACTCTCACTAGATTAACTATGTCAGATTTAGTCCAACTGATATTAGTTCTTATCCTGGGGATGTCATTACTTTATGTATCATTGAAGACTCTCTTCATGACACATAATTGCTTTGGCAAAAAACTCTCGAGTAATGACCCCGATAAGAGGTCGTAGGTATTATCTCCTTCTATCAAGAGTGGTGAATCTTTTATTGGCTAACCAATTACCTTCGAATACTAATAATTGTACTTTATCACCATCCTATGAGCGACCTCATCTTGAGGCAACAAAGAATGATGTCAAAGCACATGATCAGTATCCAAGATATTCTTAAATACCTAAAGTTTAAGGATATTTTCACCATTGCTATGATGAGATCAACCACTAACATTTGATAGATCATTTATATGATAATCTCCTAATGAGCTATCTGATGTACTTACTACTCTTAATAAATACATGTTAAGTTTAAACATCTTATGCTTATGGTTTATACGATCCACTGCTTGATCAAATCAAGTAGTATAACATGTGTTAGTCTATCCGGATTAATAATTTTATGTTTCAATAATCCTATGATTAGGGATAATTTAGATATTAACATAATTACACATTATAGGAACCTCATTATCATGATCTCATCATGATTTCCTTTATGCTATGTTTTGTATCATAGAGTTCATTAATTCGATTTAAGAATGACATCAATTCATAGATAAATGAATACCAAATTAATGAAAATTGTCTTTCACTTTATTGATCAAAATAAAGTTTGTATAAAAGTGTTAAAGGTGATTATCTTTAGAGCACTACTCTAACAAAACATGCATATATTAATAAAATGAGTAAGATGAAACCAAATTTATTAATAAAGGAGGATATGATTATAGGAAATGAAAGACAAATATTATTATTAAAGTGACCAATTCAATTAATTAAAGTTACAAATTTCAATTGATTAGTAAAATTTGAGATTTTATCATGAATAAATATATAAAACATACAAATATGGATAGAATGAATAAGATGAAATTAAATTCATTACTGAAGGATAATAAGATTATAGGAAATGAAAGAAAGAGATTATAATTAAAGAGATAAATTTAATTAATTGAATTTACAAATTTAGTTGTTTAACAAAAATTGAGATTTTATAATGAATAAATATATAAAATGTAAATATATTGATAAATGAATAAAATGAAACCAAATTCATTAACGAAGGGGGATAAGATTATAGGAAATGAAAGAAAAAGATTATAATTAAAGTGATATTACGAAATTCAATTGATTAATAAAAATTAAGATTTTATAATGAATGAATATATAAAATATACATATATTGATAAAATGAGCAAGATGAAACTAAATTCATTAATAGAGGAGGATGGGGTTATAGGAAGTGCAAGAAAAATTATAATTAAAGAGATCAATTCAATTAATTGAAATTATGAATTTCAATTGATTAACAAAAATTGAGATTTTAAAATGAATGAATATATAGAATGTAAATATATTGATAAAATGAATAAGATGAAACCAAATTCATTAATGAAGGAGAATATGATTATCGAAAATGAAAGAAAAAGATTATAGTTAAAGTATTCAATTCGATTAATTGAAGTTACGAATTCTAATTTATTAATAAAAATTAAGTTTTTATAATAAATAAATATGTAAAATGTACATATATTGATTAAATGAATTACAAATTTCAATTGATTAACAAAAATTAATATTTTATAATGAATAAATATGTAAAATTTACCTCTATTGATAAATTGAATAAGATGAAATCAAATTCATTAATAAAGGAGGATAAGATTATAGGAAATAAAAGAAAAATTATAATTAAAATGATAAATTTAATTAATGGGTTAATTATAAAAAATCTAAAACTTTCATGAAAATTTTAATTATAACCTGAACTTTATAAAGTAACAATAAAGTACTTAAACTTTTAATTTTTTTAGTTTTAACCCGACATTAATTTCTCTGTCATCTTTATTGACGTGACACTTGTTACGTGTCTAGAGACCTTCATTAGTTAGACACATCAGATTATTGAAAGGACGCTGTTTTATGATGATATTGAAACGAAGTTTGTTTCAAGAAGATTAAATCATATATGTCGAATATCGCTTGACAAAGGGTTTGGATCACTCCATCTGATACGTTTGCCCTGACCTTGCTTGAATATCCTTATCCAAAGTCCACTATGAGGAGGCCACCACTTTCCATACTATTTCCGACGCCTCCGTTAGTGCCAACACGTCGGCACTGCTCTCAACGACGTTTATATAACCTTATGTCTATAACAGTATGGATAGAGCTGTAGCTTTTAAAAAGTCCATTTCTTTTGCTTTGATTCCTCTGTAACAGTAGGAGTTTTTCTTATGAAGGCTTTGCTTCTAAGCAGAGATCAGGTCAGAGGTTATTGATTAGAGTTCTGCAAAGAGCAATATCGAAAACGATACCATGGGATAGAATTCAATTGTTGCTCCAATAAAAGGTGTGGTGGAAGAACCAGATTGGATAATCAATCTAGATAAACACAACGAGAATTTGACAATAAGTATTATTAACTTGAGCAGTGATGGTAGTTTGGAGGGCGATGATTCTTTGGAGAGTCAAAATCTGAATTGGGCTCAAGGCAAAGCAGGGGAGGATCATGTTCATGTTGCTGTTTCTGATGAGCATGGATGGGTCTTCGTGGGGATTTATGATGGAAGATAGAAATGAAGCGAATCATTTAATTATTTTCAAAGATTTTGTGCGTTTGGGAGGAGGACGATTGAAAGATGTGATTTAATCTTCTTAAAATGATGTCATTTTAGGATCATAATGAAACGACGCTGTTGCAATAATTGACATGTTTAACTAATAAGGGTCTTTTGAATACGTGACATTGTCACATCAGTAATAATAATGATAGCACTAATGAAGGCTAAAATTGAAAAAAATTGAAAATTTGAACATTTTGTTACTACTTTTTAAAATTCGGGTTATAATTGAAAAATTAACGAAAGTTTGGAATTTTTTATAAGTAACCCTTAATTAATTGATGACATAGTTTAAACAATGATTATTCAAAAATTTTAAATGATACAATTTATAAAAATTTAAGATAAAATCATGAAATAATATTATGGACTAGAGATAGCAATAGGGTGAAAAGGCCAAGCCTGGGTTGACTGACTCGAACCCCTTTTATTGAAAATTTTACATTCGACCTGGATCCGAGTTCAGATAAAGTAATAGCAAAATGATGTCGTTTTGCTAAAAAAGATGTCGTTTTTGAAATTTTAATTTTTTAGAAATAATATCAAGCCTGAACCCCACCCATCCCATTAGCATCTTTATTATGGACTGGGAGTCTGTGACTGTGAACGGAGATTGGAGACTAAAAAGTGAAGAGAGAGAAGACTAAAAAGAGCAGCTAATCGTTGTTGTCAGGATTGTCACTTCTTCTGTATGTGGAAACATTATATTTAGTATTGTAATATTAAAATTAAAGGAATATTAAGCACATGACAATAATTAATAAATAATTAAATATATCTTCATCATCAAATATTTTATCAAAATAATGTCTACTTAATTAATGAGTATGTGTATGATTACTCACCTCCACATTAGTCTTGTGACTATTAATATACAAATTAAAAAATAATATAAGATAAGATAAAATAAAAAATAAATGAAATTGATATATTAAAAAGAAAATAGTTTTTCCTCAATATTTTCATCATCTAGCCAACTTCAGGCACACCTAAGAGCTTCCATAATACGAGGATGAAGTTGAGCACAATGGAGAATAATAACCCAACCAACGGTGCTAAAAGCAGACTCTAAAGCAACAGTGGATGATGAAATTTTTGGTAGGTCTCGTGTGATTGCTTGCAAGATCGAAAAATCATTTTCACAACTCTTCTCCCATAATAATACATCGAACCGTATACCTTTAGCTTCAGTCACATAATCTTTCGTCAAATATTTATTTAACTCCATCATATTGTACGAAATCCTAACTTTTTTTCCATAAATTTTATAAGTGAAAGAAATAAACTGCTCTTAATAGATAAGCCTGAACTTAAAATTGAATTCAGAGTTGAACAATCTAAACTACTTTGTCCCGATCCTGGTCCATTTTGAGTTGATAGTCATAAAATAAATCATACCAGAATTGTTTAATGACATCTACATCCTCTTGAGCTCGATAATCATACAACATATTATATATAAAATTAACCCCCTCCATCTTATATATCAGGTCAAACATAAATCTACAACAACATGTCCAACCATATACTAATAAGAATTCAACTTCTCCATTATCTGCTCTGTCATAACCCAAATAATCTCATTGGAATCAAACATCAAATTAGATAAAACTTTATTTATCTTACACATAGTGCTAAAGCAACATTGCAAAGTTAGATATTTTGTTCCCAAGAACAATTTAGTCGTAGTATAAAATAATTCCAACTTCGCACAAAGTTCTCTAGTCAACTTCTACTGGTCTTATGTAGGCATGCAAATGTACTAAAAATCTCTTTATCTTAGTCTAGTAAACGCATCAACATATTGGATTACCGACTCTAACATATTGAAGGTTGACTCCTATCTAGTTTGATAATCTAAAACCAGCTTCTTCTTACTTAGAATATATAATTACAGTGCAGTTTCTTCAAAATTTTCAACTCATTTAGGTGTTGCACTCTAATGTACTATACTATTTTGAATAGAATATATTACTTCCTTTATCATTTCCATTCCATCATTCACAATCAAATTCAAATTATGCGCAAAATGACGTATATGAAATGACATTCTACCAACTAATAAGGTCCTAACTTGTATCTTATTCTTCAACTTTTCAATCATAACATCATTTGCGCTATAATTGTAGAATATTATGATGGACAGTTTGGTATTGATATTACAATCTATCAAATAGTCTTCCAACACGATTGCTAACCTTTTGCTTGTATGTAGTTCTTGCATATAAATGAACCTATCATATACAAATATGACAAACGTCAATCATAACATGATGAAAAAATGAATGATAATAATATTAAAGAATATAAATTAACTCAAAATTTTATTGGGTGGAATCCAGTCATTGTTAACATAACGTACCGTCACCACTAAATAGTTTTTCTTTTGATTATCAACTGTCCACATGTCTGATGTAATGGCCATTCGTCCTTCAAAACTTGATAATGTTCTTAAAATTTCTTTCTTCTTATGCTTGTATATCTTTATATTGTCCTTCTTCAACATATTTCGTGTTGGAACCTTGAAGGTCAGTTGTAGTGAGTTGCAAAATATCTTAAATATTTTGGTATCAACTATAGGTAAGGGATGATTATCACCAATTACTATAAACATAATAAACAATATTGATTTATTGCTATCGTAAGATATTGGAGTTATTTCGTTCTTCCCTCTCATGAAGTTAAAAAATGCTTGAACTCCTAATATGATCTTTTTTTACTATACGAATCAATGTGTCTCTTTAAATGAGAGGTTTTACCTTTTGAACTCCCGACCAGCATTTTCTAACAATACTTACAATTGATTTTTTTATTCCATCTATTAGTCTAGTCATATTGAAGTGATTCTAAACTTCACTTTTCAATTGACTTGGACTTCTTTCTTCACTTGATATGTGATTAGATGTTTCCACTTCTGTACGATCATAATTTACTTCAAATTTTTTTCATACTTACACAATCATATACACAAAAGTATATGTGGCCATATGGGTCACTTAATCATAATTACATGGTCGCATACACAGATAGACTTGTATATGACTGTGTAAGTTTTCAAAACTTTCAACCACTTATATGGTCACATACATAGGTGTGTAAATGACTGTGTATGTTCTGAAAACTCATGGTCACTTACATAGTCTTATACACAATTAAAAACACCCTCTAAATGGCAACAATCCCATAAATTCTAGTATTTCACAAATTCAATCTTCAATCAAAAGATTAAGGAAATTTGCCTTAGTAGGTGAGTCACGAAGAAGCAAAAATAAATGACGACTAGGAAGTAGGGCAGCAAGGCTTTGCACGATGGGATGAAAGGCAACTGGACAGAGTGCGACGGGGTGGCGCGGCGAAGGGGTGACACTAGTGAAGTTAAGTCTAGTCAGACAGAGAGAGTGAAGAAGGTAGGAGGTAAGGCAACTAGGGTCTAGCTCCGAGGAAGGAAGACAGAGGAGAGAGTGGAGGGAAATTTTAACCTAGACTAAGACGATGTTGTTTTATACTACATATCTTATCAAAATAACTTACCTTAAAACGACATTGTTTTGCTTCTAAATGAAAATAATGACGTTTCGGTATTATAGTTTGTCGAGCCTCGGGCTAAGTTAGGTCTTTGTGGCCTGAAATTTAGACCTAACAAAATTGGAATTTTTGGGCATGACATTCGGTCCCAAATGTTATCCCTAAAAAGAAAGGACATAAACAAAAGAGGAGAAGTATAACGAAAATGTAAATAATTTTGCAACTTAGAGAAATATTTTACTTTTCTTAAAAACATTTGCGATCAAAATAATTCACCAGAATTATTTAAATCTTGAGACTCGAATATTATACTCTTTTGAGACCGGATCTAGACTTAATTTATAATAGACTGGATCTAGAACAACCTCCTTTAAACGAAATGGAGTAGTTCTGGCTTCACTTAATTGGTTAATCCCCCTTGTAGCAACGCATGAAGACTTCTAATTCAAGAGCCCTTTGCTAATCCTAAGGAAAAGTAAATTGGGAAAGAAAACAAAAAAAAAAAGAGAGAGTGAAGAACAAAGCAGAAATCACTCTTTATCCTTTGCTTGATTCTCCTGATCTACACTTGCGTAACAAACTTAATCAAGGTGAAAACTGTATCTGGATCTCGTACCGGGGAAAGCTTGAAAGCAATGTACTCCATGGAGCTTGACATGAAACACGAGATTTTGTGGGCCTGCAACTAAAGAGTAAAGACGAAATTAAATGAGACCTGTCATGACTGAAGAAAACGCTTTTACACCTTTTCTGAATTCTAAAACTTAATTGGAAGCAAGGAAGTTGGTTCATATAGGCTTTATTCCTTTTCTGATGGTTATATAAGGGTCTAGGACATTGCTTGGTGAAGAACATGTTGAGTTGAGCTGTTTTAGCTATCTGATATTTGTACTTCTTTTCTGCCTTTGCTTCTATTGTTTGAACAACCAAAATGCTCTCCACCAAGCCTACACCATCCACTCCCAGTGACAATCCCACTTATGAGAAACTGATCAGAAGTGAGCCCACTTCGTTCATGACTCCTACTGAGAAGCCATTGTCGCATTCACATCCCACTTATGAGAAACTGATCAGAAGTGAGCCCACTTCGTTCATGACTCCTACTGAGAAGCCATTGTCCCATTCACGTGCGTCTGCTTCTGGTTTGCTGCCAAAAATTGTGCCTGCTGCTGGCCAAGAGGCAAGGGATTCTGATATCAAAGCACTTCTACCTATCATTGAGGATATATTTAGTCACGACTCGCAGACCATCGATTCAATGGTTACACCAGTCGCAAAGGTCTAATGCCAACCATTTGTCCTTATAATTTGTAGACAACTGATGCCTATGTATTCTGCACATGGATATTGAGATGGATTCTGATTCCTCAATTACTCAAATTTGATGATTAGATTTGCATTAAGATGATTTTTCTTTGATTTGCAGGGTGTTCCAACTTCTACGAGGCTGCTGGAGGACCGAAGCTTCCAAGTCGGCTATGTTACCTTGCCTCAAAATCTGGCTTATCTTATCGATCAGATTGGTTGTGAGGTAATTATGAAGAGAAAATTTTGCATTACTTCCTTATTCTTTGCAAGCTACTTTTGTCATCTGTAACTGGTCCATGTATTGACAGATAGCTTGCCAGTGCTGTGGAGGTACAACTGCAGATGCATCAGCGATAATACTGGACAAGCTCCCAGAATATTCGTGGGAAAACAAGCTGTTGATAGTTTTAGCAGCTTTTGCCATGATCTATGGACAATTTTGGCTGGTTTCACAAAGTTACACCTCGAACCAACTAGCGAAATCCGTAGCAGTCCTTAAACGATTACCGTACATGTTTAAGCAAACAAATGTGCTAAAGAACCGGCTTGATGCAGTGAAAAACCTGAATGGGGTCATCTTAGACATTACCAAATGCATTGTTGAAATTACGCTGCTGTCATCTCAATACAACGCTCAGGATGATCCGATGATCGCCAAAGCTTTGTCTCATGTGCCAACTGCTGTCAAGCAGACTATCAAAAGTATCGTCGCATGTGCATGCAAGATTAATGAACTTATTGGGCTGAGCTCTGAGTATGTTTATAACTTCCTTAGTCATATTCATTCTGCAATGATATGTCTGGGTGATATTGCACTTCCCTGAACTGTTGAACTTGCAGCTTCATAAGTTCTCAAACATCTGGTTGTGTAGAATTTCTCATCAATTGGAGATTGTTATATTTCGGAGCATGTATTAGAAATTGAACTTTTTTGTTTGTTACAGGCAACTAGGATCAACTGTAGACGCCTGGGAGCTGTCAAGTTGGACACACGATCTCAGGAACATGCACAACTACTTGGCAGAGCTACTGAGGGCGTGTCTTACACGTATCGGTAAGTTTCAACCTGGAATTGTTGCAAGTGCACGTATTCATCAGTAACTTGGAAGCAATGTGGATAATGATCAAATAACTATATGATTTAGAGAAAAGGAGAATAGAGGAAGAATTTGAACACCTTAAACTCATGCTCAAGACGGGCCAAGCCGACAATGTGATAGTGCTAAGTGCACTTTTTGGTGGAAAGGATGAACTACAGCCGCTGTACGATTTAGCCCGCGGTAGAAGGGTAAGTTGTAGTTTCTTGCTAATCATCTTGGTAGTGCTCCATTTTGATATGCAAATTCACTCAGATGTGAACACTAAAAGTACTTTTTCAGACCATATTGTTGTCGTTTCTTGCTAATCATCTTGGTAGTGCTCCCTTTTGATATGCAAATTCACTCAGATGTAAAACACTAAAAGTACTTATTCAGACCATATTCCAGTTTCCTACTCTGAATTCTTATGGATAATTCTAATGTGGATAATCCTGATAGCTAAAATTGTTCATGAATGCTTACTGATTTAGCTAGATAATAACCTTTCCACATTCTGCTTGACAACAAATAGGTTAACCTTGATGTCCTGAGAGGAAAATACGTGCTCTTATTTGTGACGGACCTCGACATCCCTCAAGAAGAGCTTGCCATTCTCGAGCAGATATATAGCGAGTCACGGGGTCAACTTACAAAGGAGCACCAATATGAGATTGTCTGGTTCCCAGTTGTAGACCCTAATATCCTCCAGACACCAGCGGGCAGGAAGCAGTTTGAGGATTTGCAGATTAACATGAAATGGTTAAGAATTTATGACCCTTCTCTGATTAGTCCAGCAGCAATAATGTGCATGAAAGACGCAGAATTGTTCAACTTTTGGAAGCAGCCAATCCTTGGTGTGCTGGATAGACATGGAAAACTTGCCAGCCGAAACGCCTTTCCAATGATGTGGATTTGGGGAAGTTTAGCTTTCCCTTTCACTTCTGACAGAGAACATGAATTGTGGGCTGCAGAGACCTGGAGGATTGAATTCATCGTAGATGCCATTGATCAACAGATTGCTGACTGGGTACATATATATCTATGTCTATACAAACTAACTCTGCAGGAATGCTTACCTGTTGCTAATTACATTTGTTCTTGTGTTTCAATAGCTTTCTGAGGGAATACACATAGTTCTCTATGGAGGAGAGGACATAGATTGGATTAGAAAGTTCACAACTGCTGCACGTTCTGTGGCAAGAGATGCTGGCATCGTTCTTCAGATGGTTTACGTCGGGAAGAAAAATCCCAAGGAACGTGTCAGGAAAGCTATATCTACAATAGAGGCTGAAAATCTCAGCTACACGTTAAATGTGAACATAATTTGGTACTTCTGGGTAAGGCTAGAAAGCATGTTCTTCTCCAAGCAAGAGCTAGACAGCACAGTTGACACCGATCCATTGATGGCAGAGATTGCTGCAACACTTTACATGGGCGGAAGTGGACATGGTTTCGCTATACTTGGCCGTGGCATGGCGGCTGAGATGGTAAGAGCCAATGGTGGTTCATTCCTGACCTGCTTGACAGACTACTTCAACATTTGGAAAAATCAAGTTCCGGAGAAGGGTTTCATGGGGGCATTGATTGACCACCTCCGTGGCATCCCAGTTCCGCCGCACTGCTGCAAATTCGAGGTCCGTGGCACCTCCAGAGGCATGCCGGATAAGCTCAAGTGTGCTGAGTGCGGTCGTCCCATGGAGAGGATGACTGTGTACACGTGCTGTGACGACTGATGAGAAGAAGAATTCGCCACTACCCACACTTGCTATATAAGTATGAATAAGATCTGTGAAGGATACGTTAGGCCATATACTATGAATTGCAGGCCTGACGTTCATGCTTGTCTTGTGTGCTTGTTAAAAAGAAAAAGTGAGGGTAATTGCTATTATCTAATATATATACATTATGTGCGCAAGTTTTCCTACTCGACGTTCTATTTCATTATCTAAAATCTTTTTACTTTTTAATTATTATTACAGTACAAGTTGTATAAGTAAGTGATTCTCTGATAATAAATTTTAAAAAAACTGTTTTGGAATAAAAAGCAATCATAAAAAATTATTGTTCATTAGGAAAAAATAATTTAATAAAATATATTTATATGAAAACAAAATGTTTATTAATTTAACTATCTGATTGGTCATAGATTCGAATCCTATATTAAGGAAATTTGATTCATTTCGAATTTAAAAATTCAGAATAAAAGAGTTCGTTTTAACTTTTAAGAGTAGATAATTCGTTTCTTGTGTCTTTCTTTCTATCGTATTTTATCTCATCTTATCACATTCTATTATGCGATATTTGAAAATCACTGTAAATACTTCGGTATGTTATTAATTCAGTAAATTATGAGCTATTCTTTATTAAATAGTTTTTTTCAATGATTTTGAATGTATAAATTAAAATGAGTTTTTAAAATTTTTAAATTAAATTTAATTTTAAATTAGATTAATTTATTATCTTTTAAGTTGGATGGAATTGAATTGAAATTATTAACTTATTTGTGATTGAAAATATATTTTTAATAATAATTAGTAAAGCATTTTATTAAAATTTTGGTCTTCGCTTTAGCTTCCTCTGCGGGCAAGCTTTCAAGGAATCAAGGGTCGGCCAGGCTTTGTCGAATTACTCCCGCTTTGGTTCGGAACATAACCTCATAACTCATAAGCAAACAATATTTTTGTTATTTTGTCTTGAAATTTGGTAAATTCAAATGACGACCTGATTTAATAAACTCATGGTAAAAAAAGAAAATCTGTATTGGTACAAATATCTTATTTATTACATATTTGCAAAGGTTCTTTTGATGCATTATAACGTGTTGCATCAGTGAGATCATTGGGATTATGTAATTTGATTTAGGTCATTTTAAACTTAACAAAAACATTAAAGTTAAGTTAGAATTAAAAAAATTGAATATTTAAATATTTAAATATTACTTTTTAAAATTCGCGATAGAATTAAAAAAATTAAAAGTTTAACTAATTTATTGAT
>JANZLD010000236.1:3921891-3932730 GCA_026413575.1 Erythroxylum carthagenense
GGGGGGGGGGGGGGGGGGGGGGGGGGGGAAGAGCTGTTAATGACGCCAGACTATCCGCGCACTTCGTGATACACATACTGGACCGTTACCTCCCACTCGTGATGTAGACAGTCATGAATACCTGACACCAAAAAGGAATACTCAGTTAGGGGAATAAACGAAGAGGATAGAATATTGATCACCTCTAAAGAATCGACTTCGACGATTACTCGTCGAAATCCCAGCATCCAGGCCAGTTGGAGACCGAAGTGGACACCCCAGAGTTCAGCGGTAGTCGACGAGGCTCGGCCTAGATTGTGAAGGAAACCCCCGCACCAATTCCCGTGGCTATCCCTGATAAATCCCCCTACAGCAGCGAAGCTGGTCTGAATATGGACCGTCCCATCCGTATTCAGTTTGAACCACCCCTCAAGCGGTTTGAGCCAGTCCGCTCTAGTGCCGAAAGGGAGGCCCTGGTCACTAACAACACAACTTTCCACGATGTGGGCTTGGACTATCCACTTGGCATATTCCATCACCACCCTCGTACCGTCCGCTGGCCACTCAAAATCGTCGTAAAAAATGCTTTGGTTTCGCCAACGCCACAGAAACCAGCAAGCAACACCAAAGATAGCGGTCCACTGTAGTTGCCGTACTTGAGCTTGAAGCGCAAGATTAGACTGAACCCAATGGCCCATGTCGTGTAGAAAGAACTCCGTACCGATAATTGAACTGGGGAAACTGTGCCAAAAGGATTGCACTTGGGGACAGTCTCGAAGACTGTGCACCGTGGTCTCTTCCAAGCCACAGAAGTGGCAGTCACTGTCACGGGTGAGATGGCGAACCACACGTTAGTGGTTGGTCAGAAGCTTTTGAGTCACCATGAGCCAGAGAAAAGCCCAAATATGTTGGGCCCCCGGCCATTTCCATATAAGAGCCCACTGGTTACTAACCCCGGTAGTGAATGGGCCTTCTATGAGATCGTAAGCGGAAGCAGTGGAGAAGCGCCCATTAGGGGTAGGGGCCTAAGTAATGGAATCGGCCTCCGGGGAATCGTGAGGCACGCGAATCCCAGAAATAGCGAGACAGACAGTAGACGGAAGGTACTGTTAAAATTTATGCCACTGCCAAGTTCCGTCAGGGTTCGTGTAATCTGCTACCAAGGCCGAGAGATCACTGTCGGGAAGGGGGGATATCGTCACGGATAATAGCGGCCCCCAATCGTGAACACAATAATCCAACCAGAAGAACACCCGACGCCTAGTGCCGAGAGTCCACGGGCTCCTTGGCGAATAACGTGCCAGGTGTCGGAGATGCCGCGCCAGACCCCGGAAGCTCCTCGTTTATCAAGGGTTAGAGGAAGAAAGTTGGGGTCCACTCTGTACTTAGCCCAGAGAATGTGAACCCAAAAGGCGTCATTAGTAGTGCAAATACGCTTGAGCCCGAGCCCCCTTTGGACTTAGGTTGACACATCGTGTCCTATTTAACAAGTGGCACTTTCCGGTGATCACCTACAGTGCCCCATATAAAAGCACGCATGATACGCTCCAATTCGTCGCAGAGGAGACGGGGAAGACGAACGGTTTGCATAGCCTAGAGGGGAAGGGCCGAGATAACCGACTAGGTGAGAGTAACCCTCCCCTCTAGGGAGAGGGACTTCTCCTTCCAGCCTGATAGTCTTTTACCGACGGCAGTCAAAATATACTGGAAGGTACGCTGTGTAGGACGCTCATGTAACAGTGGAACCCCTAAATACTTTCCTAGGTTAAGGGTACTAGGGACATTGAGCATGTGGCTAAGTCTTTGCGCCTTAAGAGAAGGGACATTCTTGGAGAAATAAACACGAGTCTTTGTGAGATTGACCTTCTGACCAGAAATGTGACAGAACACCTCCAGGGTATGACTGATAACCTGCGTTTGGGCCTCCGTGGCTTCAGCAAAGAGCATCAGGTCATCTGCAAAAAAGAAATGCGAAATGAGTGGGCCCGTAGCACTCAGTTTAATCGGCAGCCACCTCCCTTGGGCCACCTCATGGGAAATCAAATGTCCTAGGCGTTCCATGCAAAACATAAACAGATACGGCAACAGGGGGACGGCGACAGGGGGTCACCCTGTCGCAGACCATGTGAGGGTTGAAAAGAGTTGGTCGGCCGACCCTACACATTTCATAATAACAGAGATAAGGCAATCGGGGAGCCCAATGTCCATCAGGGTACTATGCAGAAAATCCCACCGGAGCCTATCATAAGCTTTCTCCAAGTCGACTTTGATCGTCAGATATCCGGTACTACCTATTTTTTTGCGCATCGAGTGGATAACTTCCTGGGCGATAATAATGTTTTCTGTGATGTGCGCCATCTGGTTTTTAAGGCGATTAACAATGAGTTTGGAAATCACTTTATATAGCACCGTGCAGAGACTAATCGGTCGAAAATGAGACATTGTAGTCGGGGTGGAGATTTTGGAGATGAGAACGAGAGTAGTCTGGTTTAAAGCTTCATCCCACCGGCCCGTGCTAAAGACAACCTTCATAAACTCCATGATGCTGGGCCCGACATGAGGCCACTGCTTTTGAAAAAAGAGTGCATTAAAACCATCGACCTCGGGAGCTTTATTTGGATACATAGCAAAAACTGCCTGCTTAACTTCTAGGTCATGGATCGGGCGAGCAAGATCGCTAAGCCCAGTGGCCGAAATCTCCGGGAACATACCCGAGATCGGATAACGAGGCATGGGGCCCATAGTCTCAGTATAAAGTTGGACATAGAAGTTATGGGCTAGAAGGCCCAGTTGGTCCGGGTCCAAAACCTGCGTGCCCATCGAGTCATAAAGCCACTCAATCGTCAGCTTCTTACGCTTGGTGAGGGTAATGGTGTGATAGTATTTTGTATTCCTGTCGCCTTTAGAAATCCAATCACACTGGGCTCTCTGGTGCCAGAAAATTTCCTCCTCACAGCGAACTTGAGTCAGGTCTTCACACAGAGCATCCTCCAACGATAAGAGCTCGTCTGTTATGTGGGTCGTCATGGCCCGCTGAAGACCCTCCAGGTACGCTTCAAGCTTTTTTTATCCTATGGAAGAGATTCCCAAAGTCCTCGCAATTCCATCGCGAAAGATGGTGGGAGAAAATTTGAAGCGACTCACTCATCCCCTTTTTGTAGCTTTTGGAGGTATAAAGTAACCAACACCATCACTCGCCAGTCACCGACCTCCTTGCTGACTTTAAATTGTAAACTATGATTAATAAACCTAAAAATTCTCTAGTTTCGCATAAATTATAAATGGCCGCAGTCTTTATAAACTTTCTTCCTTACGTCTGTTAGGTCCTTACTCGGCTTAATTACTTTCATCTGTGATAGCCGACTCATCCAACTCTTGACACTATTCCTCGTTTTCACTACTCGTGAAAGTAAATTACACCTAATTACAAGACCGACTTGTGTTAACCTCAACAGAAGATTTCTCTCAAAAGCTTTTAACGAAAGAGACAACAATCAAATAATTCAAGTGACTAAAATAATAAAGAATGAAAACAAATACACTTGAGATAAAAAGAAAAAATTTTCCAATGAATTCAGCTCCTTCAAAGACATATTTAAAAGTTGTTCACCAAGTATAGTGTCGTAGTCGGCTGATGAAAATTTCGCGCATTAGTTTCCAACGATAAATCATCAAGGGCAACCACTTAATTAATACTTCATCAAACCAAAACGGCAGCACAAGCACAACGCATGCACCGGAAAATAGAACAACGGCTAATTCCAAGAAAAACACCCTCAATTTACGTTAAAAAGTATAGTAGAATAGATTGCCTAGCTGATTCACGGAATGATGACGCAAATATCACAACTGCAGACCACCAAATCAATCGACTACCAAATAGAAAGATAGCTACTCGAAAGAACGTTAACTTCAATAAACATAGGAGAGGTCATGGTTGAAGATTTATTTAGATGTGTAGTGATGTAAATCACTGAGGAGTCTTCACAAGATGATTTCTATCATCATGCAATCTCTTATCAAAATACAATCTCTTATCAAATATTATCCTGGATATTCTATCCCATAATCAACATTATTTTAAAAGTTCAATTATCAAATAATGTCAAAACTAAATAATAAGATATATAACAAATATCTTAACAAAGCTAAAGCTGCAAATTATTATCATCCTAAATTTATCCAATATTTACTCATCTTCCAGTCGATTTGCAAAAGTCATTGGTAATCAAAGGAGTTTTTGCTTCTATTCCACACATTTAATATCTTTGAAAAAATGTGAACTAGGAGTAATGCTACTGCCTATACCATTAATTGTTGTGTTAATTCCAAGTAATTAGAGCAGGAAATGTATCCATGATACTTGATGTTGAACTTCAGAAGTTCAACCACCAAATAATATTTGGGATTTTGTAAGCATGTAGAGAGCACAAGCTTCTACACTATTTATTTGAATTAGTATAAAAATTCAATGACTTGTTATTTTTTTAGATTGAAATGTGTATCTATAGAATCAAGTTAGTGAATGCAGTGCAATGGAGTGTTATCCATCACTACTTGCCACTTTGTAATGTCATTAAGAATTTATCTAGTTTAATTCCTTAACATTAATGAATATACCATGTTTTTTTTGTTAAAAATTAATCCTCTTCATCAGCTATTTGTAAAGAGATCATGTCTCTCACTTGGGCTTCATTTTGATTCTTTTTCAATTTCAGATGGATAAGCATTTTCTTTCAGTAGAGAATGGTAACCCAATACTAGAGGTAGATGTGGAAACTTATAATCTCGTACCAAGTAAAGATAGAAGTTCAACTCGAAGTCAATTGAAAAATGAAGTATAGAATCCCATCAATAAGACTAGATCGGTAGATGGAGTATAAAAAGTCGAATGTAAATATTGTCAGAAGATGTTAGCCAAGAGTTCAAAAGGTGAAACCTCTCATTTAAAGAAACATGTGGATTCATGTAGTAGAAGGAAGATGGTGCTAAGGGGTCTACCCCGAACATTATGAGAGTGAAGAATGAAATGACTGCAACATGTTATGACATAAACAAATCAAGGTTTTTAATAGCTTCAATGATAATTAGTGATGAACATCCACTATCTATAGTTAAAACCAAAAGATTTAGTATGTTCTGCAACTCACTACAATGAACCTTCAAGGTTGCAAGTCGGAATACGTTGAGGAAAGACATTATAAAGATATACAATGATAAGAAGAAAGAGATTTTAAGAGCATTGTGGTAGTGAAGGATGGATTGCTATTACAACAGACATATAGACAATCAATAACTAAAAGAAGGTTTATATGGCGATAACGACACATATGTTGACAATGATTGGACTTTACGCAATAAATTTTTAAGGTAATTTATATTCTTTAATATTGTTATCATTTGTTTTTTCATTATGCTAGGATTGATCCTAGTAATATTTGTATATGATAGGTTTATTTATATACTTGAACCATATACAAATGAAAGGTTGACAACAATGTTAGGAGAATAGTTGATGGATTTTAACGTCAAAAACAAATTATCCACCATAACAGTCAACAATTATATCTCAAACGATGCCATAATTGAAAAGTTAAAGAATAAGATATGAGTTGGGAGTTTGCTGGTTGGTGAAAGATTAGTTCATATGCATTGTTTTGCCCACACTCTGAACTTGATTGTGAAGGATGAATTGGATATCATAAAGGAAGGAATAGATTCGCTTTGGTATCGTATAGTATATTGAAGTGTAACACTTAAAAGAATTGAGAAATTTGAAGAAATTATACGATTTCTATACGTTCCCAATATAAAGATGTTGATTTTGGATTATCCATCCATATAGAACCCAACCTTCAAGATGTTGGAGTCGGCAGTCCAATATGTTCATTTGTTTACTAGGTTGAGATAAAGAGACTCTCAGTACACTTGCATGCCTATAGAAGAGCAATGGGTATTGGCTAAAGAACCTTGTGTGAAATTAGAATTATTTTATAATGCAATTGAATTGTTCTCAGGAACAAAATATTCAACTTTGCATTGTTACTTTAGCACTATGTATGAGATAAATATTGCCTTAACTAATTGGATGTTTTATTCCAATGATGTATTCAAGTTATGGTAGAGCATATGATGGAGAAGCTGAATTCTTATTGTCTATGGTTGGATATATTTTTTCAGTTTTATCTATGCTGGACACGAGATACAAGATAAAGGGGGAATAATTTTATATATAATGTGTTGTATAGTGATCGAGCCCAAGCACATGTAGATGTCATTAAATAATTATGTATGAATTATTTAATGATTATCAACTCAGAATAAACAAAATTTATGATCAAGGTCGCAGTAGTTCAGGCTGTTACATTTTGGCTTTATTTTGAAGTTCGGACTCATTTTTTAGGAGGAGTCTATTAATTTCACTTTCAAATTTTATGAAAGAAACAAAGGATTAGGAGTTTGTATAATATGATGGAACTAGATAAGTATTAGGTAGAATATTGTGTAACTGAAGTTGAAGGTCTGCAATTCGATGTATTATTATAGTGGAAGATTTCTAAAATAATTTCCCGATCATTACTCATTAGCAATTCCATCCTCTATTGTTGTTTCGGAGAATGCTTTTAGCACTACTAGTTGAGTTATTAGTTCTCATCATACTCAGCTTTATCCTCGTATTGTGGAAATCCTTATGTATACCCAAATAATTGGTTAGATGATGAAGATATTGTGAGTAAATTTTTTTCTTTTTTATATATACATTTCATTTTTTTATATTATCTTGCCTAATATTGTTTTAAATTTGTATATTAATACAATCACAGGTATTAATGCGAATGTGACTAATTATACTCATCAACCAAGTGAACATAATTTTGATAAAAATTTGAAGATGAAAGCATTTTTAATTAATTATTAATTATGACCATTTATGTCCTTAATATTCGTTTAGTTTTAATATACGTTACTAAATATAATTTTTGTACATACAAATGAACTGAAGCAAACTATTGATAATCCTGACTAAAACGATTAGCTATTCTCTCAGTCTATTTGCTCTCTACCCTCTCCTGTCTCCATCATGATTTTTCTTGATTTTTTATAAATTGTATCATTTGTGTGAAATGATTTGGTTAATCATTTTTTACAATTAAGATTACTATAATTAATAAATTTGGTTTATTTTTATTCATTTTATCAATATATGTAAAGTTTTATATATTTATTTTTTCAATTCAATTATGGCCGCATCTTTCAAAATTATTAAATTTATCTTTTATTTTAAGGTTTAGAAAGGCAAAAAAATTTATCAAAAGGTTTTTGATTGTCTCTCTTCTTATTCCTATGACTAAGTTAACTTTTTCATTTTTATTTTACATCTAATTTACAACCTTTTTCTCTTTCTCTCTTTTTTAATTAATTAATTATTTAAGTAAAATTTCTTATAAGCTTCTTATAATTTTTTTTCACTCTGAGTAAACATTCTAAAAAAGCATCCCAAATGTTAAAAATAGGTCAATTTCCCTTTATTTATTTATTTAAAATTCTATATAAATCTAATTATTCCCAAAGTAAAATAAATAAAAGTAAAATCTAATTAAAGAAATTATCTAACTATATTCATTATGAAAATATTCAAAATTAAAATTTAATAAAATTAAAAATTGGAAAAGATAACTATAATATAATATAAAAGGAAAATGAGAAAATGAGAAAATGTAAATAGATATGATCAAAACATTTTAACAAAAGCTACAGCTGAAATCAGTAAAAAAAGAATATAATTACAGTTATAAATTTCATCTTATTCATTTTATTAATATATGTAAGTTTTTATATATATTTATTACAAAAATCTCAAATTTTTTAATTAATTGAAATTTGTAACGATAACTAATTGAATTTATTACTTCAATTATAAGCTTTTTCTTTTATTTCCTATAATCATATCCTCTTTTATTATTGAATTTAATTTCATCTTATTTATTTTATCAATTTATGTAAGTTTTTATATATTTATTCATTATAAAATTTCAAATTTTCTTAATTAATTGAAATTCGTAACTATAATTAATTGAATTGATCACTTAAATTATAATCTTTTTTTCATTTCCTATAATAATTTTCTCATTTATTAATGAATTTGTTTTCATTTTATTCATTTTACCATATAAGTTGTTATATATTCATTCATTGTTAAATCTCAAATTTTATAATTTTATTAATCAATTAAAATTTGCAATTTTAATTAATTAAATTAATCACTTTAATTTTAATCTTTTTTTTCGTTGCCAAAAAGAGGCCCTACTTGAGCTCGAACAGGCTTCCAGCCTATTGAGCCCAATCAGGCCTTGGGACTGGAGTGCCATTCTTACTTGCTATGCACTAAAATGATGGTGTTTTAGTTTTGACTTTTTGAATCTATTGATCACATCGTTTTAATTAGTTATATAAAAATTGTCATTTTAATAATTATAAAACAAAAATTTTGAATTTTTAAGTCATATTTCACCAACCTCAAATACGTAAGTTTGGTACAAAGCTTAATTAACTTAAATTTAACTTGTTTATTTTAAATTACTTAGATAAAATCTGGCTAATATTGTCAACTCTTTCAGTGGCAATTAAGAAATTATTATTTAATAATAATTAATAAATTAGTTTATTAAAATGTTATCTTTCATTCTAGCGTCCTCTGTAGGCAAGCCATTTAGCATCGACCAAATTCAGAGCGCCTCTATTTCAACCCTGTTTTGTGCCTAATACGACGTATTATATACAAAACTTACAAAATAATGTCGCATTGGACGCAAATTAGGATTGAAATAGAGGATCTAATACTGCTCTGGCCAGGTTTCTAGAATAAGGATTAGTAATCAAGAACAAGAAAAAAAAAAAACTAAAGCATACGTTTTTTGTGGATGTGAAGTATGAAAAGTTTGAAAATGCAGTTTTTTAATTACATTAGGTATTTCAGCTTAGGCGGATTAATCCTAAGTTCCTAAAATTTTATCTTAAGAGTTTTAGAGGAGGTAAATCTAGAATTCCAAAATCTCTTATGTTTTTATGTAGTCTGTATATTTTTGTGCACAAGAAATCGTTATACACTTGATTAGTTAACTACTGATTGATCACTGACCATACTTAGCATCAGATTCCCAACAGCCCTCGAATCTCTTAATAGCTTCAACTCTTACATTGCCGCTCATGACGTTCATAATTGATCTACTGAAAGAGTTTTGCCCAACGAACTACACGATCATCCACAGGAAAAATTTTCTACTATCCTCCTTTTACGTTACTCGAAGTTAAGACCTTCTTTAAGGAAAAGCATTAGGTGAGGAGTATACATCGTTTAGGCTATAAAAGTGTGCTTTCATTTTTATGTGAAGTGTGAAAATTCATAAAGAAGTAAAGAACTAGAAAAAAAAGAGAGTAAACCGTACATTTGTTGATAGCTGCGAAATGTGAAAAGGTGAAAAGTATGCTTTTATTTTTATGTGAAGTGTGAAAATTGAAAAGTAGTTATTTTTAATTAATATATTTATATTAATAAAAATTGTGCATTATTATTTTTATTAAAAATTAATTTGAATTATAAAATAAAGTTATAAATTTAGGACTAATAAAAAATTAATTATAAATTATTCGTTCAACTTAAATTAGATATTTTTTAAATATCTACATACTTTATACGATATATTTCTCAAACTTTTATCAAAGAGAAAGAATTTGATATTTAATATTTAATCAAATATATTAAATTTTATATAGCAATATAAGAAGTTTATTTAAAAATTTTATATAAAAAATTTTAACTAAATATTATTTTGAATAAAATGGTTATCATCCCTCAACTAAATATTACGTATGTTATCTTTTAGTTTTGCACTAGCGTCAGCGTCTTCGTCTTTGCTTACGATGCATAACTCTTTTCCTGCGCATTTTTGACATTGCTTGATTGTCCTGATCTACACTTGCCTAGCCAACTTAATCAAGGTAAAAACTGTATGTGAATCTCGTATCAGGGAATGCTTAAAAGCACTGTGCTCCACGGAGCTTGACATGAAACACGAGATTCTGGGGGCCTGCAACTAAAGAGTAAAGAAAAAACGAGACCTGTCACGGTTGTACAAAACGCTTTTACAGCTTTTCTGAATTCTAAAACTTAAATAGAAGCAAGGAAGTTGGTTCAGATAGGCTTTATTCCATTTCAGATGGTTTTATAAAGGTCCAGGACGTTGCTTGGAAAAGAACATGTTGAGTTGAGCTGTTTTGGCTATCTGATAATTTTACTTCTTTTCTGCCTTTGTTGAACAACCAAAATGTTCACCACCAAGCCTGCACTAGCCACTGAAAGAGACACTCCCACTTTTCAGAAACTGATCAAAAGTGAGCCCACTATGACTCCAATTGGGAAGCCATGGTCGCCTTCACCTATGCCTTTTCCTATGATGCAATCAATTGTACCTAAGCCTCTAGATCTTCCTATTGTCTGGGAAATAATTGTGCCTGCTGCTGGCCGCGAGGCAAGGGATTCCGATATCAAAGCACTTCTACCTATCATTGAGGATATATTTAGTCACGACTCGCAGACTATCGTTGCCATTGTTACACCAGCTGCAAAGGTCCAATGCCAACCTTGTCCTTATAATTTGCAGACAATTGATGCCTTTGTATTCTGCATATGGACATTGAGATGGATTCTGATTCCTCAATTACCCAATTCTGATGCATAGATTTCCATTAAGATGAGTCTTCTTTGATTTGCAGGGTATTCCATCTTCTACGAAGCAGCTGGAGGACCGAAGCCTCCAAGTCGGCTATGTTACCTTGCCTCAAAATCTGGCTTATCTTATT
>JANZLD010000236.1:4055139-4070561 GCA_026413575.1 Erythroxylum carthagenense
AATAATAAATGTTCTATTTTTTTAATTAAAGTTATAAATTTAATTTTTGTAGAATTAAATCTCTAAAATTTAAATTCTTATAAGAATATTCAACAAAATACTAAGATATATAATATTCATACCCTTTTAATTTTTTTAAAGTCATGTCTTTATAAGTCATTTTACCCATAAACAGTTAATACTAAACAGCTAATTTTACCAAACATCTCTAACAAATAGCTAATGTAATCAGCTGGACAAATCAGCTGATAGAATCAACTATCAGCCAACAGCTAATGCAATTAGCTGTTTGCCAAACAGGGCCATAGTATTTGATTATTCTATATTTGATGTTCATATTGTATATATTTCGTTATTATTTTTAACCGAAGTCATAGTTTTTTTAAAAATTAATTTTTTTAAAATTTAAAGATTATGAAAATTTATAAAAATTTCTCAAACCATATGAAAAATTTATGTTTTATCTTAATTTTTAATACAATATTTCCCAAAAATATAAATAAATAATTTATTTATTTATGGCGGATAAAGCTTGTGAGTCACATAATTAAGTGTCAATTTACTGAAGTAACATGTGAACATTAACCCAAATGTGAACATTAACCCAAAAAATTTAGATTCACTCCTGGATTGGGCTTTATTTGTCGCCAACGTGCAATTGCCAAGTGTTTGGCCCATTTCATAAATCAATCCGACATCTACACCCAATTGCTTGTTTAAAAAAATGATAAATTTGAGCAAATATTAAATAAATATTGAATATTTTTAATAATTAACAAAATATATACTAAAATTTTATTCAATAAATTAATAATTTAAAAATAAATAATTAATTCAGCTTAATTAATATTTAAATACATTTTAACTTTCAATTAAACATGACTTATCTTGTTAATTGCATCACATATGAAATATTAATTGAAATTCTTAGATAGAGATGACAAAAAGGTTTTTATCCAACTTTTATTGAAATTAATAAATTAAATTTAAATTGATTAAGTTTTTAGTTAAAATCAAATTTAAAATTAGAAAGATTAATTCATTCAGAATAAAATGGTAATATTTTATTTACAATTTTAAATTATTCTAATCAATTAAATTGAATTTTAAATTTAAAATATTTCAACTATCAAAAATCACCTTTTTTTTTTAATTATATAAGGATAAGACTATATATTATAATATCTTCTAAAATTTTCCTTTATTGCGAGATTTTGAATTGAATCTCACGAAGGAATTGAGTTGATGCCATAACCTTCCTTCAAAGGCTTGTAATGATGCCATAGCCATACACATACGTACACTCGACTGGGCCTCGTCCACAACTAAAAAGAGTGCAAAAGCAGATTAAGTTCTCCAATCTGATGACTTGACGGAGAAATCACATCTTGTCTGAAAGAAAGGGTATTGCATCTTCCTCGTTTTTGCGTTTGAGATAAGACATGGATAAATGCTTTTTCTAAAGGTATGTTAGAAGCTTCAAGGAACAAAGACGTTGATTTTATCTGCTTTTATTAATGTTTTTCTATATAGACAATATTATATATACTTTTTACCCTTTGTTTTAAGTCAATATGAAAACATAATAGAAAAAAAGCTGTATGAATTACAATTTTTTTTCACAAATATGAAATTATCAAATATTCAAAAAATCACACACATAATCACACACTTAAAGCACTAAAAATAAAAAAAAAATGGCACAAAGATTTAATGAGATTCGGTCAGTGATGCATACGTCATCGGATAAGAGCAGAAAGAATTTCACTGTGAAGAAAATTATACAAATGGAATCCTTACATCTCGGTAGTTTTATTTTTATTTAAATAATAAACCTCTTGTGTGTTCTTAACCAAATCGGTCTAATCAAATTGGTCAAATCAAAACAAGTCCATACCGCCCCCAAGCCCTTAACTTCTAATATAGATTTTCATTTTTCTCCAATTTGGATTGCATTGTGAGCTTATCAGGTCAAGTTGGCATTTAGATCTACTAAATTTTAAGACAAAATAATAATATAAAAATATATTAAAAAGAAGTGTCTGATATTAAGATAAAGATACACTAAGAAAAAAAATCGTGGATTGACTGTGCTATCACTTTTTTTTGTTACAAAATAAAGTTATTATTAGAAATATAAAAGAAGTGTTTGATATTAGCAATTATTAGAAATATGTCAAACGATGTGTGTAGTTAAGAAATATGACAATATATATAGAGCCAATAAGTGGTGGTTGAGTTGGTGAAATGGAAGGACATGAGGTTAAAAGTCTTGTGTTTGATTATTCCTATCTATGATTTCTTGATTGAGTCTATTATATAGGGCTTGTTTAGTGCAAAGTACCTGATTGACGTGATTTGCAAACTACTGTGTCAATCTAGAGATTTACTAATGCGTATCAAGAGGGTAGTGACTGTAGGTTTTTCCGTTTCAAATATATATAGATTATTAAAAGTTTTAAAAAAGATAAAAAAGAAAGTAATAATCAATTGATAATCCTTTTTAATAAAAGATATTAAGAGCATTTAAATATATGTAATTAAGACATCTATTGAATAAAAAAGACATCTACTGAATATTTTGTGAAAAAATATGAATTATTTTGATAATTTAAGACTGTTAATTATAATATAAATACTAATATTGAAGCTAAATCGATAAGATAAGAATTTTAAAATTTAAGAGGTTTAAAAGATATTAAACAGTTTTAAAATTGGTTAAAAATTAAATAAAAATAAAATTTTGGAATATAATTAAAAGAAAATATTTTTATAAATCAATAGTTGAAGTTTAATTAAAAAGAGATTATTAAATAAAATTAATTATTTTATAACAACTTATTAATTTATAAAAATTGATTGATTAATTAATAAATTCATAAATTTTTAATAATACATATTATTAAAATAAATCGAATTAAAAAATTAAAAAAACGGAATATATAATTTAAGATTCGTATAGCTGAATCGGTTGAATTTTTATAAAACATTAAAGATTTTGACATGTTAATTTTGAAGAGATACTTAATTTTATCTATTAAATAATTAGGAGATTTAAATTATTATTTTTAATTCTTTTTAATATAAGCATCACTCGATATAATATTGAATGACAATAACTTGCAAAATATTAATATATACTGCCCCTGTTTTTGTGTCCAAACTCCGAATCGAAAGTGAAATTTCGACTGTCTTCCAATGTTATTTAAGCTGTAACTATCGTCAGGTTGCTTTGTCTGAACCCATGGAAGATTCGTTCCATTTCAGAGATTACGATGCCCCACAAGAAGCTGATGCTTTTACACAACCAACTAACTACTAGACTCTGATTGACATTTTGGCTCCTTCCCAGTATTAACGTTTTTAAGAATAAGTCTTATAAATTATATGTTTATGTGCATCAGTTGAATCACGTCAGGTTTATTTTTTATGTTTCCAAGTCATTTTCTCAGACAAGTTGCATAACAACTTAGGTTCGACTGCGTGGCCTGGAAGCAGCAACAATCAAGGTAATACCTTTTTACACACACTACGTATTTTTTTAAGTGTGGTGGAAGTTTCAAGGATGGTGTTATTGGTGTCCCCAGTTTGGTTTGCTTCGGTTTGAGTTTAAGCATAAAAGCAACAGGAGAAGAAGAAAACATAGATAACTTGCGAGGGAATACGTGGGAAAAAAAAACAGTTTTTTTTTTTGTCGGGTAACTGTCCTTTTGGTTCAGACCACGTTTTAGGCCTTAAGCAGCCACCTCCGATTCAGTTATGTGCCTCTAATCATGTTTCTTCTGTTTAATGTTATATTAAAAGCTTAAAGTTCTCGCCTTTACTGTATTTTGGTGCGAGAAAAAGAGCAAAGTCTTGTTTTTAGTGGACTTTGCTTATTGGTTGTTGCAATGTACTGGTGTTGAGAGGTCTGAGGCTTGTCGGTTTTTGCTCCTGTGAACGTGTCTTTCGTAAGTGGAAGTTCTCGAAAAGGTGGCATATTTCGTTGTTCTATTGAGGCTTGTGGGTGAAGTTGGAGATGGGTCTGTAGTGATTTTCGTGGAGATCTGACTAGTTCTTGGAGTGTTCAGAGACATGGAGCCTCCGAAGGGGTTTTTGGCTTCTTTGTGGAGCTTTATCTGCTTCCTGCCATACTTCACCGGACTCCTGCTTCTGGGTACCATTAAAGGCGAGTTTTTAAGTTCTGTTCCTCACATTTTTAGGTTTTTTTTACTCCTCTCTGGTTATGGGAACAATAAGTTTCACTTTTATTTTTGTTTTATTCGGTACTGCCTTTCTTTTATTGATTTTAATGGTTTAAGGGATAGAAGTGATTCTTATAGACTTCTGCTTTGAATCTACCTGTTAACTTGATCAATTTTGTGTTAGCCAATTAAGAGTCTTGGTTCTTTGATTTCGTCTCCCCTTGCTCCTTGGCGATATTTTCCCAAGTAAACATGGCTGTGCTCCTATCCGAATGACCCCCTGCACTCCCTCTCTGGTTCTGGGAACAATTGGTTTCACTTTTGTTTTCGTTTTATTGGGCACTGCCATTCTCTTATTCGTTTTAATGGTTTTAAGGGATAGAAGTGATTCTTATAGACTTCTGCTTTGAATCTACCTGTTAACTTGGTCAATTATGTGTTAGCCAGTTAAGAGTTTTGGTTCTTTGATTTCATCTCCCTTTGCTCTTGGCGATATTTTCCCAAGTAAACATGGCTGAGCTCCTATCCGAATGACCCCCTGCACTTAGCACATGCACTATTGTCATAACCTTAACTGGAAGTAAAGCCCCAATAATTGGAGAAAACAATGCATGGCTTGAAGATTTTCTCATAAAATAGAAAGGTCATCCTTAGATGTTGAATGAATCTAATCGAATTGTACACTTCTTTCTTGCCAAATTTTGTCCAGGTTTCCTTTTCTGCCCGTTGGTGTCTCTTATCATGATAATTGGGAACTCTGCTGTCATTTTGGGTCTTTGGCCATTACACGTTTGCTGGACGTATTATTCAATCTTGAGGTGCTTTCCTTGAGCAAAACTCTTGGTCTTAAACTTTTTCTAAGATCTATCTCATTCTCTTGATTTCTCTAACAAGCAGAGCTAAACAATTAGGACCAGTTATGAAGCTTTTCCTCTGCCTACTACTTCCAGTTGCTTTGGTTCTGTGGCCAGTAGTTGGCATTGCTGGAAGTATCATAGGCGGAACACTGTATGGCTTTCTTTCACCAATATTTGCAACATTTGATGCTGTTGGAGAAGGGAAGAGCAATAAGCTTTTCCGCTGCTTTTATGTATGTCTTACGTGCCAATTCTTAGTAGTTTATTGCCAATTCTCAATGGTTTTAGTGCCTATTCATTTACCCTTCTCTTTCTGGCATTCAGTGGTTTTACCCCAGTCTACCTTTGCAGGATGGAACTTGGGATACTGTTAAAGGAAGTTGCACTGTTGTCAGTGATTTTGCAGATGTTTGTTATCATTCTTATTTCTCCTTTATGGATGACCTGCAACAACATGGGCCTCCAGATGGGAAACATTTTGAGATCAGGTTTGCTGTTAACAGATTTCCCTTTGGGCAATTGCACCCATATTTCTTACAATAATGAAGCTAGGCGTTGTTGGGTATACCCTAGAACTGTGAGCTTAATAAAGTCTCTTACTGTTGTTTCTTCTCCACCACGGATACACTGGAACGAATATGAATTATAGTACTCTTTGTGGAAGTTTAAAATCTTGCATTTTACCATGTTGTGCTTTATGTTTCCTCTGTAACTTTCTTGACCAGTGTTTTTTGATGTGCAATGCTTGCTATTGGTATCATATCTTGTATCTGTTAAGACTGTTAGTTATGTATTACTCACGTCTGATAAATGGAGCTTCTACAACCAATCAGAAGGCTAAGGAAAACTTTGTCATTTTAGATTTCATGAAAAGAATCAAGTAATCATGTTCACAAGTGTGGAGATTAATTGAATATCAGATATATTAAAGTTTGTATGTGCGTGGGGTGATTTAATTTCAGAGTTATTCTGAAGGCACACCAAATGCAGGAGAGACAATGTGCAAAAGCATGGCCTTAATCAGGTCGATCTTTTCTGTTGATACAAGTAAACTTGAAGACGGAAAAGACATATAATGTTAAGTAGGTCTAAAGAAGTTTAAGCGTGTTGCTTTATGTGATTTGCTCATCTGCAGGTATATAATCACAAGAATGTGCGATTGTTATTAGTTCTCATTCATGTTGCTCATAACATCTTGCAGATTGCGTTATCTCCCTGGGGCTGTTATCGCTGGTTTACTTGGTTTTTTGTTAGATGTTCCAATGGTGTCATTCATTGCCCTTTGCAAAAGTCCATATATGTTGTTTAAGGGATGGCATCGTTTGTTTCATGACCTTATAGGTCGGGAGGGCCCTTTCTTGGAGACTTTATGTGTACCATTTGCAGGTCTTGCTATTATACTCTGGCCCTTGGCAGTTGTTGGTGCTGTTTTAGGCTCCATCACGTCCAGCATTTTCCTTGGTGCTTATGCAGGTGTGGTTGTTTATCAGGTCAGAAACTTATGACTGGTTTTGTCTAAATTTCTTAACATCTGTCATAACTTAATTCATAAATTTTGATTTGAAAATGGGCAAATGGGAACTTCCTAAACGTTGAACAGGATTGTAAAATTATGCTACAGTCCCTTAGCAGCCATAAAAGGAAATCACGCAGAGTGATTCTTACAGTTCCAGCCATGATTCTTTTGGCATTTGACCCTAAGCGTGTAGCTAATTTCTAGTTACGTAATGTTTTTGCTTCAGGAGATGCATCCTCAAGCTTCCTTTAAGTTCATGTCAAATCAATTCCCTGTACTGCAGTTTTTTTCATGCATTATACCGTTAAAGCGTAATCAGAATCATAGAATCATGTCACATTCTTTTCATTTCCAACAACGTGAAGTTTATGAATTCGCTTTGGATTTCAGGAGTCTTCTTTTCGGCTTGGGCTTTGCTACATTGTAGCATCTTTGGCCCTTTATGATGAATACAGCAATGATGTTTTGGACATGCCAGAAGGATCTTGCTTTCCCAGGTTTTGTCCAGCTTCCAAATGATTTGCAGATATATGGAGTTTGAATTATGAACTTTGACAACAATTCCCTAAATCATGGTTCTTTACAGCCCAAAGTACCGAAAGAAGGGTGAGCTGAAGAAGACTGCCTCTTTTACACAATTGAGTTCTTTCCGAAATCTCTCTCTTCACTCAACTTCATTCAATAGAACTTTAGTTGATCTAAAGCCATTCGAGGTATATAATTTATGTTCTTTTGTATTAGAGAGTGAACAATATTGCATGATAAACGGCTTCTTCATAATGATAGGTAGATTTAGCCCATTGTAGACTTGCATGTCTTGGCTTATAGTGACTGAATGAAAACTTATTGGCAACATTGCAGCTACTTAAAGTCTTGTTTCAAGAGTGCCAACGCCAAGGGGAGATTTTTGTTTCTGAAGGACTAATAACTCGACAAGACATTGAAGGCGCCAAGACAGGTAAGGGTAGCAGAATA
Source organism: Erythroxylum carthagenense (assembly GCA_026413575.1). Lineage (NCBI taxonomy): Eukaryota > Viridiplantae > Streptophyta > Magnoliopsida > Malpighiales > Erythroxylaceae > Erythroxylum > Erythroxylum carthagenense. The sequence goes on from JANZLD010000236.1 coordinate 4,062,672, forward strand.
GTTAGCATCGGTTTACCAGCATACTGCCTTCTTCAGGTGCTCTTGCGCTCTGTAAAAGCCAACACTGAGGGTATTTTGTTGAGTAAGTCTTTGTTTCTTCTGCTTGAAATTTCCTTATAAGTTTCCCCCTCTGTGTGTGTTTCACTTTGTTTTATGAATTGCACAAATTTCTCAGGTAAAGAATGAATTTATGTGTATAGGTGATGGTACCACTGAGCTTACCCGCACAAACAGACCCAAAGATGCTTTCTTTGACTGGTTTCTTGAGCCCTTTATAATTATGAAAGACCAGCTTAAAGCATTAAATCTATCAGAAGCAGAAGAAGATTATCTTTCCAGATTAGTGCTGTTAAACGGCGAGTTGACAAAGTTAAGAAACTCAAATATTGGACCACCACCTGAGCCCGAACGCAGACGAGCAGAACTTGATGCAATAGCAAGAAGGTAACAGTCCAAGACCTTTTCCTCACAACTCAGGAATTTGTCCAACGATTGTTTTCATTACAATACATTGCATGCTCTTCCTTTACACTGCACCCGTATTTTGATGATTAAGGCTTCAAGGAATTACCAAAGCTATCTCAAGATACCCAACTTCACGACGTAATTATCAGAATCTTGTCCGGAATCTATCAGAAAACCTGTCGAAGGAGAATCCGAATAGTACATCAAGCCGTGGATCTCTATCCATCCTAAGATCAAAAAGTGCTTTTGCCAGGATGCTTAGCCAGAACTCTTTTAAAAGCAGAACGAGTTACAATGATTCTGAGCAAGAGTTGCAATCAACTGTTGCACAGAATGTCGAAATTGTGTAATGACGAATAGATGTTATTCGTAAAGTGTACATACCACCCTCTTTAAGTCACCATTTTTGATCGTGCAAGGGTATCTAATTGTTGGTACACTGTACTGATTCTACAGAAAAATGTTTCAGTTTGATGCATGAGAATTACACACAAGCAAATGTAACTATTAGTTGAATCTCTCAGTTTTACTAATGATTATGATGCCTTGCTATTACAGCAGTTGTGATATTATATAATTTTTTCTCCTAATTCGCCCTATGAACAACTTCAGTCAATATAATTTGTCATGTTTAGGCTGTGAAGTGTGAACAAAAGAGTAAGAATATATGAGAGAAAAAAGTTTAAATTGATTTGACTAATAAAATTTGAATATAAAATTAGGAGTAGGTTATAATATTAGTATTATTTAGATATGGTAGATAATTCTATAAAGAGATTTTTCAAATATTGGTACATTATATCAAATATATTAAATAAAATATCAAATATATTTTAACTTTTATTTTTGTATCAATAGGCATCACAAAAAATGTATATTTACGTGTTTCAATCATTGAAAAATCTTAATTTGTTGAGTTATTAATTTTTAGAAAAATGTTAAATAAAAAGACAAGTTATATTTATAATTTTGTAAGGGTAGAAAATTTTGAAAATTTATAGAAAAATAAAACAAGTCTAAAAACCGTTTTAAACACACAATCGTGAAATTCATTTGATTACATTAAATTATATAATTCTATCTTTAAGAATGTTGAGTTGAGAATAATAATTAAAAATTCAATTATGTGATGATTTAACCGTAAAAAATTTAAACAATCCAATGTTTTGTGTCAATTTTTAATTTTTTGGTTTGATTTGTTTTGATAACTTTGATTGTTAAAAACTGATCAATTTATTAATTAATTATTTAATTTTTATAAATTAATAAATTCTTATAAAATAAAATAAATCAATTAATTTTTATTTAGCAATCTTTTTTTATTAAACTTCAAATTATTTGATTGGTAATAATAATATCTTTTAATTATATTTTAAATTATGTAATTTTGTTTAATTTTTAACTAATTTTACGATGGTCTAATGCAAATTAAATCTTTTAATATTAAATATCTCATCTTATTAGTTTTGGAGTCTCCCAAATTTTATAAACAAAATCATGTAGTTTTGGTCATAGAAGATAATTTAGCCGAATTGGACATGGGTCTAATATATGAGTCCGCCATTAAAAACACTTAATGTAGGCCATGAACAGCGGCTGCCATTCCTAAACTTGAATAGTTAATCGCCATTGCTAATCACAGCGGAATAAAGTTTTTAGTATAAGCTGTCCGATGATGGTCACTTCAGACCAGAATCTGACAAGATTACTAAAAAGAAAGAAATCAACATGCCTCCAAAGGCACGGTGGTGGAAGCAGTTGCTTTGCACATCGTGACGATGAATGAGGGTCAAGAAACACCTACGCTACTCAACTGTTACTAACCCACAACCCCCACTACTCTCGACTTCATTTCCATTTCAAGATAGTTACAAACTCTTTAACGACTTTTACTACCCACGTAGTCTCTTGTTTATATATATATATATATATATAGAAGACTGTGAACTGCTCAGCGTTAGCAACTGTGTACTAACAATGGCTTCCTATTACGCCAAGATCAGTACCACTAAGCTCATGCTGCTATTTTTAACCATTGTCGTCTCTCTTCAAAGCTTCTCAGTGTCTTCCTTCGAATACCATGTTGGTGGCAGCAAAGGCTGGGTTGTTCCTCCTGCGAATGACACCAAAATCTACAACGACTGGGCCTCTGAGAATCGGTTCCAAATTGACGATACTGTTCGTAAGTTCTTATACAAATTTTCACAAACACATAAAGCATTAATCTTTGCTTCCTTTTACACTTGCCTACACGAAAACCAGTGCAGAAAATCGCGATTCTTGCTTAATTATACCATGAAAAGTACTGGTCTTGATGCTTGCGGTGTTCGTTACAGGTTTCACGTATAGGAAGGACTCTGTGATGCAGGTTAGTGAAGAAGATTACAAGAAGTGCAACTCTACACATCCAACTTACTTCTCCAACACTGGCAACACCGTGTACAAGCTTGACCATCCAGGCCCTTTCTATTTCATCAGCGGAGTTTCTGGCCACTGTGAGAAGGGACAGAGGATGATCATAAAAGTTATGGAACCTGAGGATGAATATCCGTCGCAGCACCACGGCGACTCTGCTCCAAAAAAATCCGCCGGCTCTCGTTCTGCTTTGGTTTCATCCTTTGGAGCTTCTAGCATAGCCTTACTCCAGCTTCTTATGTTGTATACAGCTTCAAGTGTCCTCTACTAGTTAACTCTCTCTCGTTCTTTCGTTTCGTTTGTTCAGTTTCTAGTTTGTATTGTGGCTATGTCCTAGAATACTCTTTGTTTCAGTGTATGTCTTTAAACTTATAAAGGATGAAAGGTTTGTTTCTTTAATTGGATCTTTTGATCTTCTTATGGTTAAGGCTTTACACGACAGGAAAAATAGTCTTCCTTTTTCCTCATGATTAGGGGTTTAAAAACTTGGAGAATGTCAACTTCTTTAGAAGAAGACTACCTGAAACCCTTACGGGTTAATGCAAAATAGATCCTTTGTCGTATTACTTTCAGCATGGACCCTTCCATTGATGACCAACAACTTTGCCTATCCGTTTTTAAGGATTATAATGCGAATGATCAGGAAGACATTGGTGAGCTTGCACTAGCTGACTTGGATGATGCAGAATATGAATACCCATCAAAGCCTTATGCTGAAGATTTCAACTTTTTTTTTTTTTTTTAAGGGTGGTGCAAGTTTGGTTTCAATCACCCTAAACGTCTTTCTGGAGTCTAAGGATGGAATCATTGCAAGAATTACATATGAATACGGCCTCTGTGTGTAACCATTTCAGCATTATGGAACTCCTGGAGGCTGCAACTAACCTGTTTTCTTTTGGGGTTTGTGTCTAGTGACACTGGCAATGATGTTTCAGTGGAAAGCTTCAAAATCAACCAATTAACAGGAACTTAATATTTCTGAGATCTCAATACACCATGAAAACCAGAGAATGGAAGGAAGATCATGCTTTTGAGAGTTAAAATTTGAAGTAAATAGCTTAGTACAAGCTGAAGATTGTGCAGCTCTCATCAATCATTCAGGAGAGAACCCTTTTGCATGAACTACTGAACTGTTCGATTGGTTTTCATGAAACATGGCGGTGTGTGTGGACATCCATAATCACAGTTTCTATCAGAAGTTCAGACAAACTGCACTTCTATCGAAGCTGCATGAACTATGAAGTAGATACTATGGAAGTGATATATTCAACCATCAGAGCTTCCATACCACAATTAACAGTCAGCCTAAGCTCATGCAAAGTCTAGTTTTCCTTTTCTATGGTACATTAACATATAAAACATCTTCAAAGTCAAAGATGAAACTTATGATATTTCATGTCAAGAGGTTACATTCCAATTCTATCTTAAGGTGTATTCAATCATATGGATGTAATAATTTTATTAACAAATTTGATATGTTTCCATTCTTAATTAATCATTTTTTATAATGTTTTAAGTGAGTCGTGACTCAATCCATCAATCAAATTAATCAAAGAAACCATATTTCATTTACCTAATAAGCTATTATGTAATCAAAATGGTTAAGTTGTTTCTACATTAATATATTTATTTATATTGTTTCAAAATTTAACCTACTTATATTATATTGTCAGTCTATCATGATCCAATCTTTTTAAAAAAAGATAATTATGATTTTGAAGTTTTATTAAATTTAACTATTATATTAAATTAAAATTTTTAAAAATTTATCGTACTTCAATTTTATTAAACTTATTTTTTATTTTAGGTTGGAGTCTAATCGAATTTCCTAAATTTAAATTTAATTTAAAATTTAATCAAATAAAATTTTTATCTGTTAAATTCAGACTGCCATCAATTTTTAAACTTATTTATTAGTTTACATCATAAAAATTTGACTAGATCACCTAAATTTAAATCGAATTAATTCAAGTTTTATTGCAAAAAATAGGATATCAAACCTTAATTTTATTGCAAGAGGAGAGAAGAAAATAATTTTCTTTAAATTTCCAAGTTTTTTTTAACCTCTTTCTTGGAAAAAAAGAATATTAAGTTATTAACTGAGAAAATTAACCCAAAATTAAAAATATATATTAAATCAAATTAAATGAATCTTCAACTAACCACAACTAAACCCAAAACAAGTGATAAACAAAAATGGGCCTTTACCAGGCTTTAGGCCCAAAGACCAATATATGATGATTCTGCCACGTGTTAGTCACTAGATGGGCATGACTATGGTGAGCACACGCCGATAACGGCATCGTAACATGGACAGAAGTAATAAAATTACAAAAACCACCTCACCTTCACAACCAATGATCTACAACTTGCCACGTCACCCCATTGAATTGCAAATTCTATACGTTGAAGTTTCGGAATCTCCAAACTACCCTTACTTATAATCCCAATTTACTGAAGACCCACTACAATCATCTTCGATACTACGAATCCGTTCATCTTTTTCTCTAAACAAGCTCTTTCCTTTTCATCTTTCTTTCCTCAGAAATGGCGACAAATTTGCTCAGAAGAGGATTGGTGGCGACTAGGACTGCTCCCTCGTCGGCAACGGCGATGTCGAGGTTCGTTACGGCGAGGCTCCACGCGTCGCAAGCGGAGGCGCATCAAGTTGAACAAAAAGCCAAACCGGAGACGAGTATGAAAACGTTCCAAATCTACCGGTGGAATCCGGATAACCCTTCGAAACCTTATCTTCAAGACTATCAAATCAATCTCAAGGAATGTGGGCCCATGGTGCTTGATGCTCTGATCAAAATCAAGAACGAGATCGATCCGACGGTCACGTTCCGGCGGTCGTGTCGCGAAGGGATTTGCGGTTCTTGCGCGATGAACATTGATGGGTGCAATGGGCTGGCTTGTTTGACCAAGATCCAATCTGGGTCGAAGTCGACGATCACGCCTTTGCCTCACATGTTTGTGATTAAGGATTTGGTTGTTGATATGACTAATTTTTATAATCAGTACAAGAGTATTGAGCCATGGTTGAAGAGGAAGAACCCGCCTTCTGTTCCTGGGAAGGAGATATTGCAGAGTAAGAAGGAAAGGTCAAAGCTTGATGGAATGTATGAGTGTATATTGTGTGCTTGTTGTAGCACTTCCTGCCCTAGCTACTGGTGGAACCCTGAGTCGTACTTGGGCCCTGCTGCTTTGCTTCATGCTAATAGGTAATTAGCTTTATTTCTTTTGGAATGTTCTGTTCCTTTTGGAGTTCGTTGTTAGCTTTTAGGGGTTTTAGGGTTAAACAGCTCAAAGATATTCGGAAATGGATACTGTTTAGGGTTATAGGAATGAGTTCTAAGTGTGCTGTTTGAATGAACCAAGTAGTTCTGAATCGTTAATTTGTTTGAATGAATTAATCACTTTCTACCTTACGTAAGTGATTAGAAATGCTGGTTTTCTTGTGATAGTAAGAGTTTTACAATGGCTAGAGAGAGAAGGAAATCTTCCCGTTGATTTTTTGAGTATGTCTGATACTCTTTGAGAAGGAGAGTAAATGAATGGGGTTTTAGGTTTATATGTTTCTACTTACCCTGTTTCTGTATGTGTGATATATTTTTAGGTTTATATGTTTCTACTTACCCTGTTTCTGTTTGTGTGATATGTTGCTCTAAATGTTTTTGGTGGTTTTCTATGATATTGGTAGTAGTTGTTACACAAATTTCTTGTTTGTTTCATTCTTTAGAGAACACAAGTTCAATCTCTGACAAGTTTATCTTGTCCAATGTCTGGTAAATTGATCATTGATGCTCTATTTGGTGATTCTTGTTTCTCTATTCTGGTCGAACCTTGGAATTGTCACCTTCTGTTTTCTGGATGTCTATTTCTTTGTCGAGTTCCTGGCCAATAAAGTATTCTTTACCAGTAATGATGTCAAATAAAAGTTGCTTCTCAAACTTTTACTAACAGCGATTATAGTTTCAATGAGTGATCAGTCTGGATCTCACTTTTGATAGCTTTGTTTATGTTAAAACATTTTTTGCCTGAACTTGTGATTACTGGTGTACGTTTGTCTATGGCTAGCTCAGGCAACTATTTGTCCATTGAACTGCCCTTCTTAGTTGCATTGAAGTTAACAGATCAAAACTGAAGTGTATTTCTTCTACGAACATGCAGGTGGATTAGTGACAGCCGTGACGAATATACCAACGAGCGACTTGAAGCAATTAACGATGAATTCAAGCTCTATCGCTGCCATACCATATTGAACTGTGCTCGTGCCTGCCCAAAGGGCTTGAATCCTGGAAAGCAGATCATTAATATCAAGTCCCTCCAGCTAAAAGGTGCGTAAGTTTCAAAGGTTACGAAGCAAGAGGATGTGAATCTTACCAGCTCTTCTGGGGACCTTTTGAATACACATCAAATTCAAGTCCTAAAATAATACTCCTGTAATGATTGTATTTTTCAGTCCTCTTGTATTCGAGTTCAGGGTTGAACTGTGCTACCCATTTTCTGCAATCATTGTTAATACAACTTCTTGCGTTGATGATATTTATTTAGTTGCTTTTATCTGAACTCTTTTAGTGAATAGCTAGCTTCCATAATCTCTCATCTGAAGGACTGCAGATGACTTCTTTTTTTTTTTTTCCTTGGAGAAGGTAACTATTTTTGTAAATTTTTTATTTCAATCCTTTTTATTTACCGTGTTCTCTTTCAATCTTTTGTGCATTTAAACATTTTACTGAAAACTTTGGTTTAATTCCATTAAAATGTTCTTTTTATGTTTTTTAAATCTTTAACGTGATCATTATGTTCTTCGTAGAAATAGACAAATTTATTAATTGAAATAAAAATAAATGGGATAACTGGTACCAATTATGTTGTTTAAACCAATGTTATGAATACCGTACCGGACTCGGTACCGGATTGGGCTCTGGAACGGAACTGTACCGGTATCGGTAGGTACCGGGTACCGTTTCGGGATATTTTTTAAATTTATAAAATAGTCCCTAA
>JANZLD010000236.1:4070661-4084757 GCA_026413575.1 Erythroxylum carthagenense
GTTCCGGTACCGGTTTCCGACCGGAACGGAACGTTCCGGCCGGTACCGGCCGGAACGGAACGGTATCCTTATCATTGGTTTAAACAGACTGAAAAGCATATACAAACTGAAAGCAGAAAAGCACTGACTAGAAGTGAATAGCCATGAAGTTGCTGCATTGAGATAACTCTTAATTGTACATGCTTAAAGATATCCAGCTTGTGGAGTAACTTATTTATTCATCACTGTTAGCTACTTGAACAATTTTCAGGAGTAAAATCCAGTATGAAGCTAGTTTCTGGGATGAAAAATCATTAAACTGAACAGTGATCCACAGCTTTCAAATCCTTGAAAGACCAAGGAACACAGTGGCGGATGAAATTTGTACCCGTAGATCAGCAATATCTATGTCATGGCCACCCTCAACCAAACCCCACCTGTCAACCTGCAGATTGATAAAAGATGGTCTTAAACATCGTAAAACAAGCAGATAGAATCGAGTGTAAATGGATGCTTCATACAACAAGTGCACAGCGAGGGATATTCGATGAGCAAACACAAAATTACCTGCAGATCTTCTTCAAGTCTAATGAGTTCAATTGCTTCTTCAATACTCAATCTCCCACGAAATATTCCAACAGCAATCACCAATGAGTGAGCTCCTGCTGCAATCGCATCAATCGCTGCCAGTTCACAATCACTTGTTTTTTTCAGAAGGTTTTCAATTGCCTTCACCAGACCTTCTTCTTGCTTGCCACCAAAAAAACTCAAGTACACAACAGGCTTAAATCCAAACTCTGATTTTAACCAATCGAGTAAGGGATCAATTTTTTCAACTTGCCGTTCTGAAGAATAAGCAAAGTGTAGTCTGTCAGATATAATCAGCAAACAAAGGTGGGGAAAAATAACATATGAAGTCAATTATAAATGTAGAGTATGCAAAGATGTCAAGCGTTCATAAGATTGATCAACTAAAACCAACAACGCTTGCCAACACATGCCGACTTCCATGACACAGAATTCATACTGATGGAACCACTGGTTTTTAGAGCTAAGCAATTCACACAAAAGAAATAGAAATAATACTGAACATTAACAATTCATTTCAGACCAGAGTATATCTTTAATGAGCCAACTATGCAAAAAGTGAGCAGCAGCAACATATTCACTGAATCATCTCTGGAAACAGTATGACTAAGAAATAACTTCACCAAGTTACATAAAGATAGTGAACAAGTAAAATAAACTTCAGGTTGAAGTAGCAACCCAGTGGTTGGAACTCTCTTTCTGAGACCATGTGGTCATGGCTTCAACTCCTCACTAGGGTAGGATATGATTTGGGAAAAGGGAGGGTTACCCTATATTATCTAGCCACTTATTCCGATGTATCAATAAAACAGAAAATTAACTTACATGTCAAGGGAAAAATAAGAAATCCGAAATTATAGTGAGTTAATATTAAAGGAGATGCTATAAAGCCCAGAAAGGAAATAAAACATTGTGAAGATCAAATGGTGACATACCATACACACCGCTTGTGAGATCATTGTCATCCGGAGCCCGACAAAAGACTAAATCTTGATTAAATTTCTGCATCAAGCCCTCAATAATCTTTTGCCTTGTAAGTGGAACTCTTTCCAACGCAGTACAAGCAAGTTTCATTAGAGGCATTGTGAAAGGCCTAATACCATCTGTCTGCCATAACAGTTAACTAGTCAGTACATGCTTCAACTGGAGAATATCCTTCAACAATCCAAAATTTAAAAAATCCATTCATAGTAACAAATGAAATCAATGAAAAATAGAAATAGGAGGAAAGGAAAAACCCTATTTCAACTTTTGAGTTGATCCTACTTGAGTTCAATGAGCGTTGAAAAGCTCAACTGAAATAACAGAATGCTACAGTCAGACCACAAACACCAAATTCACATGTCCAAAAAGACGAGAGATTGTCATCTAAAACAAAGCCACTTGAGTTTAGCATAGATCCACAGAAACTGATTCAAACACACATAACACATCCCCGGATCAAAGGAACAAAATCCCAGTTGTCCAATTCCCCTTTGAACTAATTATGATAACGTAAAACCATGAAGCAAAACTAACTGGCTCTGCAGATAATAATTCAAACATACCCTCAACAAAAACTACCAGAAAACACAACTCTTCACGAGAGTGACAAAAGGGGAAAAAGAAAAGTCAATCCGTAAACACACCTGATAATCCCATTCAGCAGCAATGGCCTTAGCAAGAGCTAAAGTTGGCAACTTGAGAGGCCTTTTAGATGGGGTCTTAAGCGTTCTATAATCAAGCATCACCATCCACCCATTTTCATCATCTGCCACTCTCGTAGTCACCTGCTTGTAAAATCTCTTACCCAAAACCGACCCGGACATGAACGATGGCGGCATTGTCACGGTGGATGCGGCCGTCTCCTTCTTCGCACTAAAATCCGGCGCCTTCACGAATATGACATCACTACCACTGCCGGAGGAGGATGCAGCGCTGGTGGCGGCGTCGTTGAAGGTGAAGGAGGAAGAATCACCATCGGAAGGCGGTTGCTGATGTAGGGTAGCGGTGGAGGCAAGACGACGGGTTATCGATAAGGATGGTGCGAGGAGTTTGAGGTTTTTCACTGAGTTAAGGGTTTTAGACATTAGCGAAGTAGCCATTTCAAGGACTAAAGATTTCCTTTTTCTAGGTTCTTTGGGAATTGAGAAGAGCTAGCCAGCTAGCTATAGAGGGAGAGAAAGCGCGCGCACTCCGGCAGTGGTAGCGGTAGAGGGAATGCCGTGCGTGGCGGCCGTTTGGGACTGGAAACGTTACGACAATACAGTTGTAGCTTTGGGCCAAAATCTGTAACTCATCTTTTGTAAAATAGTCACTATTTGACCAAGAATGAGTTAAGCCCTAAAATTTTTGTAAAATTATTTTTAATTTATTCAAAAATATATGATAATGTTTTTTTTCAAGATAAAATAATTCATTCAATAACCCGTAAAAGACAACAATAAGTCTTTACAAAGTTGAATTAAGTAAGAATGAAAACGAGGCTTTTATAATATTTCTACAAAAATACTTACTTTTAGATATTCCATTATCTTCTATAAAAACTTTTAGATATTCCATTATCTTCTATAAAAAGAGCTCAGTTGTTCTTGGATGTGAAAAGCTACCAATGTTTCTTGTATCCAATAATGTAACTCAAGAGCTAACACGTGCTTATTTGTGTTTATCTTATTGAAAACTCTTTAGTGTTTTTTTTTCTTTCTAACTGAAATAAATATATTGTTGAAGCTGAGGCTTAAGTAGACTCTATCTTTTCTTATTGATATGAATTTATGATCAAATCATTCTAATATTTTGTTTCAATCAAATTCATGATAGTAAAGGCTAAGAGTGTATATGTTAGATACTGGTCCAAACGGAGGCTGAATAATAACACTTAGAAGTAAAGATGGTCAATGCTTTCAAGCTCACTATAACATAGTTCCTATAATTTGTCTTCAATCCCACAATTTTGTCTTTAGTTTTTATCCTTTTCACAGTGATAAGATCTTATCTTGATATATTATTTAATATTATCTCATTAGTTTTGAATTTATTTGTGTTTAAATATCACAATTAATATTTGTTTTGTTTTAGGAGATAAAAAGTAGAAATTACATCAAACTGGGACTCTATTGATGATAATAATAAAATTTGGATAAAGTGAAGAGATTAATGCAGTGGATAAGGCTGATCACTTGAAGAGTTAGAATTCGACTAGAAGACTTTGCCTTATCCTTATCACAGAGGAGTTTGATTTTGAATTCGTTCTAGATATACATCTTTACAAGTTAGAGTTAGATTATGATTAGATTAAAAAATCCTATAAAAGAGACATTCCTCACAACAGAAAAAGGTTTATCTCTTTTTATGTTTTTAGCAATTTTTAGTCTTTCTTCTATTTTTGTTATTAGAGCGACAACCATATGTGGCTAAACTCATCGTTCTGATTCAAGGAAATTCAATACTCTAATTGTAAACTTGTGAGGTTTTGTGTTCTCAACTTTTATTCACGTTTTACTTCAACTATTTCTTGTTTTGAGTTATCATATTTCATGAATGATTGATATTCGATTAATCTGAAAATTTAATTTAATATTGATTATTCTATCACTATCCAGAAATTCAATGATCCGTAATTGTCATGAAGGAATGGTACAAGTAGCAAATAGGTTATTTATGAATTTTCATATTTAACTTATGATAAACAAGAAAATTAAATTGAATAGTTGCAACTATTTTGATTATTTAATTTAGGATTTAGTCTTTTTCACTGAGCTTATTGCTATCATTTATTTGATATGGAATGTTATCATACCTAGTCAATAGATGAAAAGTTTTAGTTCGGATGTTGGGTTTGAACCAATTAAATTAGAAAATAATGAGACTTATTACAGCTATCCTAATATGTTTCGGACTAAGTACTTGAATCATGAAAATATTTCTTTTAAACCAATGATCAATGTTGAATTAGATGAGATATTTCCCTTGAAATGAAGTTTGGTAATCTTGAATTTCTCAATTTTAAATTCAGTTGATTTAATTTGTTTTCGTCTTATTTTCTGTTAATCAGTTATTTATTAAACCCCTCCCCCCCATATAATTCTATTGCTTGAAATTAAGAAATTAGTATTTAGTTCTCTAAGGATTCAACCTGGTTCCATGACTACTACAGAAGTTTAGAAAATCAGTATTATTTTGAGGGCTTTGACAACCCGATCAAAATTTGGCACCACTGTCGGGGAACTATTTCAAGTTTTTTAGTTTTTTTTGCAATTTTATTTGTATAGTTATTGCTAATCTCTTATCTTGTATGACTAGTGCTTCTCATACAGGTAAATTATAATATAATCTAGAAATCGAGAAGACAACGCGTTGTTTAAGAAAAGAGACTAAGCAAGAAAGCGATCATTCACCTTCTGACGTGAAAGTTGAAGTGGATCTAACAATTGATGAAGACTCTAATTTTCAAGAAGAGGATGAAAAGATGACAAATTTCAATCCCAAAATATTGCAGGAGTTAACGGCACCGAATTTGAATCAACAACCTTTATGCATTTAATAGCCAGATGTTGAGGTAGATTTCAAATTGAAATATGGTTTTATTCACTTACTGCCTATTTTTTGTGGTCTTGTAGGTCAAGATCCGCATAAACACTTGAAAGAATTTCATATTTCTGTTCTGGAATGAAGCCACAAGGGGTGACAGAAGAACAAATTAGTCTTATGGCCTTTCTGTTCTCTTTAAAAAATAAAACAAAGGATTGGCTATATTATCTTCCACCTGGCTCGGTAACGACATGGAACGAGATGAAAAGAATGTTTATGTAGAAGTTCTTTCCTGCATCAAGAGTAGCATAGATAAAAAAGGAGATATGTGAGATAAGACAAATTACAGGAGAAACATTACATGAATATTGGGAAAGGTTTAAGGAGCTATGTGACAACTATCTACATCGTCAGATTCTCGATCAACTTTTGATTTAATACTTTTATAAAGGACTACTGCCAATGGATCGAAGTATGGTCGATGCAGCAAATGGAGGAGCTCTGGTAAACAAAACACCCGAGACAGCCAAACAGTTGATATCAATCATGGCTGAAAATTCTTCAACAGTTTGGGACAAGGATGGATGGAGCTATTAAGCTCGTGAATGAGGTAAGTAACACACACCTTGAAGATAAAATATCTGATTTAACCGCTCTAGTTCTTCAAATAGCTGTAGGTCAATTGTAATCAACAAGAGTGTGAGGAATATGCTCATTCCCTAGACATCCTACCCATATGTGCCCTACATTGCAACAAGACTCTCTTCAAGAAGCTAACGCAATAGGGGGTTTTCCTGGTCAACCTTAATGAAAGTATGACCCTTATTCCAATTACTACAATCCAAGATGGAGGGATCATCCAAACTTGAGCTATGGAAATCAAGGAGGTCATCAAGGATATCAACCTCACACTTTGAAACAACCTCAAGCTCTTACATATGCTCAACCTCAATCTTGAAATTCAAATATGTCTTTAGATGAAATTTTTAAGGCGCTTGCTAATAATACTCAACAATTTCAACAAGAAAGAAGGGCAAGTTTTCAAAATTTGAGAAATCAGATCACTCAATTAGCCACCTCGATAAGTAAATTGGAAGCGTAAGTATCGAGAAAATTACCTTCCCAAATGGTGGTGAACCCTAAGGAGAATGTGAATGCAATGACTTTGAGAAGTGGTAAGGAAATTCAATATAGAACTTCTTTATTAATGGAGAAAGAAAAGCACAATGATGGAGAAATGAAGGACAAACTTCCAACTCAAGAATCAACAAAGGTAAAAAAAGATGCATCTCCATCAATTTCAATTAATGGATATTTACCTCAATTTCCTAAAAGGTTAGCTAAACCAAAAGATGATGAATATGAAAGAGAGATCTTATAAACTTTCAAAAAGGTGGAAATCAATATACCACTTCTGGAAGCCATCAAGCAAGTTCCGAAATATGCAAAATTCTTAAAGGAGTTGTGCACAAATAAAAGGAAAATGAAAACAAAGAGAGAATAATTTTGAGTAAGAATGTATCAGCTATGATAAATTGAAAATTACTGGAAAAATGCAAAGATCTAGGTATGTTTATACTTTCGCGTGTTATTGATAATAGAAAAATTAAGTGTGCTATGCTAGACGTAGGTGCATTTATTAATATCAGGCCATACTCAATTTATTGAGCTTTAAATTTGAATTCTTAGCAAGAAACTAATGTGATTATTCAACTAGTTGATAGTTCATATGTGCGTCCTATTGGAGTAATTGATGATGTTTTAGTCCAAGTTAATGGTTTGGAATTTTCAATGAATTTTTACATCTTAAAAATGGATGGAGATTGGGTTGAAAATTCAGCTTCGATTTTGTTAGGTAGGCTATTTATGAAGATGGCTAAGACGATAATCGATGTGCACGAGGGTACTCTTTCTGTAGAGTTTGATGGAGAAATAGCAAAGTTCAACATTTATGAAGCAATGAAGTACTTGAATGATTTTCAATCCGTTTATCGTATGAATATTGTGGATTCATTTGTGCATGATATGTTTAAAGAAGAGGGTGTTGAAGATAAGTTGGAGTGTAAGGCTAAATCGGAAGCTAACGAGCAAATTGATGAAACTTATGAAGTTGTAAAATCATTATTAACAATGCTAATAGATTCGGAGACTTTAAATGATGAACTTACTATAACTCACAAGAAAATCTTACCTCTTGCAGACTCTGAAGATAGAATTAAAGGTGTTACCTGATCGCCTAAAGTATGTCTATTTAGGTGATAGAAAGTCATTACCCAGAATCATTTCAAAAAGGTTGACTAAAGAGTAAGAGGAAGGGCTAGTAGCATTACTTGAGGAGTACAAAACTACAATTACGTAGAAGTTGGGGAGAAAAAAGCCATGTTGAGCATAATGATGTTAAACAATTGCACTTTTCGGGAGGCAACCTAAAATATAATTATTTTATTTTATTTTGTTTTAGTTATTTCTAGGATGCATTTGTTTGTTTTTGAAACATAAATTATTGGCTTAAAAAATTTAAAAAAATTTCCAGACTATTAAATCTTATAAGACGCGATCTCGCCTTATGTAATTTAGTGTTCTGGGAGTAAAGACCTTAAAATTCTAGACTACTAAATATCATAAGGTGAAATCTCGTCTTACGTAATTTAGTTTTTTGGAATTCCAGATTGCCAAATCTCATAAGACGAGATCTCGCCTTATGTGATTTAGTGTTATGATTTTTTTCTTTTCTCATTTAATTGTTTACTTCTTTATTTTCTTAAATATTTTTTTTAAAAAAATCCTTAAAAAACCTAATATGCTAGTTTGTCTTTGCAGGAAATTAAAAGAAAATTTCCAACCAAAAGTAGCCCTCCTCCCACACAATAACCCAAAGCTACACCACAATAGCACCTTCATCCCCCCACTCATTTTTTAAAATACAAATATTATGGGTCATTCTAAAGCTAATACCAAGGCTACAACAAAAGGAAAATTGCTGATGAATGCTAATTTGCACCCTCAATCTGCAACAAGTTTTGAAATCGGTATTAAAAAGAAGTGTACAAGGATAATTTTCAAATACTCACATTTCATAGGAGTCCTCTAGTTTGTGCTTTATTTTTCTGATTATCTTTATTGAGTTGTGAGAATCTTATACATACATTAGGGACCCTTTACAAACAATATTATATCAAAGAATAAGACCATGAGAGGGCTTGAGAGATGCAGAGTTTGAAAAGTCTTTATTCTAACTT
Organism: Erythroxylum carthagenense; assembly: GCA_026413575.1. NCBI lineage: Eukaryota > Viridiplantae > Streptophyta > Magnoliopsida > Malpighiales > Erythroxylaceae > Erythroxylum > Erythroxylum carthagenense. Next base: position 4,078,977 of record JANZLD010000236.1, read on the forward strand.
AATGACCATAAAGGTATGTCTGGAGTAGCTGAGTTGGGTATATAGTTGGGAAAACAGTTCTGTAATCTCTTATCGCCCTTGCCTAAAAAATGCCAAGAGTGATTCATAATTACTTTACGGACTCTTGCTTGAGAATGGATTCGAGTGTGAAGAGAATAAATATCCTCTCTAAGATATAAAGAGTTTAGAGAAGTTCAATTGTCATACCAAAATCATGTTCCTTGTCCATACCATTTTTGAATTTTGACATGTTGATAAGCACAGAATTGATTCATCTCAGCTATTTGTCATAAGCTAATCTTGAGATAGAACTCATTAATCCACTTATTTTACAGAGATTCCTAATTATTGAATATTCTCCAAATTCTTTTGGCTACCTACATGGATTGAAAAGTATGAATGGTAATCTTTATCATATAATACGATAATTTAACGTCTAAAATTAAAAAATAAGTATTCTAAAAGTTAAATATATTTTAATAAAATTTCTATATTATAAATCAGAAATTTCACACGTAAATTATTATAGTTATATAACAATTTTGGTATTGATTTAATATTAAATTTAGAGGTTGACCTGGGCAGGATTTAAATAATGAAAGATGTAATTTCACTTAACATACTTATAAATGTTAATTGTTAAGTGTAAAAATATATTAAATTTATGATTTATTTTGAATTTGTTATTTATTATAATTATTTTATATTATTAATTTAAATCGAATTTAATCAATTTGACCGAAATTTAATTAGTTCAATTCTTAAATTAAATTATTATATTAATAATATTTAATTAATTTATGCATACTATTCATATCATACATTAATTTATCATTATTTTTTAAAACTAAAATATTAAAATCTACCTTTTTATAATTTTAAAATTTATAAATTTTTTAAAAATGAGTTCAACTAAATAGAATTTAGTATTTTTATCTAAACATTTAAATATATTTAAATAAGATATAACAAAACAGAATAATAATGAATGGATAATTAGACATAAATTGAAAAGGGAAAGAATAAAGAAAATAATCATAATATCTAACAAATGAATAGTTAGACATATCCTTAACTGATTTTCGGGTAACGACAAGTCCATAACTGCATATTAACAAACCATAATCATCGATCAGAAACACTTGCAGAGACATACATATACAGACGAAGAACTGAACTGATCTGAGACTAAACTGGTGAAGAGAATGGCTTCGTGGAACTCAATTCCTCTGAGCATGGTGTCGCGGACATTCGAATGGATCGCATTCTTTTCATGGTCCATCAGTTTCTACCCTCAAGTCATTCTCAACTTCCGTCGTAAGAGGTATCGTATCGTTTTCATTTCTTCTTCTCTATCGTTGTGCTCTACCTACCTACCTACTTAACTACCTGGTGCTGAGTTTTCTGGTTTAGTGTGGTGGGTCTGAACTTCGACTTCGCGCTGTTGAACTTGACCAAGCACTCTTCCTACTTGATTTACAATGCCTGTCTTTGCTTTAGCCCCGTCGTCCAGAATCAGTATTTCCACAAGTTTGGCCATAACCAGGTTGGTTTGGTTGGTTTTTGGTTTTGGTTTTGGTTTTCTGTCTTATGAGCAAGTGTGAAGGACAGTAGCTTACGACTTTCCTTGTATTAATTGCTTCAAGCTTAGCGTCGATGCTTAGTGTAGGTTTCTTCACTTGCTTGCTTCTACAGTGGACAGAGTGTGTTTGCTTTGCATGGATGAAGATGGTGGCACTCAGTCCAAGATATGATAATATAATAAATAAATATATATATTCCTGAATTCTAACATGTCAAAAGAAATTAACAGAAAATGGGATAAAGAAAAGAAGGCTAATGTTTGTAATTTGTATTACTGATTATGATATATCTATTTTAAAATATATGGAAAAGAAATTGATATAATTATTAAATTCTTTTATCGGACAAAAGGAATATATTTTTTGATATTTTATTTGCAAAAAGACCTAATTAATTCTTGAATTATTGTTCAATGTTTATTAAAAAAACATATTATTTTAATATAATTTTTCAAAATAATATTATATTGATAAATTTTAAAATTAAATTACTTTCATTTAAATTTTATTATAAAACTTCAAGTCAGAATTCAAATTGTAAGAAGAATAGAATTCAATTTATTATTATCTCTATTTCATGTGCAATACATTATAAATTAAAGTTACACTTATATTTTTTCTTCTTTGAAATTGATTGGTTTCTCCATTAGCAGCTGGGAAATTTTGTTTTTGGGATATGATAATTCCTTGAATATTGTGCAGATGATACCTGTAGCTGCAAATGATGTTGCTTTTTCTTCACATGCTGTCTTGCTGACAGCAATTACCTTGTTCCAGATTGTAATTTACCAAGTAAATGTTTTCCCTTTACTTCGGTTGGTTGAACATTTTCAGTTTGTGTCAATGTTAATGCCTAACTCCATAGTTTCTTTGTGTATGGACAGCGTGGAAATCAGAAGGTTTCAAAAGTTTCCATAGGAGTTGTATGTGCTGTGTGGCTCATTGCCGCAATTTGTTTCTTTGTAGCCTTACATTCCCTTCGATGGCTGTGGCTCATCTCTATCTTTAAGTAAGTCAAAATCCATCTTTCGTATTGTCAACTTTTAACTAACTTTTTCAATGTTTGTCCAATCTTCATTCATGCAGCTTCATTCAAGTTTCCATGACTGTGATTAAGTATATTCCCCAGGTGAGCCTTGATCTTGTCTACCATGTACCTAAATTTAATTCCTCATCTGGTTAGGATGAAGTTTACTTAAAGGGAAAGGTTTTGCTTTTTGTTTCTGCATATTTTGATTGCTTGCTGATGATTATCTGTTTAACTTTTCTTTGTGATGATTATGAGAAACAGGCAGTAATGAACTTCAAACGAAAAAGCACAGATGGGTTCAGCATTGGAAACATATTACTGGATTTTCTTGGAGGCTTGACAAATTATGCTCAGATGGCAGTACAGTCTATAGATCAACGTGTGTTTTTCCCTCCCAAATGAGACTTATCCTCATAATCACACTGTCATGCATAAATCTAACCTAGTCTTCTGCCTTAATTAATCAGATTCTTGGGTCAACTTCTATGGCAACATAGGGAAGACACTTCTGTCTTTGGTATGAATGTTTTATTTTTCATACTAGAACAACGTTAATGTTATTATCTTGCATCCTAATCGTAGAATAGTTTATCCCATAATTCCATTACACTGGTTTTGATTGACAGTTCACGTTTTGCAGGTATCAATTTTCTTTGACCTCCTTTTCCTGGTTCAACATTATATCTTATATCCTGCCAAGAAAACAGTCGCAAATAAAGAGGAATCTTCTGAGTCATCTGCTAAATCCTCTGATGACTCACAACCGATTTCAGACAATATGTAAAGGGTTGTCTGGTTTCGGTTTGCTACATCAGTAAGAAGCAGACTAAACTTTAAGAAATTTGTCTTTCTGTTCAAGTTAATAAAGTTCAGCAAGAATTTTCTTGACTATAAATGTTGTGATCACATGCTCGAGTAGGCAAAACTATAGGGAAGGAGATCAAGAAGGTGGAGAGTGGTTTTGATAATTTCTTACTGAGCTGTTTTCTTGCTCTACGCGTACTATGAGTACGGTCCACTCTATAAATATGAATCACTCAAAAGCCTCTAAATCAATCAATCTCGCACCTTTTCACTAAATCATTCAAGCCCACAACAACATTTAAGCCGAAATGAAGAGGGAAGGACGCCAACATGGAATGTTCAGTACCTGTAAAGTCTTATCATCTCCATTGAACTCGAGAGCCCAAAACCCCAGTTTCCTCAAAAACCTTGATTCACCTCCCGCCACTTGAATGTCACCAAAGTACAACTTCTAAAGCCCACCGGCCATTCAAGTTCACCGGAAAGTGTGGGAGACTGCAATCGGTGTCAGATGCACCCATGCTGCAAGTCCGAGGACAAGACCAAAGGTGATGGAAATCAGTGATAATTCTGAAAAAGGAAGCGGAGATAAAGAGTAACTTTATTTTTTGCTATTAACGACCAGAGAAAGAAATTTAAGTTTGCAGAACACCGATTCCCTCACAATCCTCCGTAAGAAGAGGATGTAATTGAACCGAAGGGTCTTCACAATAAGTAAATCCTTAAGTGATGAATGCGCCAAGTCAGAAACTCAATCCCCGCAGCGGTTACCTTCGCAGCAAATATGCTAAATATCAACAATCCACCCCCTTTAATAAGCTCCAAGTAATCACTAACAAGAGTATGAATCGATTACTCCACTTCAAAGGAACTCATCAGCAATAATAGCGTCAAGTTCTGCAATTAGTTTTCTAGTGTTGCAAAATTTCACCGAAAGCAAACTTCGGCGGAGCCCCATAATTTTGCATCAAGACTCCCTGAAGTGCCAATATTTAACATAAAACCTGCCACCCACATGCCAGTTGAATTCCGAATCAATCCACCTGCTAAAGCATGACCATCAACAGGTCGTCTGGATCCATCGGTCTTTAAGTAACCCCCGCCAAGTGAAAGAAGCACGTCCCCGAACTCTCATGTTGATGAGCTGAGATCCTTTCAAGTATTTTTGTTGGAAGATTTCCAAGCAAAAAGAGCGTTGCCTCATTTGCAATTTCTAACCTACTTTCGACAACAAAGCCACATTTGAAAATCTTACTTTGCGTAGTCCTAATTCTCCGGTCCCTTTAGGTGAACAGACACTGTCCCAGTACCATATATCCCCGAGAACTGTCCACATCACCACCCCATAGAAAATTGCAGCTTAACTGATCCAATCGCTCAATGGTAAATACTGGGAACAACACCATCTGCATAGAGTAAATAGCAACGGAACCTAAAGTGGATTAAATGAGAGTCTTTTGCCCTGTGTAGCTTAAGACTTTACCCTTCCAACTGACTAATCTTTTGATCACTTTGTCAACAATATGATAAGTAGTATTAGAAATTCTACCATGAATAATGGGCACTTTACTTCCCAAGCTCCCGCGTCAGTGGAATCCCACACAACGGGCTCAATATCGAGGCTTTTTGACGATGAACATTCGGTGATACCCACAATTTAGATTTTGTAACACTGACCCATAAAACTGAAGCCTTAGTAAAGTCATCAAGGATATCAGAGATCACCTGAACCTGAGATTCGGATGCCTCTGTAAAAATTAATAAGTCATTGACAAAAAAAGCGGGACACCTTAGGGCCTGACCGTGATGTCTTCACCGACCGCCACAGTTTTTGTTTAACCCCTTCCAGAATTATATGGGATAATCAATCCATCACCAGAATAAACAAATAGGGCGATAGAGGATCCCCTTGACGTAAACCTTGTTAAGGTTGAAACGTTTGCAGCACCTCCCCATTCTAGATTAAAGCTAGAGTCAGGTTGAAGACACAAAACATGATCAGTTCAATCAAAGTAGCAGGAAAGTCGTAAAAAATGAGTACATCTTGAAGAAAGCTCCAAGAGCTAGGAAGATGATGAGATGTCTCCTTCACTTAAGCAACAGGTTGTCAAGCTTACTTGTTGAAGCTTTATAACTTTTGAGCATAGTGATGAATCCTACAGCACCACTCGGAAATTTTGATGTTCTGAATTTTTGTTGTTTTCGAATAGACTCTCTAAAATGTGTAAAGTTACTTCCTCTCAAGTGTAACATAGTATAGGTTTTGGTTTTTGATTGTATGGTTTGGTTGCATTCGCAATGAAATTTCAGAACCAATGTCTGTATATTGTGGTTTTGCAAATTGGCTTAGCACTCAAACTTTGA
>JANZLD010000236.1:4099867-4121273 GCA_026413575.1 Erythroxylum carthagenense
AGTTGAAGGAAGTCCAACGAGCCATAATCATCACTACACTGAATACCTTGGATCCTTGCTAGCAAAATACATTTCTTTTGTGGATACTCCTAAATACTTCTGATTTCCATACACTAACTGCTTTTGTCACTTCGATAATAGCCATCGGCAAACCCCCCCCTCTTGCTAATCAAAACATTGTAGTAAAGTCAGGGTGGGTCAACCATGCTGCAACAAAATGAAGGGGCCTATTGTGTGAGTAATAGTGCCAGCCAAGGAAATCAACAAATAAAGGGTGATGGTCCGAACAAAGACAAAGGAGCACTATAACTTTGGCATTCGGATTATAAGTGAGAGTTGCAGCATTCCAAAGCACTCTGTCTAGTTTCTCTTGACTGACAATACGACCCCCGACTCGTCTAAACCAAGTAAAGCAGCACCCCGATATACTAGCATCCAGCAAGTCGCAAGTCGCCCATCGCCTTTTGAACATCATAATTCTGTTAAAACCATCAACAGAGCCAGTACTAACACTCCATCTTTCATCAAAAGCCGCAAAGTCATTGAAGTCGCCAACTACATTCTATGGTGAGGCCATAGCTTTAGAGAAATCAATCATTTCAGACCAAAACAGATCCTTCTATTGAGAGCTTGGCCGAACATATACAAAGGAAATTATTTGTTACACCAAGTTAATTTCACATTTGGCATGGATACATTGAGCAGTTGAGCCAATTATATCCATCTTGCAGAAGTTTGAGTTCCAAAATAATGCAATCCCACTTGCCCTACCATCTGAGGAAATCGCAAAACAATCAAGAAAGTGTAAGGTCTTAGCCAGTCGTTCTACCGCTGCCCAAGGAGCTTTAATCTCAAGCAAACATAGGATATTAGGCTTATATTCCTTCATGAGCTCTTTTACTATTCTATGAAGTTTGGCGTAGCCCAAACCACAGCTATTCCACACAATTAGCTTCATCTAAATTGGCAATAATATCTAGCTGGAGAGTTCCAGCATCGACTTGCATAGAGTCACTGTTCGGTGCTATTCCATAGGACACATCAGAATTGTTTAAAGGGGATGTTCCTCTATCAATCTCCAGATTTGCGGCAACCGCACCATTCTGACGTACCTCTTTCCTAAGTCCAGGAGATGTCGCAATATTGATGTCACGATTATCATCCCTGTCTAACTCCTGTCCTATGCTTGAAGGTGGCAACCTCGACTCAACTTCTGTTCCAACTGCAGGGTCCAATTGGGTCTCACCCAAGAAGCTCTTTGCCATATACTCCTTCATCATATAACAACGACCTTTCTGTTGTGAATTGTTCACAAATTGCGTAGTCCCCTTGGAGGGGGCTTTTTTCTGACTAGAGCTACACTTAGAATTATAGGTATAGTCCCTAGCATTAAAAACAAAACCTTTCTGTTGCAAGTTTGCTAGAGTGTGACCCAGATTAAGGCTTGGTTTATCCCCTTTGGGAGTCCCTTCACTAGCAACCCTCTTTCCTTTATTAAAAGAATTGAGCACACCACCCTTATTCCTCTCCATAACTCCCTTGAGTTTACTGCATTGAAGCAAATTCAAAACTTCCGTCTGGACACCCTTTGTATAAGTGGCAGTTCGAGAATCTCGACCAGCGAGATGTCCTCCATGGGTCACACCATTAGCTGCCCTCGATTTTCCTGGATGTTTTTTGCGTCATTGTACCAGCATCCATGGGTCATAAGATTGATGCTTCAGCTCTTCCTGAGTTTTTGGTACACAATGCATTTGTGACTCTACCTCAATGGCTGGACTTTGTGGTCCTATTGAAAGGCGGTCATTCTTATGATGACTAAAGATGCCACACTCGAAACAAATAAGCGGTAAACCTTCATATTCAATAAAGACATCCTTACCTTCCACCTTTCAGTGGCTTACACAAATCCAATTCCACACATACTCGAGCAAATCTGCCATGCCTCCTTTAGTAATTTGGTCAATTTTGATGACTTGACCCACCTTCTCCCTCATTTTTGTTAATGCAATCAGGTTGAAATATTCCACAGGAATATCTGGGAATCGGATCCAAGCAATAATTCGCTCGAGTTTATCTGAACTGGGCATAAAGTTCAGCTGCCGTTGACGAACGGTCAGGTAGTGTCCCCCTATAATCCATGGCCCTCCTTCCAAAATATGCTCGTAATCAGTTTTCCTTTGAAATCGGATAATGAAATGGCCATGCGCCAAATTAGTAACTTTGTAAGCCCCCTTGATGTTCCATAACTGAGGAATCTTGGCATTCAGAGCAGAGTAACCCAAAACTCTCCCTAGTAGTTTAACAATCAAGGCATTCCTCCATGGCTTATGCATGGCCTCTTTCTCCTCTTTGGAGAAGGTAACGCAATCGTCATCTCCATCCCCCATTGTTTCAGAGTCAGAGTTAGTATCACCATACGAGATGACGTCATGGGTATCCGGAATCACCCAATCCCCTGCCTTAGCTGTTTGGGTTCCTTTCACCATCTCTGCGAAGGAAGGCACTCCTTCTCCACCCCCTGTTTCAGCTTCCCGATTCGAGTCCCCATGATCGCCAATCGTGGGATGCCGCCGTCGTTTCGACTTTTTACGTGTTCTGCGGAGGAAGTCGTCAATCGTATTTGGATGTTGTGGAGCGGAAGCCGTCGTCTCGACCGTTGTCTCAGTCGTTGTCATGAACAGTAGGATGCCTAGTGTTATAGTAAAAGGCCTTATAACTACAATCAATTCTGCCCATTGATCTAAAAAGAGTAACTTTATGATGAATAGAAAATTTCTCTCTCGGACTATTACAACATTTATATACGTAGTTATGGGCCTAACAATGCAACAAAGTCCATAACAGAATGCGTAAATCACGAACTGAATCTATGACAAAAATAAGAAACCTTTATTTACTCTAACAAAAGGAGACCAAAAGTTGAAGTCTGCATCTGTGAGAATAGTGAAGATAGGAATGAAAATGGAGAATCACAATGATGAAGATCAAGATGGGGACGATGATCATAAGAGCTCCTGTGATGTGGGATTGAGGTGGGGCCAAGTTGAGGGAGATGATTGTTAGTGTTGAGCAGCAGAAGTCTGATGTTTGCTTGCTTTTATCATCTTTATTCAAAAGAAAGATGTAATCTTTGGAAGCTGAACTTGTTAAAAATGCTTCTTGACAAGATCAATTTGTGAGTTGTTCTATACAAAAAGACCAGGTTGTCAATGGATGTCAATTCACTGATCGCCATAGGTAATTGCTAGAGATATGTATGAGAGAAATCAAAGGAGGAGACGTAGAGAGAATATAACTTCTAGTTGCTTTTCTTTTTCCTTGTCTTTTTCCTTTCAATCATGACCTCTTGTATTTGGTTATGATTTGAAATTCACTTTTACACTTTCCGAAGGAGGAATCATGGGACACTGTTATTCCGTTACAGTATCAATGTTAAACAAAAACTGCTACAGAACTAACCTCCTCGTTACATTTATGAATTTGCCATACTTGTAGGAGGAGATCAAGTTTCCCTAGCAAACCCAGTTTGGCAGATTGCTTCAGTTTTTTCTGGCAGGAAAAAAGTTGAAGATTGTCCTACCCAAGTGTGACTGCAATTGCAGTCTTCTAACTTGAACTCGTCTCGATCACTTTACAATGTTTGCTCATTTGCACTGAATATTTGGAGAAGTATTCTCGTGAGCATGTCTTTTGAGATGTGAACTTAAAGAATGAGGCTTGTGACTGTTCTTCTCCATGGCCTGCTTGGAGCCGCTAGTCTTCACAGAGGGTCTCTGAAGTAGTTGAGGAGTGGTATTCTGCATGGCAGTAGGATAGGATTTTCCTCCTTGCTCGGGTGAGCGAAATTGCGTCAACGGAACCTGCGAGGAACACAAAAGATGAAACTTTGTCACAGTACTGATAGAGCAACAGGAACTATGGTTGAATACGATTGAAGAAAACACCTAACAATGAGCTCTTATGATACCGTTTCAATCTGTTTACTTGATACTGCTCTCTCCTTGTAAAATTTAGGTAGAGGCCTCGCCTTGAAGCAAAGGCTTTGACAAGATCTTTTAAGTTCCTTTTTTGCCTTCTCCTGATCAAAGAAATTATCAAATTATACTTTCTGAGTGAAATCTCCTTCCATCTTAACAGCATCATGCTTTACAGTAAAGAGAAGAGTTTAACCTTCTATCTGAACACCATAAGAATACTACCCTAGCTCAAAATACGAGAGAATTGCCTTATCAGAATAAAAATTTCTTGGTTGGATTGACATTAAAATGTCAGCTTCTTATGGATATTTGGCTTAACTTGCATTAGAAAGGCAATCTGCAAGCTGTAAGAGAAGACCTTGCAATGGTATATTTACCTTGAGGGTGGCCTGCAACTGCACTTTTTGTGCCTGATCAACATTGAACTTTTCTTCCAGCTTCTGAAATCATAGGGGAAAATATCAGAAGCATGCAGCAGCAGTAAAGTTGGTTCACAAATATTTCCAAAAGAACCGAAAAAGAGGATAAAGAATGGTATAAAGAACACTCTACTGCTTGCCTCCTTTCTTCTTGCAGCTCTTTCTTCAGTCCTCAAGTTGAAAGGTGTAGATATCTTGGGAGAATGAGATTTGTTTCTGCTGCCACTCATAAACTTTGAACAGCTGGTATGAACATATCCAAATTTTATTGTAAAATAACTTATGATGCCATCTATATATGTTATATAAGTCAAAATATATGGAAACTTACAAATTCCTAACCATTATAATTAAATATTTAATTGTTATATCACTAACTATTATAACCATTAGAGCTTGAGACAGCAATTTGTATATCTTGAGAGGCTTTTATGGAGTGGAAATTCATACTAATTCTCCTTTTTATTGTCTTTTTTCTTTTTCTTAAGTAATAATTTCTTATATTTTTTAATAAATTAGGATAACTTTGAATGTTTAATATCAGTTATTGTTAATTTTAAATTATTTATTGTTTTTAGTAATAAAATTTGTTCCTAATTTAGTTAGAATGAATTTCTATTTATTTATATTGTTAATTAAATACTTATCATGCGATTTAAATACATCATTTTATGATCTCAAACATATTTGCAAAGTATCCATACAAATTAGGAGGAAGCTTAGCTGCCTAGTGAATATATATAGACTAGGCAAACTATCATCTCCTGAGCATAAGCCATCATTCTGTTACTTTTATCTCAACTCTCCAACTTGATGTGGAAAAAATTTCAGGAGTGTTGAATCTGGTAGCCTGATAGGTGTCCCTTAGCAACCGTATCAAAGGGTTCCCCAGACCAAGTTGATGATTCAAAACCAATGCATTAAACTTTTGTGGAGTGGAACTACTTACTCTGTTGGAAAGAAATTCCATTTGGGGCGACCTGTTTTGCTTCCACAGGCTGAGGTTTGAGGAGGTGTAGTTGCCCTGCAATGGAAAACAATACATAAATACGCAAGGTTTGGAAGTAGAGATATCAAGTTCACAATAATGTTCTCTTCTTAACTCCAATTCAAAAGACTGGAGTAGGATACCTTCTGTTTTCTGATAGAGGGGTGACAATGGGTTGCTTTTTACGCTCCTTAATTAATGAAGTCTGCGATCCACGGACAAATCGTATCTCAATATTAGTCATTTGAGAATGTCGGAGTAAAAAATGGTGTGTGTGTGTGTGTGTTTGTGTGTGTGCATAGTTTCGAAGCAGAATCGCATATAAGAATGCACCTTAGTTGGAGTCCTAAGAGGTGTTGAGCAGTCTTTGGACTCTTTATAATTGGAAGAAACGCTGGTACTGTCAATCTTCCTGATAAGTGTTGAAGTTATTCTATTAAGTTGCCTGACAGGAGTGAAATTCATCAACGTTTGAGTAGATATTGCTGAATTCTTGTTGATTGAAGTTGGAGTGGAGATGTTTTCTTTTTTGGGACGAAGTGCCGGTGCCTGTTTAGCTGGTGAAAGCTGCAGCTTTGCTGCTTTTCCACGAATCGACGACTTTGAGGAAGAAGCAGAAAGTTTCTTCTTGCTCATGGATGCTGAATCATGTTTACTGGAAATGAAATCCTGCTAAAACAAGGGGACATACCAGCTTGTAGATGTATGTGGAGTTAAAAACAAGAAATCACTGGCTATTTGGTATTGCTTACCTTCAGTAGAGGCTTCTCCGTTTGTTTTGATCCACTAAGATCCATTTGTTTAACCTCTTCCTCATTATCAACAACTTCAACCTGGCTTGAAGGTTCGACCTTGACAGAATTTTCCACAAGAACCTGACTTTTGATCGATGAATCAACTTCTCTAACCTTTGTGCTTTCACTATTTGCATCTGATTTTGGGGTCATCATTTCTGAATCTGGAGTTGAAGTATCACGAACCTCAGTTTTAATTTCTGGTTCAGGCACATTACTTACAGCGGAATTTGCTTGCTCAAGCAAAGCTGCTGCCTTTCTTGCAGCTAAATTCTTGTAATGAGCTTCAAAAAAAGCTTTCATCTGTGCAACTGAACCAGGACGCGAGAATTTCTCAGCCTCTTCGACGTACTTGTTGTGAGAGAAAGTTGACCATTTTTCCCAAGATAATGATTCTGACGTGAACCTTCCAAAAGAGACTGATTGTCCAAGAGCATGAACTGATTTACCCTGCGACACAAGAGCTTCTTTAGTCATTGGAGTTCAAAATGCAAGCGATTTAGGTGCTTACGAGTAGACCAAAGGAAGAACTTTAGAGAACCCATTAAATATCTCGGCGAGTTATTACAACCCAGTGATTAGTCTACTTAAACGCCAAATATGGGATACAGTATGCAGTTTCATGAACAGTACCTCGGAGGCATCAATGGAAGAAAAACCCGCAGCATATGAAAATGGTCGCATGAGACAACTTGTCTCCCCCATGACACTGGCTGTCTGAACAGACCTCAATACAATAAAAGAGTGAAAAATAACAGCTCTTTGGTTTTTTTCTGTAATAATGTGTTCAGTTGAACTTTGTAGTTTTGTGTATGTTTAGATCAAAAGCGCCGAGACGTTTTAAATTTGAATTTCAAAGAAGTATTGGGTCCATGGCAGTGAGTGGAAAAGGCAGAGCAGAGCAGGGAAATGTTAGTATATACAAACGAGGAAGAAAAAGGGAAGCTCTAAGCTTTTATGGTGCATTCTGCAAGAGGGTTGGGTCCACACTCCACAGACCATGCCTCGAAAGCTCCAAGCTTTTTTCAACTGCTTCGGGGCCCACATGACCAACGGTCTACTTTTGTTAGTTGATTTCAACTTCAAGAAAACACGGACTCGGAAAAAAAGGCTCTAGCTTCTTCCGCCTCTGAAACAAATATCAAATTGGGTGTGTGGAGAATTAGTTGAATATAAGTTAGTATTTGAAGTTATTACTTCCCAACAAAAACTTTCTTTACTACCCATCAAAACCTTTCTTTCTAGGACTATCACAGAGATGGTGGTGGATTTGAGATGGGTATCTGAGTAAGTAACTTTTACAAATGGAGGATATAACAGATATAAGACCTGTAATGATCAGCAAACGCATACACCAGATTGGAAAACAACTTGCAGAAATATTACTCTCAAGGCCCTATTCATTTTTTTGTTTTGTCACATTCTTTGAAGAAATGGAAAAGATATGATCAATGTCAGAAGCTTGCAATAACAGAAAGAACAGACAAAACTTGAATCAAATAGTAATAGATCTGCTATCAGAGTTTTCTGGTACATCAGCATAAGTTTCCAAATTTTGCCTCCAGGCCTTCTGAAGTTCTCTAGTATGTCGAGTCAGACAAAAATCATTGAAGTATTTTCCGTGTAAGTTTTAATGTTACAAAGATGCATCAACATTGTTCCCAAGCTTATCACGACGACTACCGGTGTCGAATAAACCTGTATATGAAATTCTTCTCCTATTTCTGTAACTTTTACTCTTGGTTCCCTTGCTTTTATGACCTGAAAACACCATAAACATGACTGCTAAGAAACCCAAACCAGAAATCACCCATAAAGCAACAACCCAAACCCTAAAAGAACCAAATAGCCCATCTGCTGCATCGAGAGATGACTCCTCGGAATGCTTGATTGGCATAGGGCTGCTTCTTACAGCATCAGTTCCTGTAAACCTACCAAATTTCCTCGAACTCCCTATTTCCTTCTTATCATCCCAATTTGAGCTGGATAAGGAGCTAGGATCAGGGCAGTTTCTCTTCTTATGATGAAGGTATAATGCTTCATTAAGTGCCCTTGCACATTCAATGCTAAGCAGATCCCTCTGGAGATTGTTGTGATCAGTCTGATCCACAGATAAAGGATCTGGAGGTTCAGGAAACTTAGCCCAGCATTTGTTGACAATATCATGATCTCTCCAGTTTGCTTTATCAAAGCTCCAATTCCCAACTCTAAATTCTAGTCCATAGTGGAAAACTCTATACTTTACCCCATACTCAGGGATGTATCCTGGATATATTAATATCTCACTGTTGATAATGTGGCGTAGATTCATCTGTGCACAAAGAATAAATAATTAAGTCATAAAAGGTAACAAAACTCAACTGTTGGAATTCTACAATTAGTGGAATTATCAAGTACAGGCTATTAACCATCCACACCTATCAGAAGATTAATGTTGTATAAACACTAAACAAGTGCAACTCCCTTTGGGATTTCTATGAGAAAACTACAGAACAAATGATGGCAGCATAAGTAAAGATGGGATGTAAAGGAAATGAATACCTCTGCTGCACCAAATGAGTAACCATACATCTCACTAATCCAGCCTGACGAGTATATATCTCCTGTTATGTTAGTAGCATAATGAGCTTTGTCAGCCCAGACCTCCTCTGTTTTGTGCAACCATAGCAGCGCAAACTGTCGAAGATCATCTATGTGCATAATTATTACACCCCCAACCTTGTCACAAGCATCAGGGTTGCGCGTGTGGATTTTTGCAAGCTCGTTGTCACAGCCAATAAGGTAACTGGGAAGCATAAAGGTACTGACCTTATTAGTTGTGTATTCACTCCATTACAATGTGCCAGAATTAACAGAGAGACAGAGATAAACCAAACCATGCATAATTTCCATTAACTTTACACTGCAAGGGCATACAAAACTTGACTTACTCATAGGGCGTTGATACAGGGCGGCCATGTGCAGCATTGAATTCCCATGGTGTGATTGGAGCTCTCATGATCATGTCAGCATCAAGAATAATAATGAACTCAGCATCAACGTCTACATGGTTAAGCCAATGAACAACTGCAGCAGGTTTATTAATTGCCGGGTACCTGAAATAGAAAAGAAGGAAATATTTACAAAAGAAAAGACTTCCAGCTGCATTAGATCCTCTTTGGGTCTTCTAATTTAATGCACCTGTTAACGGAATATGGGACAAGATTTTCTGGTGGAAAATACCAAGTTTGAGCCACAGAACCATGATGGCAGAAGTTTAAGGTCCAAAAATAGCCAGTTGAGATAAACATGCCAGACACAAGGTCACAAGTGCAACATATAAATTTCCAAGAAGGAGCTCCTACCATCATTTACAAAAACAAAGGGCTGTCTCTAGTGCTTTTCAGCTACAACATTATGTAGGCTCCTTCCAGACCCCCAAATTTCATCAGAGGATGTCAATCCAAATTCATTTACTTACAGTAGTTGACTATGGATAAAATGACACAAAATGGCAAAGTTAAATTACCAATCGCCTGTTAGTGGATGCCGGCTCATGGAAGGAACATAATGAGTGGGAGCCAGATCATGTCCTTTGTATTGCTTTAAGTCCTCATCTGTACAACTGAGAAGGCGTGTGAGATTCCCAGGCTGACCGCTCTGGTGGAAACTGTGTACAAGTCCTACAGTCTGCCAATCAAAGTAAGTTGTACATTCTGTGGAGAATATAGTATGGATAGTTGGATGTGCCTTTTGAGGTTCATCAACTTCTTCCTGCTCTTTTTTCGCTTCTTTAGCTTCTCCATCTTCGGGAGTAAGATATCTTGGTCGAGTCAATTCAGCAAAAGTTTTACTTTTCAAAAAGTTCAGATATTTTGACCATGTTGGCCTCTCACATCCGTCTCTAGCATGTTGTAAAAGAAGGCCCTCATTCAAAGTGTTTATACACTCTAAACTCAAGAACAAGCCCCTCCTTTTATTTGGATCATTTTCCATTGCTTGCACCTGCATAAATGAAGATACACAATTGGCCTTTAAGAAACTCTAGCTTAGCTCATAAAGTCTTCTTTTTTAATATCATGTTGATCCAATGGGGTTTGCAAGCAAACAATCAAAAGCTTTAATAGTCAAATTCTTATACTTCTCTACCACTAAAAGCAAGGACAAGCGTATGCTTGGAAAGGGTCAAATGTAGATCCCAAAAGACACTCCAAACCATGTTTTTTCTTTTGTTTTCATACCTCTCTAGGATAAGGAGGCTCAGGAAATAACCGACCACACTGGTAGACAATATTATCTTCATGATGGTCTAATTTACTGAAGGACCAATTTCCAACACTGAATGGCAAGCCATAGTGAAGCAAAATAGGCTCAATACCCTCTTGTGGAATATACCCTGGGTAGACCATCAAATCATCATTAATTTTGTGCCGAAGTCCGACCTGAACAGACAAAAATAAGAACAACAGATAAACTATACTTGCAAACATAGTTGGCGCAAAATAGAAGGAAACTTGGTGTGAAATTAAGACAAATCCTTACTTCAGCTGCACCAAATGAATAGCCATACATCTCACTTATCCATCCTTGACCATAGATGTCGCCAGTTATGTTGGTGGCCCAATGAGATCTATCTTCCCGCACTTCTTCGGTCTTTGCGAGCCACAATGGTGCTAATGCTCGAAGATCATCTATGTGCATGGCTAAAAGCCCACCAACTTTGTCACATAGCTCAGGATGCTTTGTGTGCAATTGAGCCAGAACATTGTCGCATCCGATCAAATACCTATTATGCATCATATATTGTTTTGAAAATCATAAGAAGGGATAAATTAAACACAAACAAAAGTGAGTATACAGCCATAAATTATTAACAGAAATGGGAAACAACATGAGACTTGGTCCACATTATTCCAAAAATGCGGTTGATTTCATCGTCCAAATGCCCAATATTATCTAATTCTATCTACAAGAAAGATCACATTGCATCAGAATTGTTCTCTACTATAATGGAAAATTGTGCATAGACATGACAGTGAGAACATTATGCAATAGCTTAGAAACACCACTGATAGGTTGAAAATAAGTTTGCAATGATCATTTCAGCAATTCGTCAAGGGAAAAGTTTCTTGTTTTTCTCAGCCAATCCATATTGATAACTAAAGGCCTAAGAAAGTACCCATAGTATGCTGCAACAGGTCTTCCTTTTTCAGCTCCAAGCTCCCAAGGTATAATTGGACCTCGAATGATCATATCTGCATCTAAAATAACAACCCAATCAACATTATCTGCGTCTTTAGAATGTTTAAGCCAGTGAACAATTCCAGCAGGTTTGTTGATTGCAGGGTACCTGCAGGCATAGTGAAAATATGGCATCTTAAGACAACTCTTCATTGAAAAGAAAACGAGCTCACAGAAAGAGACAAGAAGAACTGATTTGAATTCTCATTCAAAGACACATGACAGCAGGACATTTTGGTAAGGAAGGCCACAGCCAAGGAATCGGTAAAACAGAATGAAGGGCGAGGACATTAATAGCAAGAAAATCATTAGAATCTATTCTGTCATTTAAACTAAAGAGAAGAAGCTAACGTGAAAAAAGAAGAATGCAGTTGACAAGTGACAATCTCTCATTTGTTTCATTTTGCAAAACAATGGCACGGAACTTGATATGCATTGAGAAAGAAGATGGCAAAACTAAATCAGAAAAGCAGTTTATCCTCATCTCATGTAGTTTTGCCAAGATATTCAAAGATGTCGTGTCAGTTGTTAAAAAGGAAATAAATTTGAACGACAAAAACATCAGCTCTAAGAATCTAAGCACAGATGCTTCATCTAAGACTTCCACCACAAAGCTAGTAGGGAGAAGAAGACACTACAGTTTAGTGTTCTAAGAATGACTAATGAAACAGAGAATTTCACCAGTCGCCAGTTCTGGGGTGTCTGCTCATAGAGGGCACCTCGAGAGTGGGAGCCAAATGCATTCCTCTGTAATTCTTCTTTTCATCGTCCGTACAGCTCAGGAGTCGGGTTACGGGTCCGGGTTGTCGAGCCTTCTTGAAGCTATGCATGAGCCCCACGGTCTGCCAATCAAAGTAATTCTGACACTCCACAGAGAACAGCGTGTGGATCCTACGACCGGCTTCCACACTCGATTCGCCGCCAACAAATAACAGCAACCAGCACGCCAGGAAAAGAAGCATCAAAACCATGAATTTGGCCATTGGGGCTGGATTTCAAGGCCTGATTCTAAAAGGGCATCTCTCAAAGATCTAAATTTCGTCGACTACGGAGAGATTCTAAGAAGTCAAAGTCTGAAAGATTGGTTTTTTAAAGCATTTTGAAGAGTAGTATCATAGAGTTGGTTAGGAGGTGGCCAGGAAATGGCTGCTAGCTCACCATTAACTATTATTAACCAAAAGATTTTACATGACAACACAAATGAAGGTAATGGTAAATGAGTTGTTAAAGTAGAAATCAAATTACAGTTTCCTGGATCTTAGATTCTTAAGATCTTCAAGAACTCTGTTTAATATAGTTGCTGACAGATTCGTTTCGTCCCTCTGTTTACGCGAAACCAAAGCTTTGTATACTTTGTATTATAAATATAAAAATTAAAATTAAAAGTATATAATTATTTTTATTAAAAAATAGTTATTCTTCTTTCATAAACTATTTAAAATAAATTAAACAGTTAAAAATTGTAAATTTATTACAATTCAATGTTAATAAATAAGAAAACACATTTCTGCTACACCCTTTTTAAGCTTTGACTTTCTTCGATAATGAAGATTTCCCACGTCAGCAGAAGCAAGTCAACAAAATATATCCACGTGGCGATCATTTGTTGGTTTCTATGTCATCATAAGCAACTCTACTTCTTCTCTGTCAAGGTTGTACCTACCTACCGACCTTTGGGAACTTATAGTTCTGTTGTCTCTTGTTTCCTTCGGTTTCTTTCATTTTCAAGACTCCACCTTTGCCATTGGAGCAGTTGTCAATTTTGCTCCCTTCTCATAATTCCAAACAGTGAATGAGATGCTTGCGTGCTAACCATGGCCAAGCCTCCAACACGGCTTATCGTTTTCCTCTTTCTTTTCTCTACTTTTTCTTTGCTTGAGGTACTACTGAGTGTGTATATGCGTAGATGCGATTACTTTGCTTCACTGTCGTCGATCAATTTTTGTCCTTTGTCATGGCTATTGATATTTATATGTTCTTTGTTCTTTCCTTCTTTTATCCGTTCAGATTCATGGAGAATTTGCACCTTCAAGGTAAGATCGGCATTGGTTACATTTGCTATATTCCCGAATAGAGATATGGGTTGTTGGTTTTCTCTTTAAAGAGCACACCTTTGAGTAAATTTCTGATCTGGGTTTCTTTAGTTTTTTGGAATTGAAGAAATAGTTATGAAAAAGAACATGGCTCGAGGTTCTTTAACTTGGTATTTATTATTTCAGGTTTGGTTTTATTGTATAGTTTTGATATAACTAATGTATGAAGGTTAATGTTTAGAACTCTCGAGCAAGAACAAGGGAATGTCCATGAAGTGCATTGTTCAAGAGAAAGGAGTAAGGCGGCGTGGAAAATAGTAGAAGAGGTGTTTGATGAAATACAACTATAATTGAATATCCCTCATTTAGTTCAACGATTTGGTCACAGAGTTTGTTTTTGATGTAGTATTTGATGCCTTTTGTTGAGAAGGAAGGCTATCGGATTCCAAGTAGGTGTAGGCTTCATCCTGAAAACGACATGTATAGAGATCAGGAAGAGCACAAGATTCACGTGGCTTTGAATGAATGGCGTTGCGGTTACTGTAAAAAGACATTCTATGAAGAGAAATACCTAGACAGGCATTTCGATAACAGACACTATGATATGCTGAATGTGGTATGTCGCTGTAATTATCTTCTGTGATGTATCCCATGACAATATGTTCTTGTATCAAGTTTTGGCTCTTAGTACTTAGTTCATTCTGCATTTTGATTCGTTAATTTATAACATGTTGGGCAACTTTTTGGTATGATAAGCTCTATAATAAATTTAACTTGATGTTTCTGATTTGGATATTCATTGTTATGGATGAATTTATTCACCACGTCTTCATCTTTGGTAAAATTACATTCATAGCAGGAAAGAAATGTCTTAGTACAACATACTTAAAGTTTCTTCTCACTGAGATACTCATCCAGTTTGCATCAATGTCTTTGATTTTACTTGTACTTGCTTTTCGATTGCCACACTCCTATCTTGTTTTCAAAAAATTTGATTCCCAGGCATTGCCGAGCTGGTTCCTCAGCATGTTTTATTTCAAATACTAATGTAAAAATTCTTTGCTTTTGCTGAGACAGACTCATAGAAGATGCCTGGCAGATGTATGTGGTGCTTTACACTGTGACCGTGTGATGAGTTCTTTGCCACACAAAACTAAGTGCAATCCTGCAGCTGCCGCACGGAATAAACATCTGTGTGAGGTTGCCTCTAAGGATACCTGTGCTTTAAGGCTATATTGTTCTTCAGCTTATAATTTGATGATTCTATGCAGAGTCTAGCTAGTAGCTGTTTTCCAGTGAATGAAGGTTCTGCAGCTCATCGTCTCAATGGTAGTAATTTAGTATTAGTGACAATACAATCAAGAGCTTCTTGGTCTAATTATTCATGATAAAACTAACTTATATTTTGAACTGACAGAGCTCTTCTTACGTCAATTTTGTGATTCCCACTCTTGTTCTGGAGGCCAGAAACTGTTCTCATTAGGGAGCAAGGTAAATTTACCTCTTTACTTGACTAGAATCTGCCGTAGTACGAATGCCAACCAATTTATGTACGGTGAGAGAGAGGTAATGTTTAGAATCTTCAACAATTAGTGTAGAAATAAGCGTGAAATGAGGAGAACTTGGTGCCTATCATCAGGAACATTTTTTCCTTTTTGTTTCGTGAAGATCATTTCAAGCATATAAATTGAACTTTTATGAATATTCACGTTTTGATTGGAATAGTTATATTTAAGATTTCATAGTTGCCCTTACAGTCATCATGATTTAGAATTGTCATGCTGAGATAATTGAACATCTGATTACTAATTCATCTCTATTGTATGTGTTCATCCATATTGCAGAAGAAGACAAGTGTGCTGTACATCATAACTTCTGTTCTGATATTGATATTGTTGTCGCTTTTCTACATCTTCATGTACTTGTACCAGAGGTATGTCTGTTACTTGAATCTGTTTCGTGATCTATTAGTCCAGCTTTGTAATGAATTCTGTTATGGCACTCGTAGGGGACTTAAAAGGGGTACACAAGAGCTGAAGCGCATCTCAAGAAGTGGACAGAAGAAAAAGCCTTCATAGTTACTAGAACTCCAGTTTCTGTTGAAATTGTTTGTTTTACGTGTGAACCCACAATTTTGATGTAGAACCACAGGCTATAGTGTGTAGGAGGAACTTGTAGTTTCGGTTGTGTGAATTGCTGGATATGTAATTGATTATTTCTAAATTGGAATACTGACTGAGCTCCTGAATTCAATCAGAAAGAGTTCATTTCACATGCTTAAGAAATATATACAGAAACACTCCTAGTATGTTTCTAGCGTACATCAATCTACAATTTTACTTGTGATGCTTGCTTTTTAGGAGTCGTAAGTGTACAAAGACCTCATCGTCGACTTCTGCGCTAGTCTTCTCATAACTCTTCATTTGGCCAACTCCTCGTTACTAGTGCCAATGTCACCATTTACACCAGTGTCTTCAGCTCCTGGGAACCTGATAGGAGCCAGAAAAGTAGGAGAGTAGAAATAACTAAGAATGGAATTTTGTTGATAAATTTGAGAGTAAGAATCTTAAACTCCCAAGTCAGTCCGTACAGAGAGGACTAAACTCCAATACAAAAAGATTAATTTCTCAAGATGCCAAATTAAATTTAGCTATCAGGTATTTATACTGATAGGTTCCTAACAAAATGCATAACTAATTCCTAAAGATATGGAATAACATAAATGAGCAGTAGCTAAAATAAAGACAGTGTGATATGATCTTGAGCTAAAATCAAACTAGAGATATTTTATTATTTGTTGACCGAGTCTTGGTCACGTGATATTCTAAATTTCCTTCTAGAATAAGTCTTAAGAGGTGGAGGGGGTGGAGGTATCGTATCAATGCATCCCTCCTAAAAATTTGCCTTGTCCTCAAGACGGAAAGAAGGAAACTGGTCCTTAATAAGATCATAGCTTTCCCAACTAGCTTCTTCCAAAAGACGATCAGCCCATTGAACTAGTAATTCTAAGTAGAAGTGACTTGTTATTTGCACCCATCTGTGAGCCAAAAATTTTTCAGGTTGCAGCACTAACTCCCAATCATCATTAATAGGAAGTGGTGCTGGAGGGGTGGATGTAGCTTGCCCAAATGCTAGTCTTAACAATGATACGTGAAAAATGGGATGTACCTTGGAAGTTGTTGATAATTCTAGCTCATATGCTACTTGCCCCACACATCGAATAACCTTGTAGGGATCGAAAAATCTTGGAGACAGTTTTTTGTTTCTTTTGCTGGCCTGTGACTTTTGACGGTATGGTTGTAGACAAAGAAAAACATCATCACCAACCTGAAAACTGAGTTCACGTCTCTGAGCATCAACTTGTTGCTTCATTCTAGTTTGGGCCTTCGAGAGGTGTTCTTTGAGGAGTTTAAGCATGTCATCACGAGCAAGAAGTTGTTCTTCCAGTTCTGCGATTCTGGTTTCACCTTGCACAAAAGAAGAGATAGTGGGAGGATCTCTGTCATAGACTATCTTAAAAGGTGTGGTGCCCGTAGAAGAATGAAATCCAGTATTAAAGGAAAATTCGGCCCATGCTAGGAAAAGACTCCAAGAACATAGTTGCTCCTAAACAAAGCACCTCAAATAATCTTCAAGGCAGCGATTGAGGATCTATCCGTTAGTTTGGGGATGATAGGAAGAGCTCATACTGAGTTTGGTATCATTGAGTCTGAACAGTTCCTGCCAAAAAGCACTAAAAAAGATTGTGTCTCTATCTGAAATAATGGACCTAGGAATGTCATGAAGGCGAACAATTTCCCTGCAAAATTTTTCAACAACGACCTTTGCAATATATGGGTGAGAGATGGGGATAAAATTAACATACTTACCGAGGTGGTCAACCACCACTAGAATTGTATCATAGCCGCCAGATTTTGGTAAACCAGATATGAACTCCATTGAGATATCCTCCAATATTCTTTCGGGTATAGGCAGTGGTTGCAAGAGACCAGTAGGTGCCAGGGCTTGATATTTTGCTTGTTGACAGACTAAGCAATTCTGAACATAAGCCTTTACATCATTTTTCATTTTTTGCTAGAAGAAAGAAGTTATTAATTGTTTTAATGTATTCAAATATCTCCCATGACCGACTGCCATCGTGTCATGAGCTTCCGAAAGCAGTTTATGATGAATAGGGTGATTAAAGGGAACCACTAGGCATTCCTTAAAGTACAGCTTGTGATCCACCAATTGAAAATCATATTGAGATGAGGGATTTTGAGTAATATTGTTAATAAAGTCCCGAGTGTAAGGGTCAACCAACAATGTCTCATACTAGTGAGAAAAATCAAATGGAATTTGAATTGTGAGGGCTAAGAAATCAACATATTGAGGGCGCCTAGATAAGGAATCAACTCCTTTATTCTCCTTCCCAGCCTTGTAGATGATGGTGAAGTCGAATGGAAGTAACTTCATTAGGAGGCACTATTGCTCATTGGTGGTTAAGCGTTGACTGAGGAGATATTTGAGGTTATTGTGATCAGTCCTCACAAAAAAATGATGTCCTTAAAGGTAATCCTTTCATTTCTGCAAGGATAATACCAAGGCAAGCAATTCACGATCATAAGTAGATTTAAATCTATTGGAGAATGAGAGACCCTTACTAAAATATGCGATTGGATGTTTAGCTTGGAGTAGAATTGCTCCAATCCCTTCAGAAGAAGCATCACATTCAACCATAAAAGGTTGAGTAAAATTAGGAAGTTGGAGAAGTGGTACTGTAGTAAGGGCTTGTTTGAGTCTAGAAAATGCCTCTGCTGCTTCCAATGTCCATTGAAAGGCATTTTTCTTGCTGAGGTCAATAAGTGGTCGTGCCAACAGCCCATAATTCCTGATAAATCATTTGTAGTAACCTGTCAAACCTAAAAAACCACGTAGTTCCTTCACATTGCAAGGTGCTGGCCATTCTATCACAGCTTGAATCTTTTCTTGGTCCACCTCAACACCCTTGGCTAAAACCATGTGTCCCAAGAAAGTAATGCGTTCTTGGCTAAAAAGACATTTAGATGCTTCAGCATAATACTGTTGTTCTTGCAGCAGTTGTAGTGTGAGTTATAGATGCTTCAAATGATGTTCCAAAGTAGGACTGTAGATCAGAATATCATCGAAGAATACAATACTGAACTTTTTTAAATAAGGGCGGAAGAGTTCATTCATTGTGGATTGGAAGGTTGAAGGGGCATTGGTGAGGCCGAAAGACATAACAACAAATTCATAATGGCCTGAATGGGTTTTGAAGTCTATTTTGGGAATATCAGCTAGGTTGACTCTCATTTGGTGGTAATCGGAGCGAAGGTCAATCTTTGAAAAAATGGTGGCACCATATAACTCATCAAGAAGCTCGTCAACATTTGGTATTGGGTATTTATCAGGGACTATGATCTGGTTGAGCCCTCTATAATCAACGCATATCTGCCAAGAATTATCTTTCTTTTTGACAAGAAGAACCAGGCTGGCATATGGGCTGGTGTTGGGTTGAACAAACCCAAATTTGAGTAATTCAGCAACTTCTTGTTCAAATTCGATTTTTTGGAAGTAAGGATAGTGGTATGGGCGGATAATTGGTGGTTTAGCATTCAGAAGGAGAGGGATAGTGTGATAATGCTGGTGATATGATGGTAGATTGGTAGGTTCTTCAAACACTTTTTCAAATTTCTCCAGTACCTTCTGAATCAAGGATGGTGTTTTCTGAATGTACTTCCTCCCTGAATAAATATTGAAAGCTAGCTCCTGAATTTGGCTTGGGTGGCAACCCTTGAAGCTTGTATTTTTTCCCATTCAAGTAAAAGATTAGGAATATCTCGTTCCAATTTGCCCGCACTGTATTAAGAGAAGCCAATCATTTGATACCTAAAACAACATCTGCTCCACCAAGTGGGAAAAGGTAGTAATCCTGGGTAATAGTAAGACCAGGTAATTGAATAGAAATATTGTGGCAGAAACGGTTACAACAAATGATTTCTCCATTACCGATTTCTACACTAAAGGAAGATACATTTTTTGTCGGTAATTTATACTCTTCCACAATTTTTTCAGACACAAAATTGTGGGTGGAGCCACTGTCCACCAGAATCAGCACCTTGCGACCTCCTAGCACTCCTTGCAACTTCATCGTTGTACTGGTTGGGTTGCTCTGTTCCGTGTTGGTTACATGGCTTCATGAACACATGCAGACGACGTCGAAGGCGTTAAAGTCAGTTATAGGCTGTTAGAAGAATTGTTCTCTCTGATGTAACAAACCAAGTTTTAAAAATTCGAAATATTTTCTTTCCCGCTCAGCTTAGTTTTCCAGTAGCTATATATACAAACATTCTGTATTGTTTCACAACATGAAATAATATTACTCCCTCGACATATTTCTTCCTTTTTTCTACATGGTATCAGAGCCTTGAGCTTAGTCCAAACGTGTTTCGTCTAAATAAGCTATGGTCCGGAGGAGCTATGTCCAAGCTTTACAAACACAGGAAGAAGAAGGATCCAGACCCAATGAAGAGGAAAGAAATAGAACTATGGATCAAAGATTAGACCCATACATTGACGACGTTACTTAAGGGACACCATAGTACAGTCATGAACTAACAAACAGTAACAATCCAGGTTTGATCCTCATAAGTTCTGTGTTAAATGGGAAGAATTTTATTTCATGGAAAAGATCTATGTTACTGGCGTTAACTGCAAAAAGGAAAACCAGTTTCATCCTAAAGGATGATGCACCAGATGTTGACTCCGACGAGTATGCGCAGTGGAAAGAGTCTGACGACCTAGTTTTCTCCTGGATTATAAACTCTCTATCGAGGGAATTAGCAGATGTTTTCTTGTTTGCCCCATCTTCTAAGGAGTTGTGGAAAGAGATTGAGCAACGATATGGAGAAAGTAACGATCCACTCATTTTTCATCTTCGAAGGGAGATTTGTGCATCACGACAAGGAACTTTATCCATAGTGGATTTTTTCAACAAAATAAAGAGAATGTGGAATGAGTATGCAAGGCTAAAACCTACGACGGTATGCAGATGTAGAGGTTCACGAGTTATAGCGCAGGAAATCTGTCAAGAGGAGCAACTCATGCAATTTCGTTCAGGCTTAAATGCAGAATTTGATCATGTTAGAGATCAAATTTTACTCATGGATCCTCTTCCATCAGTAAACAAAGCCTATTTGATGCTTCTAAAAATTGAAAAACAGAGAGATTTAGTTTTGGACACACAAAATGATTATGTTAACACCGTTGTCTTCACTACCAGGTCACAGAACAATCATTTTGATAGCAGTAATGTAAAGAGAAATGGTAAAGCAAGTAAGAACAAAGAAGACAAGTATTGCACCTTTAGTAAAAAGGGAGGACATGAAAGATCCAACCGCTTCAAATTGAATGGTTACCCCGACTGATATAAAGGTAGGAAGGTCCCTAAACCTAGAAAATTTGCAATACAAGCCAACATGACTCATGAGGCACCAACACCATTGGAAGAATCTGATTCAAAGCTACACATGGAGCAAGCTCATAACCAAGATATACAAATGCTGGTACAGAAAGAGATCCAGAGAATTTTAAAAGCGAAAATAATACAGGAACGTGGTTCAGGTGGTAGAGAATTTACGACATTTGCAGGAGCATGCGCAAGTAAGTCACATTTCATATCTAATTTTATCAGTCTTGAGTCATGGATTATAGATTCAAGGGCAACAACACACATGAGTAATTCCATATCTCATATGAAAAACATTGAGAAATTGCATTTTCCCAAGCGTCTACACTTACCAAATGGCTCGATTAAAACTGTGACTTATATTGGAGATGTGGTTTTCAGTCCAGAATTCAAGATAACACAAGTTCTCTACGTGCCACAGTTTAAGCACAACTTGTTATCAGTCAACAAATTGCTCAGGGATGAATGCTTGCATATTTATTTCTTGTCTAAGCATTACGTTTT
>JANZLD010000236.1:4171950-4201143 GCA_026413575.1 Erythroxylum carthagenense
TTGAGACTTAATTAAAAAATATTAAATAAAAATAAAATAATATATTTTAATTTATAAGAATTTATTAATTTACAAAAATTAACCAATTAATTAATAATTGATAAGTTTTTAACAATAATAATTATAATAACAATTTAGTAAAATCTCATTGACAAGTGAAAAATAGGGTAGTCTAATATCCAGCCTTACTTTTAACTAATAAAGAATTTGTTTCCTAATGACCCAGGAAAATAAAAATAAAAGTTATTAGAGTAAACTAAATTGAAAATTAAAAATTAAAAATAAAACTAAAAAAAGACGATTTAAAATTTTTATAATTAAATCAATATAATTTATTAGAATTTTTTATTCATCAAAAATTTTACTCTTTAATTAGCTTAAATTTAAAATTACATTAGATTTAAATTTTTGGCTGCATTAAATTGGTTTATTTTCTAAAGTCTAAGATTCAAATTAAAATTTGTAGGCGTTATTTAAATAAGATTATATATATATATATACGCATCTTCTTAAAGTACGCCTCTCTTTACACGCTAATGGTTGTGGATTCAGTTTTTTCCCTGAAGAGAAGGAGGGTGACGACTGCAATTAACTCCATGGAAGATAAGGTGAGTCGATCTGGATTTTCGGTCTGTTTCGCTTTAGTAGGGTCCGTAACTCCGTTAACAGACATCGAAAATCAGCCGAAGTAGCTGCCTTTTTGTTTTTGTGCCGAAAAAGTTTTCCGATTTCTTTGTTTGTTGAAAATTTTGAGAAAAAGCTTCGATCTTTGGACTTGCTAGTGCCTTGTGTCTTCTGATGTTGCCAATTTCTAATGTCAGGAAAAGTTTGCGGCTGTAAAAGAGAAGTTTGGGCGAGAGCTCCGGGTTTTTGAAACAGCAAGTCTCTCTTCAACTCCAGATCACGTGTCGAACGATGGTAATAGTAGCTTTAACCCTTGGTATCTCTAGATTCGGAAAGTTTTTGTGAGAGTACTAAGTATATACTATGTACCCATTTAGCAGAGGAGAATGATGACTTCTATGAGTTCACAGCAGAAGACTATTACCGACTTATGGCAGCTAAGAAAGATGGTAAGATCCAAATTTGCATATAAATTAGAAATATCAAGGCCTGTGTGTGTTGAAAAAGGTTGTCCTTTAACCTCTCATATCTGTTCAGTTGACTGCAGTTTCTATCCATAATTTACATGAATCACTATCCATAATTTACATGAATCACTATAACAAATTGTGAAATTTTTCACAGAAAAATATTTAAAGACGAGAAAAATTCGAGAAGCAGAAGAAGCTGCTCGCCGATCAAGATTGACAAAGGTTCTTCCTGGATACTACGAGAGACTTCATATTGCCTACTTTAGGATCTAAACTGTTTGTAAAGTGGAATTAGATACCATATGTGGTAACAATTGTTTGCATTTTGTTTTTCAATTAACATATATATATTTTGGGTTCAGGCTGTTATGAGGGTTCGTTTTCCTGATAATCACACATTGGAGGCCACTTTTCATCCATCAGAAAAGATCCAGAGCTTAGTCGATCTTCTCGTGAAAGTGGTTAGGCGACCAGAATTACCTTTCTATATATGTATGTGCAAACAAGCTGTTGTTGACATATGATGCAGTCATTTTACTGATTTATTTTTGAGTTATTGCTAAAACAGAAAGATTAAAGGATCGAATATGTCAGTGCAGATACTACTCCTCCAAAAGAGCAAATAAAAGACTTTTCACAGGATTTTTATACAGCTGGCTTTGCTCCTGGTGCAATTGTATATTTTTCATATGACCTATCAAAAGGTTAGTTTATTCTTTGAATTCCTTTGATCCCCTTTTCTTTTTTGTGTTCATAAATTTGTTGCTAGCTTTGGATTACAAACTGTTCTTTTTTGTTTTTCTCTCAATAAGTTTCATTTTATTCTTGAAATGTTCTTGGATTGAATTTGAGAATTCATACTTCATTCTAATTTTCAGGATTCAAACTTCTCAATCCTCTTTTCTATTAACTCATCCTAGTTTTATGTAACTTGTTTCTGCCATTTTTAACATTTCCGAATAGCAATCATTTGAATACCTTCTAGTTATAGGCGCCGTGGTAAAATTTATTTCCTGATTCTAGTTTTATGTTTGCATCATTAGCCCCTCAGCTTGTCTTGCTTATATCCTTCTGTATGTTTCTTAGATTGCTGCTCAGATGAATATGATATAGCCGTTAAGTCAGGTCCCTTCCTTCATGAAGAAATTATGTCTTTGAAAGGATTGGATGTTATCTGTGAACCAAGGGAGCCTGTTCAATCTGAACCTGAACCTGAACCTGTGATACAAGTTCCGGCCCCTGTTCCTCAAGAACCAAAGTCTGCTGGGAAAAAATCAATCAAACCAAAATGGCTGAAAATGTGATACTATCAACCTTCAAGCAAGCGTCATAGTTTCTCTTTTCTTGCTTCTTCCTCCTGTAATTCTGCTGGCGCATTTCCGAATACAATCAAATGGTTGAGTGAAGACTTCTGTTGCTGCAAGCAACTTTTATTCCCCGACTTGGTTACTCCATCGATAATGGATGCACTTGGCTAGGTAGCAATGGGAAGAATGTTCTTTAGAATATCAACTGGTTCAATGTTGTACTGGAGTTCAACGTTTACAACGGATTTAACCGACCTGACTGATTCTCTGCAAACATTGTTTGTACTTTCAAGAGGGCTTGTGTGAATATTAGTCCAGATTTGGTTATCTTAAAAATGTATTTTCACTTCACAGGTTTTCCTTGCTCATTATATTCATGCATTTAGCTCAACATGTATTGCTTACACTTGGACTTGTCTCTGATTCCATCTTCAACCAAATGCAAGATGCCTTGCTTCGTTTTCTTGGCCTGCTTCCTCCAAAAAGTTAGGAGAAAGATGCCTTGCTTCGTTTTCTTAGTCTGCTTCCTCCAAAAAGTTAGGTGAAACATGAACTTAAAATTTCTTTTTAGGTGATGACTTGGAATAGAAGAAGAAACAATATCACATGTTGCCACTCAAATCACTTTCCAAGGTCAAATTTACTGTGTTAGGTCTTACATATATCCAGTTTCAGTGTGCTCAACTGCCACTTAAAACATATTTCAGGTAGAACAGGCTTCTAAATAGGGATTAAACAATCTCACAGAAGAGAGATGTGAGTTTGTTAAATATCTTTCGGTTTTTCACTATCAAATTATAATCCTCTTATTGCAGAAATTATCATATTTAAAAAGTTTTATTTTAGTTGACATTTGTCTTCATATTCTATGAATTAAGAACAGACATTAATGAGTTAAGAGTGATACTGAAAAAATGCAAATAAATAACATATATTTTTCAATCATTTACGTTTAAATGGATTACAAGACATGAAAATATGATAACCTACTTGT
This sequence comes from Erythroxylum carthagenense, assembly GCA_026413575.1. Taxonomy (NCBI): domain Eukaryota; kingdom Viridiplantae; phylum Streptophyta; class Magnoliopsida; order Malpighiales; family Erythroxylaceae; genus Erythroxylum; species Erythroxylum carthagenense. Next base: position 4,175,346 of record JANZLD010000236.1, read on the forward strand.
TATTTAAATCAGCTACTAGATATCCCAGTAGGCTTAATTGGGATATGCTACCTAATTTTTTATTAGACACTCTAAATTGTAATGCTGTTTTGTCTCAATAAATAATTTTTATAAAATTGAACTCGTGACAATTATTAAAAAAAATTGCAATTTCAATATAAAAAATTGGCTGTCTGACATTTAATCTAAAAAGTCCTTGTTACTATTTTGGCTTTGAAAGACAAAAAGTGTAACTAATTTCTCCATCAAATTTATGCTCCGTAAAGGAATGAAACCAAGTTCCAGTTTATTTCCATTACAGTTCTGCTCACATTTAACGTATTCATTCAATCAATAGAAAAAATCCGAAATTTATAACGAATCATGCAATTGCTAGAGGTAACATTGAATTCTCAAACCAGACAATCCGATAAATTTTCTTCCAACAAATACATTTTCCTTGTAACACTTCTATGTTCCTGACTCCCTTGTTTCCATAAACATATAGCACAGCTCACTGCTAACGACCTTCCCTTTTCAGGTAAATTTTTGCCTCCGCATTTTCTGGTCTGAATTTTAATAATGCCCTTTTGATATGTGTGGCTTTTTGGGTGGTGAATTCTTGCAACCTTTTGTTCCATGTGTTTTGATGCTCGATTTAAGACTGTTTTTTATCTGTTTTTTGGGTACACTTTTATGTATTATCGTTAAATTCGACGAAACCCAGAAAAAGAAGCTGAATTGTCCTTTTTGACTCTTAGATTACAATTATTACATGCAGGGTACCCGTGTTGTTGGTAAAGTTGTTGACTTTTTATTCTCTTACTGAGGTTAAATTTAGTTGATTTCTGGGTTGAGATTGTCTGTTGTAAATAAATTTTATTCTGTTATTTCTGTTGATGGGTGATTGATGGCGATGTAGTTAGACGAAGGACTTGATCAAGGAGTTTTGAGTAAAGTTAGGAAATGGGTTCGAGTCAATGGTTACTGGAGAAGAGATCTAGCTTTAGAAGCGACTCGTTTGCACGAGACGGTGATAATGGAGTGCCTGAAACTGGTTGCCTCTCGATTATCGTGCTTGGTGCTTCCGGTGATCTCGCCAAGAAGAAAACTTTCCCTGCTCTCTTCAATCTCTACCGTCAGGTATAACAAGATTATGTGTCTATGCGTGCCTTCCATCTGTTTTTATGGTGTTTCTTTTGCTTCTTTTTTGCCTTTTTGGTTGGTTCTCTTTATAGTTATATAGAGATGATATGGGGATGATCATTTCTATCTCTTATCTCTACATAATTTGGATTTTTTATTTGATCTTTATACAAGCTGTTTTCTAAACATTTATTTTGACGCTTTAAGGGGTTTCTGCAAGAAAGTGAAGTTCACATTTTTGGATATGCAAGGACGCAGATCTCTGATGATGATCTCAGAAAGCGCATCCGTGGGTAAGATTAACATATTTAGCTTGATGGCCTTCGGGCATGCTATATCTTTTTATTTGGGAATTGGGATCAACTGTAAATAGTTTGCATTATATATTTTTTCAATTGGCACTCATTTGATTGCATTGTTTTAGCCATTGAAACACAATGGAGAGAAAAAAACAAGCTCCTTGCATGCCTGCTAGTGCTAGCCATCAACTTTATCTTATTTGTGATATTTTTATTTTTACTATTTTGTATGATCCCAGTTCTAACTTTTAATGCGTCCTCGTACTTTATGATGAATGTTTCTGCCTCTGGCTTTTCAGTTTTTTCTGAACTCTCCTTTTACTTCAAAAGTTTAACAAATTGGAAACAATTAGAGTAGATAATTTCCAAATAACAATTGCAGATATCTTGAAAAGGATGGTTCGTCGAGTATCTCAGAAGATTTACCCAAGTTTTTGAATATGGTTAGTTCTGCATCTTTTTTTTTTTTAACATTTCACTAGTTGCTTCTTTTCTGTCTGCTTCGGTATCACAATCTGTGCTCGTGATTCTATAGATCAAATATGTAAGTGGTTCCTATGACTCTGAGGAAGGATTTCAGCTATTGGACAAGGAAATCTCAGAGCATGAAGTATCTAAAAACACTGCTGAGGGGTCATTGCGAAGGTTATTTTATCTCGCACTTCCACCTTCAGTATATCCACCTGTTTGCAGGATGATCAGACAGTGCTGCATGAATAAGTGTAATATCTGCTGACAAAAATATTTCCAGTATTGTAGCCTAGCATCTTTTCCCTCTACTATAAGCATTCCCTTCGTGTTAATCTTTTATTTCCATTTGCATTTCATGTTAGAGAATTAATAAGGATGAACCATTTGGTTTGGTAATATTTCAAGAAAGTATGTCACCATCTTCTGGGGTATTGATAAAGTTAAAACATAAAAGGAAAAGAACTTCTAAGCTCTTTTGGACCCTGATATTTAGTGGCTTTTATCTGACCTTGTTTATTTGCTTGTCATTTTCCTTGGAGAGGACCCTGAAATTCTCTCTTTCCTGAGGTTTGCATATTCACGCCTCTGTGAATAGATAGATACCTTTCCTTTATGAGTGTTCGCTCTTGTTCAGAGGTACTTGATTAAATTGACTATTCTTTTAGCTTCTTGCTTGCTGATGTGGTTCAGAAATCATTTGGAGTGACCATTTGTCCTTTGATATTTACTATTGTTGCCTTGGTTTTGAAGCAAACACTTTATATGCTCAAAAAATTCTATTTGCCTTACATGAAACATTTCGAAATTCAAGGTGTATACAAATCTGATACTTTAACTAAGCACTAGCTAAAATGGTGATAATGTTATCAAATTCCTTTTGCTTTTCCCTTGCTTTTATCATAATCACATGTCCTTATTTTTGGGGATGTGTTAGACAATTTGAATTGCAGAATGAAAAATTAGAGTTCGAATTCCTGATATGCAGAGCTAAAAGACCATGGTTATTTGTCCAAGCGTGCATATTGTGTTTTGCTTCCTTGATCAAGTGGAATTCCATAATGTTCATATTGACCTTACAAATGTTCCCCTTCAATGCTTTCCAGCTGATCTCGGTGGATGGACTCGGATTGTTGTTGAGAAACCTTTTGGCAAAGACTTGGAATCTTCAGAGACACTCAGTTCTCAGATTGGAGAGTTGTTTGAGGAACCACAAATTTACCGTATCGATCATTATCTGGGAAAAGAGTTGGTGCAGAACATGGTAGGATATGTTTGAATTGAGGCCAAATCATTATTCTTCATGGATGTTAACATAACTGAAATAGTTCCTTTTTCTGTTGAAATCTCTAGTTGGTACTTCGTTTTGCAAATCGTTTCTTTTTGCCCCTTTGGAATCGTGACAACATCGACAATGTACAGGTGAGAACATTTCTATGCATGTTTTTAGATCTGAAGGTGACCGTACAAGCATGCTGCTGAATAGCAGGATGACTATGACAGTGACCCCCTTTCTCTCAGATCGCAATTGCAAATCCAAGATTGTGCCCTTTATCTCCTAGAATTCGCATTGCTCATAAATTATTATCCAATCTCATGAGCTTTTACTGTCATCTGACTAGTTTTGTTTGTTTCTGTGGCAGATTGTCTTCCGCGAGGATTTTGGAACTGAAGGTCGGGGTGGATATTTTGACGAATATGGGTATGCTCAGTAAATGCTTGCTTTTCGGAGCAGGAGGAGCATCCGATGGAATTCATGCTTTTTAACCTTATTTTTTCTTTTGAATATTATTGCTTACTATGGGAATGGATGTTTCTTTATAAGATCATTTCTAGTGATTAAGGGTTGCAACATTTTAAACTATTAGTTCCAAGTAACTAAATTGGTTTCAAAATTCATGTGGACTGTTATCACTGTTGGCTATCTATGTAAATTAGGAGTGGGACATGCGTTAATAATATCTCTTTCATTTTCTTGCAGAATTATCCGTGATATAATTCAAAATCACCTATTGCAGGTGAGATCCAATGACGTTAAGCTAATATTACGTAGGACCGTTGGATTATCCTTGCATATTGACGAAATCACTTTAATTCTTTTGGTTTTTTGTATACTTCTATGTTAAGTTATAACTTTAGTTACCTCGGTTGAATGTGTGATTCATTAAAACTGGAGATGCTGTGCTAACTTTTATATAACAAATGCAAATATCCTTCTTTCTCCTATAACAATGTGAACAAGAAAAGTAAAAGAATAAAAAAGAGAAATGTAATTCATTTATGAAATCTACAACAACATCAACAATAACAATAATCCAGTAAAAATCCCGTTAAATGCAGGGTTTAGGAAAGTCTTGAAATACACAATCTTCCATTTAATTAGTAGAGAGGTTGTTTCCGATTTAGTTATGAAATTTGTTCACCACATTTTCCACAAAATGCAGGTTCTTTGTTTGGTTGCCATGGAGAAACCTGTATTACTCAAGCCCGAGCATATTCGAGATGCGAAAGTGAAGGTGCATATCTTTTCTCTTCAATCCTTTAAATCACGAACTTTATCCTTATTCATTCTTGGAATTGATCATGAAGCAATATGCTTCAATTACTGATTCCAATGAGAACTTTCTTACACTTTTAGTCAGTTGGATCTTTCAATTACTGGTTCCTATGTCAAATTTCTGTGTTGGAAGTGCTGTTTCTATCCTGCTAAGTAATTACTTGGTTAAATTCAGGTTCTTCAATCAGTACTTCCAATTAAAGATGAAGAGGTTGTTCTTGGACAATATGAAGGCTACAGAGATGATCCAACAGTTCCTGACACTTCAAACACCCCAACTTTTGCAACTATTATCCTACGTATACATAATGAAAGATGGGAAGGTAAGCCTATGTATGTTTCTTCCAATTAACTGAATATGAGATTTAACTGACATTTCAGCTGGAATCGGTGTTTCGTTATAGTTTGAACCTTCATATGAGGCTAGATTTCAATTTGTCAAACTATGTAATGCCCATGCCATTTTTCAGGTGTCCCTTTCATACTCAAAGCCGGAAAAGCATTAAACTCAAGAAAGGCAGAGATACGTGTTCAGTTTAAGGATGTTCCTGGTGATATATTCAAATGTATGGTTTTATATTGTTGAGAATGTGGGTATTAGTTCATGTTTTACTTAGCTCGATCGCAGTTCCTCACTTTTCTACTACAATGATGATTTTTTGTGTAGGTAAGAAACAAGGTAGAAATGAATTTGTAATACGCCTTCAGCCTTCTGAAGCCATTTATATGAAACTTACGGTATGTACGTGCTTTGGTGATCTGTGTTATGTATTTCTTCATGCATGATACATATTCAGAGTTGTTTGATTTAGAAAATAAGTGGAATGTATATCACTAAAGAATTGGAGCTTTAGATGTTTAGGGGGGATACCTGTGAGGTATGAGCTTATTAACCATTACTCCATATGGAATCTGAAAGGGAAGAAATTAAGCCTCCATTTTCAAAGCCTGTCTCAATTGCTTGATGAATTTGAGCCGTATTATTGCCTTCTGCCTTATCTTTTTCTATGTATTTCATGCAGGTTAAGCAGCCTGGATTGGAGATGTCAACTGTTCAAAGTGAGCTAGATTTGTCTTATAGACAACGTTATCAAGATGCTATGATCCCAGAGGCGTATGAGCGTTTAATTCTTGACACGTAAGATTCTTTCCATGACTATCCAACTAGTTTAGAAAGATCTGCTGCTTTCCATGACTATCCAACCAGTTTAGAAAGATCTGCATATGCTAAGACAGAATTCATTGTCTACCATAAAGGTGGTTATTGGATTGATTAAAACAAACCCTTTTTGGCTGTACAGAATCAGAGGTGATCAACAGCATTTTGTTCGTAGAGATGAGTTGAAGGTAGAATTATCTTACTTTAAGTGCTTAAACTGATTTACATGCTGCGTTTGTAATTTGACTTTGCACTGCTACAATTATCAGGCTGCGTGGGAAATTTTCACTCCACTTCTGCATAGGATTGACAATGGTGAGATGAAACCGATCCCGTACAAACCTGGAAGCCGCGGTCCTGCAGAAGCAGATCAGCTACTGGAAAGTGCTGGATATGTTCAAACACATGGCTATATCTGGATTCCCCCCACATTGTAGAACTGCAAAGTGGCTTCCTTTGGCTAGGTTTTTATATATTTCACACATGGGATGGGGGAAAAATGATTAGTTAATAGGAATTTGGTATGTTGCAAGAAATAAATAAGCATTGATTTCTCAATCAATTTAAACTTTTGAGATCTCCAAAGTAGTTTGGGATCTGAAAAAATATTAAGTATTTGAATAAAACATTCATTTCTTTAAATTTATACTTTTTTAAAAATCTTCCAATTGAAACGGGTCAAGCCCTAAGCTATGATTGGTAATGTTATTTAGGCCCGAAATTGATTTAGTTTGGTTTAAAATTAACGAGTTTGGTCCGAATTGATTAAGCTTCGAGTCGGGTTTGAATTGCTTTCCCAAATTCCAAGTATTGAGTCAAATTTGAGCTCTTATTGTTTTAGCTTTTATTTATTGGCCTAAAATTGGAAAGTTTTAAGTTAAAATGATGTTATATTCTATATTTTAAAATTTTAAAAAAATCAAGCTTTGGACTTCCTGGTTGGACCCGGCCCGGCTAATGCCATCCATTGCCTACGACTCCTTGGACTGAACCTTGCGATTCACTAGTTCTATTTGTTTGGGTTGTCTCCGACAGCCCACAAGATGTGTTGGATTTGGAACCGACTTTCGAAGAAACTGTTGAACGACCTTCTTTCTCTTTGCTTTCAAACTGCAAAATAATTCTAAGAGAAGCTTCGTGGACTAGAAAACTGAAGAAAGAAGCTGTTCTAATGGAGAACGCCAATGAAATCCCAGAAAACGCCAATGAAAGTAACAATTTTTTTTCCTTTCCATCCTTTATTTTGTTCTGCTAAGGTTCTTGGTTCCTTTTAATTGAATCTCTTATTAAAGGGTTTCTAAAAAGTTCTGATTTTTGTGGTTATTTGGCGGGTCGGTAACAGATTGTCCAGGTACTCAATCTGAATCAGCCGGGAAATCCGATGCTTGCAAAGGTTGTCCTAATCAAGAAGCTTGTGCTACTGCCCCTAAGGGTCCTGACCCAGGTCTCTGTCGCCCCATCTCTTTGCATACATATGCATATATCTTATGGAATTGCAGTTTGAATTGTAAAATTGTTTCTGGGATTACTTTACTTTGGTTGGATTAACTGCTAAAACAATGAAAGTTCTAATTTTGGTCGCTTGTGTAGTAGTAGTTGCTTGGTTTTCGGAACCTAATTTGGATGGAATTAGTTGCGTGTAAATAGATTTTGATCGAGTTTCTTATTCATGGATGACGATGACGAACTACATTTACAGCTTTTACCTGCTGAATACTGCAATCCTCCCAATAGTTGCTATCAAATTGAACTTTATTTGATGCTGCCTAGTATGGTTGTTAGATTCTGTCTATTGAATTGCTATCAATTGGTTAATTTTGTGTACAGACCTATAGATGATCTCAAGCATAGTGTGTGTTCTATATTTCTAACATTGTATAAAAGAATGCCTAGAGTGCTTATATGATATTAGTCTCTGGTGCAAAGAATGGGGGGAGTCGGAAGTTGGCTTTTTGTGATGGAATTGATCTGTTTTATCAATCGTTCTGCTTTGATTGATTGAGAATGATACGCAACAACTAATAGTGGTGGTTATGTAAATCTCTGTATTTGTTTCTGCAGATTTGGTTGCAATTGCAGAAAGGATGGCTACAGTGAAACATAAGATACTGGTTTTGTCCGGAAAAGGTGGAGTTGGCAAGAGCACATTCTCTGCCCAAATTTCATATGCGCTGGCAGCTATGGATTTCCAAGTTGGTCTCTTGGACATTGACATTTGTGGCCCAAGCATCCCTAAGATGCTAGGCCTAGAGGGTCAAGAAATTCATCAGAGTAACCTTGGGTGGTCTCCCGTTTATGTTGAGTCAAACCTTGGGGTCATGTCAATCGGGTTCATGCTTCCCAACCCTGATGAAGCTGTCATATGGAGGGGGCCTCGCAAGAATGGGCTGATTAAACAATTTCTGAAGGATGTATACTGGGGAGAGCTTGATTTTCTCGTGGTTGATGCCCCGCCGGGGACCTCAGATGAACATATCTCAATTGTGCAATTCCTCCAAGCTACTGGAATAGATGGTGCAATCATTGTCACTACACCACAGCAAGTATCTCTAATTGATGTGCGCAAAGAAGTGAGCTTTTGCAAAAAGGTTGGCGTGGAGGTTCTTGGAGTTGTTGAGAACATGAGCGGACTGTGCCAGTCATTGACAGATTTTAAATTTATGAAATTAACGGAGAATGGAGAGCAGAAAGATGTCTCCAAAGAAGTCTTGAAGCTTATGCAAGAAAAAGCTCCAGAACTGCTAGAATTGATAGCAAGCACCGAAATATTTGATAGCAGTGCTGGTGGTGCGGCACGAATGTGCACGGAGATGGGGGTGGCGTTTCTTGGAAAGGTTCCATTGGATCCACAACTTTGCAAGGCAGCTGAGGAGGGTAGATCTTGTTTTGCCGATCAGAAGTGCAGTGTCAGCTCTCCTGCACTGAAGAGTATCATAGAAAAGTTGCTGGCTGCAAATCGGTGGCATCAAGAATTGCAGCAGATGAGTATGGACAATGGGGCATGAGTGAATACTGATATTTCTTGATCTCTTTTTGTTTCATAAACTTGTTATCAGTTCTTTTCCCTGTATTAGTGTTTCTGGAGTAGTTTTTAAGGTTTTGGTGATCGCTTCGATCAGTTTATATAATGAACCATCAATTCTGAAACATCTGCATAACAATCTTGTGCTACTGCTTATTCTTATTCAGGCAAAATAGAACTTTGGTTGCACACTCTTGTCTGCATTTAACAGCTCAATATTTTGCTCCAATCGAATTCCCTCGAGTATTACTGAATTGTATTTATGATGGCATGAATCATAGTCCGACCTGGTTTTCTTCCCAGATCAGGATTGGTTCTATCGAACTTAAACGATCAAATTTTTGTTAAAATAATGTTATTTTGATCAATCATTTTAAACTTGAACACGAGTAAAAAGTTTAATCATTTCAACTTTAATTTGAACAAACTTATAAAACAAAGGTTAAACCGAAAGAATAGAACCTAATTAACAGCTCCTCAACTTTTCACGTAAACAACTCCTCAAACTTTTTACCAGTTCTCGTCAGCCTCGTGAAGCCAGGAAAGACAATCCTGATCATGTGACTCTACACATATGTCGAGAGATCAAACGGTCACCATTCACCAACAGGGTTCTTTGTTTCCTGGTCCCCACTCGCAAACTTCGACGTTTCCGCTCCGCCACATCTGCATTTCCGAACTTTCCATAGGTTACGTCGTCCACTCTCCCCTGTATATAAACGCTCTCCTTAGTTTGATCACTCCACTCTCTTCACTTCACGTCACATTTCCTTTGGCCTGTTCACTCTCTGTTAAGTTTTCTGACTCTCTAATCATTCATGGCGAAGATCAAGATCGGCATTAATGGTATGTCACCCATCTTCGCTTTTGGTTCTTATTTGCAACGTGGTTGGTCGGTGTTTGTATAAGGATCTCAAGTTTGTGTACATTGGAATATTGGTGACAGGATTTGGAAGGATTGGACGGTTGGTGGCCAGAGTGGCTTTGCTTAGAGACGATGTCGAGCTTGTAGCTGTTAACGACCCTTTCATTACCACTGACTATATGGTACGAACATCTCTCTTTTAATCTCGCGCAGTGTCTGTGTCGTCTGTCCGACGAATCTGTAACATTTTAGTAGATAGTTAAAGATAGGATCTTTGATTTGTTGTAATGGTTTTTTTTTGTTTCTGGTGTAGACATACATGTTCAAATACGATACTGTACATGGGCAATGGAAGCACCATGACATAAAGGTGAAGGACTCCAAGACACTCCTGTTCGGAGACAAGCCTGTGACCGTCTTTGGCTTCAGGTATGGTTAATCTGATGTTCGTTAAATTTGAAGTTCAGGCATAGGATTTAGTTTGTTTTCTTCAACGTTTTTTATTGGATTGATAGGAATCCCGATGAAATTCCGTGGGGTGAGGCTGGTGCCGAGTATGTCGTAGAGTCCACTGGAGTTTTCACCGACAAGGACAAAGCTGCTGCTCACCTCAAGGTCTTACGCATATTTTTGATACAAGTCATTTCAATGTGACCCATGTCGGCTTGGATAAGAAAAATTGTTGGGATTTGTTGGTTTTTGATCTCTAGGGTGGTGCAAAGAAGGTAATCATATCAGCCCCAAGCAAAGATGCTCCAATGTTTGTTGTTGGTGTCAATGAAAAAGAGTATAAGGCGGACCTTAATGTCATCTCCAACGCTAGTTGCACCACCAACTGCCTTGCTCCATTAGCTAAGGTAGTCTTCTGATCGTTTTAAACCATCCAATTCCTCGTTTAGAAAGAAAATGGACACTGGAGGTGTGGTCCTTCTTGTTTTTCAGGTTATTCACAATAAATTTGGAATTGTGGAGGGTCTTATGACAACTGTTCACTCCATTACAGGTGACTTTGTAGGCCGTATACTAAAGCTAAAAGCTTATTTCTATCTGGTTGACTTACGCTTTTGATGTTGTGATATTTTAGCTACTCAAAAGACTGTTGATGGACCATCAAGCAAGGATTGGAGAGGGGGTAGAGCTGCTTCCTTCAATATTATTCCTAGCAGTACTGGAGCTGCTAAGGTACTCGATCATTTGCTGCTGTTAATGTTTGAGATATTCAAGTTTCCAGCATTTTCACCTGTTTTCTTCCCATATTTGTGTAGGCTGTTGGGAAAGTATTACCTGCACTCAATGGCAAGTTGACTGGAATGGCTTTCCGTGTTCCAACAGTCGATGTCTCAGTGGTGGATCTCACAGTAAGACTTGAGAAAAAGGCTACATATGAGGATATCAAAGCAGCTATCAAGTAAGGACGTGAAATGATGAACATAATGCTCTGACTCATGCTCTGTTTGCTGAACTTGAGATGTATTCTTATCAGGGAGGCATCTGAGGGAGAAATGAAGGGGATACTGGCTTACACCGAGGATGATGTTGTCTCTTCTGATTTCTTGGGTGACTGCAGGTAAGGAAGCTTTTGGTGATCCGTATTGTGGTGTTTCCATTTCAGGCAATTTTGACCATTACCTTCTACAATGTCTGAACTTACTTGACAGGTCAAGCATCTTTGATGCCAAGGCAGGAATTGCTTTGAATGATAACTTCGTAAAGCTTGTCTCTTGGTATGATAATGAATGGGGTTACAGGTAATGCAAATGATCATTTCAGATCATACAAGTTCGTTTTTCTGTAAGATCATTACTCTTATCTGTGATTCTTTCTTCTTCCTGCAGTTCACGTGTGATTGACTTGATCCGCCATGTAGCCTCTGTGCAGTGATTAGATAACTAGCTCATGATGGGGACCTACCTTTATCTAGTTTGTGGTTTTGAAGAATATGGGTATAGCAAGCGTGCTTTGATAATAACTAGGTTCCCGGGAGCTTTTTGTTACGAGGATTTGAAGACTTGTTATTTTACACATTCATGTGATCACCTTCAGTTTTGTTCTTCTGATAAAAAATGACTAGTTAGTATGATTTTCTTAATCAGTCTCGCCATATTGACTTCAATTCAAAACTATGCCATTTATTAAAGAAAAATTAACATTGAAGGGTTTAAATTTAGAGTTCTTTTAATCAAATATCATAACTACATATCTAAGCACAAAAGTATTCAAGGATAGGATATGTTTAAGCTCTGAAACCCGCAATTATCACATAATGCCTTGAGGATTAATGGTAATGACCTCTCTATGCTTACCATTCCAAAGTTGGCTAGGGTGAATCGTAAAAAAAAAAAGGTTCAAATTTTTATTAATTTTTTAATTATAACTTATTTTTAAAAAGTAATAATAAAATATCTAAATTTTTAATTTTTTCAATCCTAACCTAAACTTTAAAAACTGATAATAAAATATTTAAAATTTCAAAATTTTCAATTCTAATCTTATTATTTATTATTTTCCCGATGCCTTCAATTATTTATTTTTTTATTTATCCTTCTGATGCTCCAAACTATTCTCGCATTATAACATACTGTACCAATAAAGTAGGATTACGTAATCTAATTAAAATCATTTTTAAACTTAACAAAAACATTAATGCCAAATTAGAATTAAAAAAATTAAAAGTTTGAATATTTTACTACCATGTTTTAAAATTTGGCCTATAATTAAAAAATTGATAAAAATTTAAACTTTTTTATATAATTAACCCAAGTTGGCTATGAACCCTTCAGTCTCTTTTTCATAATCTGTTCACCAACAATTTAGCACTCGAGCCTAGCTTTCTTGGTGCTAGTTTCACACCAAACACTAAACCTTAACCTATCATCTTGTGATTAATTTGGTCTCTGCACAAATGTTCCCAAAGTATAGAAAATTCAACCTTAATGTCTATTTTTAGCTTATTTCAATTTCTAAACAGGTTAATTTAGTTTATGATAAAGCTAATATAACAAAGACTGCTCACAGATGTTGGCTTAGTGTTGATTTTCTGCACTAACTAGACTCGTTCTTCTACTGATCTTGTGGAATGAAAATTCATTCACCATCAATGGAAGCCAATCTTGCATGTCACAGACACGTAGAGAAACAACATCCCATTTATATATAACGTCAATCAAACTATATCTCCATGAATGAAGCTTAAATAAAACCATCCAAAACTTGAACTTCAACCAAATTTCATAAAAAAACAAGACAATGTAAGTGCCTGGTAACATCCAGTTACTTGAGTGAAAATTTCCTAATACACCAGATGAGAATAAACTCACTAAGCCTTGTCAGCCTTAGCGGCGGTTGCAGCAGCTTGTCCCCTGAGACGACCAGTCCTTCTAGCAGCAATAAGACCAACCTTCTGGCCAGGAGGCGCATCACGCCTGACTGTGCTAGCATGACCAATGTGCTGGTGGTTACCTCCTCCATGAGGATGCTCTACTGGATTCATGGCCACACCACGTACCTTTGGCCAGCAATTCCTCTTCACTCTGTACTTGTGGTATGCATTGCCAGCCTTAAGCATGGGCTTCTCAGTTCTACCTCCACCTGCAACTTGTCCCACCATGGCTCTGCAACCACTTGGAACAATCTTTTTCGCACCTGATGGAAGTTTCACCCTGATCATCCACATTAATCTCAAAATGAGTAACATCTTCCTCATTATTAATACATAATACCTTATAATTAAATCAACTGCTATTGTAAAGTTCAAGCTAATATAAACATCATTTCAATTCATCAGGAAATTAAGATTGGAAACTTACGATACAACGGAACCCAAGTTCCAATTTTCATTTCAATTCAATATAGAAACAGAAACGAAATTTTACATATCAAGTATAACGCAAGCTAACAACAAATATTCAATCTTTGAGGCTGTCCATCAACTTAAATTCGCTTCTAAACACAATTTGTCAAATCTTCCAACTTTTCAATAATAAAATCAATACAAAAGTGAATGAAAATCATTAGGCAAAAAAGCGAGAGAGAGACCTGGTGGTATCGTTATCAGGGTTATGACTGATAACGATGGCATAGTCACCAGAGCAGCGAGCAAACACACCACGATCGCCGACATGATGCTCAACGTTGCAAACGACTGCTCCTTCAGGAATAGATCTAAGAGGCAAAACATTTCCAACTACGAGATTGGCTTTTTTACCGCAATACACAAACTGACCAGTGTACATGCCCTCAGCAGCAACAAAGAGCTCCTTTTGCTTCTTGTAACGGAAAGGGTGGCGAAAAGAGACACGGGCAAGCGGCGCACCCCTGCCCGGATCATGGATAATCTCGGTCACCACTCCCTTAAGGTAACCATTGCGTTCGCCGAAGTCCAGCGACCGGAATCGGGCCGGTCCCTTACGATGGTGGGTGTGGGACTTGAAGACGGAGCCGGCACCCTTTCGCTGAGCTCTTATCACACGTCCCATACCGATTCGATTCTCACTCTCTCTCTCTCTCGGCAGCAAATGTGAGGATAGTATAGATTATAAAAGACGAGAAGGATTAGGGTTTAGGGTTATATATAAGTGGGTGTCTAGGTTTTGTGGTAGACAGTGGGCTTTAGAGTCTTAGGGTTTTGTTTTTGGGTTTTATTTTATAGGCTTATATTTGGGCTCTCAGGAGTTTAATTGCGGACTCTAGGTGCTTTAGGCTTCTGGTTATCTATTACCTGTCGTCTCTGAAGTCTGAACGATACTCCGGCGAGTCACCGTCGTGTCTTTCTTTGGTTCAATAAGGTTACTATCATCAACTCTTTTCTTTTGGTATCTCTCTGTGTCTTTCAGTTGCGGATATGTATACGATAGAATGTTTCTCATTTCTTAGTTTCCTGGAAGCTATAGCTGTGAACTAGAGCAAGGTGGTTTCTCATACGGAGAACTCGCCCTTTTTGATGAGAAAAGAGTAAAGGACTTTTCTTTTTAAGATTTTTCAAAAACATTTCTCCAAATAAATTATGGGTATTTTAGTTCCCTTAACGAGTGATTGTGGTTTGAAAGCTTAGCTATTTTATCTGGCTGAACAGCGACTGCTGGATTGATGTTTACGAAACCATCTAAACATTTTTGTATCTTTCACAGTTCCTTTCAAATACTGTCTTGAAGATTGTGTTCAATTCGGTCGTATGGTTTTGGATGCTTAATCAGAATTTGTGGTGCAGTGTCTTCTGAGCAAATTTCTTTTTGTTTTGTTTTTTTGGTATTTCTGGCTCTGAGGTTTGAGATATGTGTTGTATGTTTTGCAACCTTGGTTATTGTTTATACTATCTTCTGTGTTTGAAGTCTGTTTACATGAAGCTGAGTTGATGGGATTGTTGAAAGAGCCTTCATTTCTACTTCTGTTTGTGTCCCCTGCAAAGTTATATATCACTCGTAAACTGCTGTATAGAAATTATTGCGTATAAAAGCAACTAAGGTTTGATTAAAAAGTTTTAAGACGTTCCAATCTTGATTAGAAGAGGTTCGGACATGCTGCTATGATGTTGACTTACCATATTACTTATGGGGACTGTTGTGTTTTGTCATCATTCAGGTAGTTTTTTAGGAGATTAGTGTGGTTGAATGTTGCTTCTAATCTTCTATTATCTATAAAATCAGTATCTGAATATATGAGTTCTTGTTTTTGATTACCTTTTCTTCTATCTTCTGGTGAAATAGTTATTTAGAATTAGTTCCAATCTAGAGTTCTGCAGCATTACTGATCTCATGATTTCCACAAAGGAAATATGATTGGGGCAGTTATCAACCTGTGCAAGTCTAATGAAGAACAGAAGCATTTTGAACTGTTCCCACTTCCCATTCTCATTCTGTTGTGGATGTCTTCATGATATGTTCTTGATAGCACATTTACATATGGGGTTGGTTTTTCAATTTCTTTGATAAGTTTGAGCAGTTGTGTTTTAGGTTAGTATCGTCGGATAAAGATACGAGGCAGCGTGAACCAAAATTTTGATTTTTATGTTAGCATCCTCTTGATCATGTATACTTTTGCATATAAAAAAATTATGGGCTTTAACCACATTAGGTTATTCGGAGGTCATGTTATTAGTATCAACATCGAATGCTCCGAAGGAGACACCAAGAAAAAAAGTTAAGTTACTTTAGTTGTAACATTCCGTTTTCCATGTTAAGGCCTGAATGGTATATATATGAGTTTAGTGAGAAGTTAAAAAATGCATTTCATATTTATGCATAATTTGGCATACACATAAACTTGAATATTGAATTTGTGCACATTAAAATGATTATACATGCATTCATTGATATTTTTCGGGTATAATTGATTTTATAAATGTGATTTTATTGGGAAGATTTCCTGAGGGTCTTCATTGGAGAATTACTTGTCTAAGATCTACCTAGATAGAAAGATGAAAGAGGTTTTGAGGGTAGATTATCGGTAGCAGAGTATGAGATTAAGTTTAATGAGCTAATAAGATATGCTACTTTCTTGTTTTCTACTGAAGAAGATAAGTGTAGAAGATTTGTAGATGGCCTAAACATAGAGATCAGGATAAGACTAGCTGTAACATCCCATTACTGATGAGAGGGTTATTTTGGTAATTTGGGACGGGTTACGACTTTTTACTGCATAATTACTAATTGAGCATTTTTCTGGCCTCTAATTTTAGAGAAATAAAATCATTTTGCACATGCATATTTAGGTACATGCATTCATGACATTTTCCGGCATTGAATTGTGAACCTAATTTGATTTGTAAATTTTCGAGATAATTATGTTAGATTGTGATTTATTGGAAATCTGAGAATATTTGGATCTGATTAGTTGAGTTAGAATGTTTTAAGAATTTTTGGCAGTTAATAGTGACCCGTAGGAAAATTTTTTGGAAAAATTGGGAGTTAATGTCCGGACCGAGATTTTTCAAGTGGCAGACTGGATGACAGTATGGTACTGAAGTAATTGTCCAATGACAATGCAAAATTAGATTTATGATTTTAAGAATGAAAATATTGGGCCATTAGAATTTAGAGACTGAAATTAAAAAGAATTTGGAGATTATGAGTTATAGGTTAAAATCAACCATTAAAATGCCCCAAGTTTAAATTTCCCTTTGTCAAACCTTGAAAACCTAGGGCTTCTTCTTTCTCCTCTCCCTTCGACGTTTTCGACCCCCACCTCTGAGATTCTTGCTTGTTCCCTTCTCCTTGTGCAAATCCTAGTTTAATCCTTGAGGAAGATGATGTTTTATTTAGTTTTGGGTGATAACCGTGAGTGTTAAGGCTTGGAAGGGATTTTCGAAGTTTTGAATATTCGAGGTTCGATTGGTAAGTTTAATGGTTTTAATGTTATTTGATGCATTTATGACATTTATTATGTGATTGGGTAGCTGAGAGTGAGTTAGGACTGGTTTTAGTGAGAGAAATGAGAAAAATGCGTCGGAGAAGACGATCGGAGCTTCTCACGTCGCGATGTGCGCCGAGGGCCTCGTCGCGACGAGTAAATAGTTACTCGCCGCGGCAAGCTCGGCTAGACGTCGCGGCGAGCATAAAGGTAGGTGTTCGCCGCGGCGAGCGATTTCCACGTCGCGGTGAGCGACCCTTTTTACGCCGCGGTGAGGAGTCTTTGGTCGTGGTGAGGGGCAATTTTCTGAACGAGTGTGTTTTAGTTTTTGGGGCATAACTTATGGTATAGACTTTCAATTGAGGTGATTCTTGGTTCGTTATGAGCTAGAGAAAGAGATCTACAGATTGAGGTAAAGAATGAAGGTTCGAATTGAAACTTGTAGGATTCCAATTATGGAAATAGCGTTGAGGATAGGTTTGTATTAAAATCTAAAGATTTTTTTATTGAAATTGGAGTATGTTTTGGAGACTTCTGAATTAAACGAAATTCTTTTGAGACTTGAGAAACTT
Organism: Erythroxylum carthagenense; assembly: GCA_026413575.1. Classification (NCBI taxonomy): domain Eukaryota; kingdom Viridiplantae; phylum Streptophyta; class Magnoliopsida; order Malpighiales; family Erythroxylaceae; genus Erythroxylum; species Erythroxylum carthagenense. Next base: position 4,192,757 of record JANZLD010000236.1, read on the forward strand.
AGGGAAATGGGTGAAATTGACCAAATATTTAGTAATTTGGCTTTGAGGTCGTTCTTGAGGAATTAAGGGTATTGCCTAAATGTGATAGTGTATAGAGAATAAAAAGTTAGTTTTGAGGCAAAAGATAGTGAAATTGTGATATAGCGCCGGAAAAAGTCACGAATACGCATTGTACATTTCTGTATTTCAGCACGTGCATTTATGGAACCTTCTGAATATGCATTTAGTGATGGGAAATTGTTTGACTGTTATAGAGGCACCATTGGATCGTCATTTCACGGATATTGCTGGGACTTTCAGGCAGTAGCTCGGAAGTTACAGGTGAGTAACTTAGTTGGTTCCTCAATTTCTGATTTGTTAAATGCTCTGTGTGAATTGTTTGTGAATATGAATTGTATGATCACTGGTAACTGTGAATTGGTGTGCAGACTTGTGAATGATCTGTCTGACTTCGATAAATACTGTTAAGTGAAATGTGTTATTATGCAATTGTGAACGCGTGCTAGGCATGATCGGAAATTGGTAATTAACAGTTGTGATTGGAGCAATTACTGATCGGAGCTATAAGCTCAACCACTGTGAAAAGGGACCTAAGGCCCGAAAGGGAATAGTGCATACCTAAAGGGCTCTCCTATCCCTAATGCACGTGGGCAGTAGTGTATACCCAGAAGACTCTCCTACCCCTAAAACGCGATTACTGTTTAATATGCCCGAAAATGGGACAGTACTGATGCCAAGTCACAACACTGAAATAAAATGAGAAACGTCATGCATTAAGTATCTGATTGTGCTGTGAATTTGAAAATGAGTTAAATGCGTATGTGTGATAACTGTTTAGTGAAATTTCTAATTGCTGTTCTGAATGTGTTATTGTGTTAATCTGTAAGCAATTTGCGTAATGCATGAATTGGGTGAACCATCGATAATGGTTTCTCATTGAGTTCGCAAATTCACCCAAAATTGCATATATTTTTCAGGATTGATAGAGTAGACCCCTAGCTCCAGAGATAGACTTTTCCTACCGTGTGAGCGCGTTGGCAAGAGAAGTCATGGCACACAGATCGGTCAGCTGGAACGAATTTTTGTGGATGACTAGTATAGACTTTTGTATCAGTTTCCTTTTTGGAGTATTGTATTTAGACTATAGGGAACTGATAGACTTGTCTATATTTCTATTTGATGTTATAAAATGAAAGAGTATCTTGGTTTCTAAATATAGTGACTTTCATACTACGATTTTATTGTATCGATGCCATGAGAGTACTGTAGTGATTGATTGATCGTAGTGCACCCTCATTGTGGGATATGCGTCGGAATGACCCACGGGTTTTTCGGTGTGTACCATACGGTAAGGGGGTACTACATTAGGTGGTATCAGAGCATGGTTTGGTATCTTTTGGACATAGTATATTTTAGGCTTGAATTACAGTGAAAAAAGCAGAAACTGATCAAAATTTTTGTTTGTTTTAGGTCATCCGTTCTTGGTGATCAAGTAGATCAGCCAGCTGATAAAGGATCAGTCAGAGCGAGTAGGGAGTCACCGGTACCACATTCTAAGGAGTTGCCTCCTAGGGTTCCCGCGAGACGAAAGCGGAGGTACGATAAATTGCGTAAGCAGGGAGCTGTAGATTTTTATGGCAGCACAGACCCCGTAGAGGCTGAGAAGTGGCTGGAGAGAACTAAGAGAGTCCTCGATCAGATGGACTGCGACTCTGATGAGCGTTTCGATTACGCAATCTCTCTTTTGCAGGGTCCAGCATATCAGTGGTGGAAGACTGTGCCAGGCAGTACCACCAGACCCTGTACTCTGACTTGGGATGATTTCTTGAGGGCATTTAGAGACAACTATATGCCCAAAGTTTATATGGAAATGATGCAAGAATTTCTGGAATTGAGGCAGGGTAGGATGACTGTAGCTGAGTACGAGGTGAGATTTAACGAGCTCATGGGATATGCTACTGAGGCTGATCGGTGCCGGATGTTCGAGAATGGCCTCAATTTGGAGATTCGCATCAGATTGGCCAGATCTGATATGGGCACATTTGTGGAGCTGAGGGCTGCTGCTGTTCGAGTTGAGCAGCTGCTGAGACAGATCCAGGTTGAGTCTGGTCAGGGACTCAGGGGCAAGAGGTTGAGTGATAGTCAGGGCTCTTGTAGTAGGGGGTATGACAAGCGCCAAAGTAGGACTTTCAGGTCGTCTGGACGAGCTAGACAGTCTGGATTTGGGCAGAGAGGGAGATTCGTTCAGACTAGTAGTGGCAATGGCAGTGGTAGAGGTTCAAGCCAGATTCTCCCGTTGTGTGAGTATTGTGAGAGGAGACATAGTGGAGAGTGCTGGAGATTTACCAGAGCTTGTCTCAGGTGCGGCTCCATGGAGCATCAGATCAGGAACTGTCCAGATACTGTGGGAGCCCAGTCCACTATGACCGGGCGTTCAGGCAGTAGTACCACAGTACAGCAGAGTCGAGGAGGTGAATCCGGATTTAGGGGCAGAGGCAGAGCCCGAGGCAGAGCTGAGGGGTCGGTTATGAGGACAGAGGGATTGAGCAGCAGATTGCAGTCCCAGGCTAGAGTCTATGCTATGACCAAGCAGGAGGCTCAGGATTCCCCAGATGTTGCGGGTATGCTTCTAATTTCTGGCTTTGAAACATATGCATTGTTGGATCCTAGATCCACTCATTCTTTTATTGCACCACATTTGGCATGTAGACTGCATGAGGATAGGGAGAGATTACAGTATGGGCTAGAGGTGAGTACCACTCTAGGTAGTACGACTGTTTTGGGAGAGATCTGTAAGGGGTGCTCGATTCAAATTGATCGAGCAATTTTGAGTGCAAACTTGATTGTACTGCCTCTGAGAGAGATAGACGTAATTTTAGGGATGGACTGGTTGACTGTACATAGAGCAGTCATGAACTGCTATACCAAGGAGGTCGCTTTGGAGTTTCCTGGTCAGCCTAGCGCAGTATTTCGAGGTGTTAGTCAGGCAGTGCTAGCTCGGATTATCTCTTTTCTGAGTGCATTGAGGTTAATGCAGGGAGGATGTGAGGCCTATCTGCCCCACGCCATTGATTCTAGAGTTGAGCAGAGATTGCAGGATATTCTCATGATCAGGGAATTTCCAGATGTGTTTCCCGAAGAGTTACCGAGTTTATTGCCGGATCGGGAGACGGAGTTTTCGATTGACCTCGTTCCAGGTACCGCTCCTATATCTATACCTCCATATAGGATGGCACCGGTGGAACTGAAAGAGCTTAAGGCTCAGTTGCAGGAGCTTTTGGATAACAGGTTTATCAGGCACAGTATTTCGCTGTGAGGAGCTCCAGTTCTGTTTGTGAAGAAGAAGGATGGGACTTTGAGGCTGTGCATCGGCTATAGGCAGTTGAATCGGGTGACAGTGAAGAACAAGTATCCACTGCCTAGGATCGATGATCTGTTTGATCAGTTGCAGGGGACTCAGGTGTTTACCAAGTTAGATATGAGATCAGGATATTATCAGTTGAGGATAACAGATGCCGATGTGCCTAAGAGCGCTTTTAGGAGCAGGTATGGGCATTTCGAGTTCTTAGTTATGCCGTTTGGGTTAACAAATGTCCCGGCAGCTTTCATGGCCTTGATGAATAAGGTTTTTCAGCCCTACCTAGATCAGTTTGTGATAGTATTTATTGATGACATGCTGGTATCTCGAGGAGTAAACAGGAGCACGCTGAGCATTTGAGGATTGTTTTGCAGATCATGAGAGAGAGACAATTGTATGTCAAATTCACTAAATGTGAATTTTGGCAAGATGAGGTAGTGTTTCTGGGGCATATTGTGACTGATGAGGGTATTCAGGTGGATCCTCACAAGATAGAAGCAGTGCTTAATTGAGAGGCCTCTAGGAATGTGTCTGAGATTCGGAGTATCCTAGGATTGGCCGGATATTACCGGAGGTTTATCGAGGGGTTCTCGCTGATCTCAGCCCCTTTGACAAAACTTCTGAGGAAGGATGTACCATTAAGATGGACTGAGGAGTGCCATGAGAGCTTTGAGGAGCTGAAACATCGGTTGACTTTTGCACCGGTGTTGGGTATTCCATCTGGGACTGAAGGTTATGTGGTATTTAGTGATGCTTTGCATCAGGGATTGGGTTGTGTATTGATACAGCAAGGGAGAGTGATTGCTTATGCCTCGAGACAGTTGAGGTCTCACGAGGTAAATTATCCTGTGCATGATTTGGAGTTAGCTACAGTTGTTTTTGCTCTAAAGATCTGGAAACATTATTTATATGGGGAGACGTTCCAGATTTTCACTGATCACAAAAGTTTGAGGTATTTACTGAGTCAAAGAGAGCTGAATCTGAGACAGAGGAGATGGATAGAGCTGCTTAAGGATTATGACTGCACGATTGAGTATCATTCAGGGAAGGCCAATGTGGTAGCTGATGCTTTGAGCAGGAGATCTCATATCAGTGTAGCTTAGATTCAGATTGATAGATTGCCTAGCTTGATTCAGTTGAGAGCTCTGAATGTGCAGTTGGATTTGAATCAGGATGGGACTTTGATAGCTACTCTGAAGCTTAGGCCGTTGTTGCATGATAGGATCAGGAGAGTTCAGGACCAGGATCCTGTGTTGGGATTTTGATTTGAGTTGCGATATGGGACTTTATGGATGGGCCAGAGACTGTGTGCCCCCGATGTGGATGATTTGAGATGTGAAATTCTGGAGGAGGCGCATGTGGCTGCCTATGTTATGCATCCTGGTACTACCAAGATGTATAATACTCTTAAGTTGCATTTCTGGTGGTCTGGCATGAAAAGGCAGGTGACAGAGTTTGTTTCTAGATGTTTGACATGTCAGCAGGTTAAGGCTGAGCACCAGACTCCAGTGGGGAAACTGCATTCGTTGCCCATTCCGGAGTAGAAATGGGAACGAATTACGATGGATTTTATTATGGGGCTGCCTAGGACGCCGAGGCGGCATGATGCGATCTGGGTCATAGTGGATTGGTTGACTAAATCGGCTCACTTCTTGCCAGTGAGAGAGAGCAATACTCTAGATCAGTTGGCCCAGAAGTATGTGGCAGAGATTGTGAGATTGCACGGGGTCCCAGTGTCGATAGTCTCAAACAGAGATTCCAGATTTACTTCGAGGTTCTGAAAGAGCCTGCAAACTGCTATGGGTATCAGACTGAATTTCAGTACAGCTTTTCATCCTCAGACAGATGGGCAGAGTGAGATGACGATTAAGACTGTTGAGGATATGTTACGAGCTTGTGTATTGGAGTTCAGAGGAGCATGTGATCGGTATTTGGCTCTGATTGAGTTCGCGTATAATAATCAGTACCAGAGCAGTATTGGGATGACACCGTATGAGGCTTTGTATAGGCGACAGTATAGATCGCCTCTTTATTGGGATGAAGAGAGTATAAAGATGCTAGAGGGTCCCGAGCTGATTCAGGATACTGTTAATAAGGTGAAATTGATTCGGAGTCGCATTAAGGCGGCTTAAGATAGACAAAAGAGTTATGTGGATCAGCATCGGAGAGAGATGAAGTACAGTGTACGAGATAGAGTGTTCCTCTAAGTGTCTCCTTGGAGGGAAGTTCTGAGATTTGACCGGAAGGGCAAGTTGATTCCTCGGTATATTGGTTTTTATGAGATCCTAGAGAGGATTGGACCATTGGCTTACCGATTAGCATTGCCGAGTGAGATGTCTCAGTTTCATGATGTCTTTCATGTGAGTATGCTCCGACGGTATCGTTCAGACCCGACTCATGTGATTCCGGCTCAGGAGATTAAGGTGACTAGTGATTTGAGTTATATTGAGGAGCTGATTCAGATTGCGGGGTCTCGGGTTAAGCAGTTGAGAAGTAGGGTGATTCCATTGGTAAAAGTCCTATGGAAGAATCACTCATCTGAGGAATCAACTTAAGAGACTGAGGAGCATATGAGGAGTCAGTATTTTCATCTATTTGATCAGTCAGGTATGAAGTTTCGAGGTGAAATTTTTATTAGGAGGGGAGAATTGTAACATCCCATCACCGATGGGAGGGTTATTTTAGTAATTTGGGACGAGTTAGGACTTTTTACTGCATAATTACTGATTGAGCATTTTTCTGGCCTCTAATTTTAGAGGAATAAAATCATTTTGCACATGCATATTTAGGTACATGCATTCATGGCATTTTCCGGCATTTAATTGTGAATCTGATTTGGTCTGTGAATTTTCGAGATAATTATATTAGATTGTGATTTATTGGGAATCTGAGAATATTTGGGTTTGATTAGTTGAGTTAGAATGTTTTAAGAGTAATTGGCAGTTAATAGTGACCCATAGGAAATTTTCTGAAAAATTCGGGAGAAAGTATCCAGACCGAGATTTTTCGAGTAACAGACTGGAAGGCAGTATGGTACTGAAGTAATTGTCCAATGGCAATAGAAAATTAGATTTATGATTTTAGGAATGAAAATATTGGGCCATTGGAATTTAGAGACTGAAATTAAAAGAATTTGGGGACTATGAGCTATAGGTTAAAATCAACCATTTAAAATGCCTTAAGTTTAAATTTCCCTTTGTCAAAACTTTGGAAACCTAGGGCTTCTTCTTTCTGTTCTCCCTTCGACGTTCTCGTTCCTTCCACCTCTGAGATTTTTGCTTGCTCGTTCCTCCTTGTGCGAAGCCTTGCTTGATGCTAAAGGAAAATGATGTTTTGTGTGATTATGGGAGCTAACCGTGGATGCTAGAGGAAAGGGAAAACAAGTTAGAGAAATTTTAGAGATTTGATGATTTGAGGTTCGATTGGTAAGTTTAATGGTTTTAATGTTGGTATTTAATGTTGTTTGATGCATTTATGGCATTTATTGTGTGATTGGGTAGCTAAGAGTGAGTTAGGACTGGTTTTAGTGAGAGAAATGGGAAAAATGCGTTGGAGAAGACGATCGGAGCTTCGTACATCGTGATGTGCGCTGAAGGGCCTCGTCGCGACGAGCAAACAGTTGCGCACCGCCGCAAGCTTGGTTGGACGTCGCGGCGAGCGTGTAATTATAAGGCCGCGACGAGTCCTTTCTCATGCATCGCAGCGAGCCTAAAGGAAGGTGTTCGCCGCGGCGAGCGTTTTCCACGCCGCGGCGAGCGACCCTGCCGCGACGAGCGACCCTTTCTACGTCGCTGCGAGGAGTCTTTGGTCGCGGCGAGGGGTAATTTTCTGAAAGAGTGTGTTTTAGTTCTTGGGGCATAACTTATGATGTAGACCTCCAATTGAGGTGATTCTTGATTCGTTATGAACTCGAGAAAGAGGTCTACAATCGAGGAAAAGAATGAAAGTTCGAATTTATGTTAGTAGGATCCCTATTATTGAAAGAAAGTCGAATATGGTCTCCTATTGCAACCTAAGAATTGTTTTACAATATGGGAATATAAATTGGAGACTTATGAAATCAATGGTATGCTTTTGGAGTCTACCATGGATGATAAATAGGGAATTTGAGTTTTGAGGTCGTTTTTGAGAAATTAAGGGTATTGCCTAAATGTGATAGTGTATAGAAAATAAAAAGTTGGTTTTGAGGCAAAAGATAGTGAAATTGGGTTATAGCGCCGGAAAAAGTCACGAATATGCATTGTACATTTCTGTATTTTGACACGTACGTTTATGGAATCTTCTGAATATGCATTTAGTAATGGGAAATTGTTTGACTGTTATAGAGGCACCGTTGGATCGTCATTCCACGGATATTGCTGGGATTTCCAGGCAGTAGCTCGGAAGTTACAGGTGAGTAACCTAGTTGGTTCCTCAATTTCTGATGCGTTAAATGCTCTGTGTGAACTATCTGTAAATATGAATTGTTTGATCACTGGTAACTGTGAATTAGTGTGCAGACTTGTGAATGATCTGTCTGACTTCGATAAATACTGTGGAGTAAAATGTGTTATTGTGCAATTGTGAATGTATGCTAGGCATGATCGGAAATTGGTAATTAACAGTTGTGACTGGAGCAATTACTGATCGGAGCTATAAGCTCAACCACTGTGAAAAGGGGCCTAAGGCCCGAAAGGGAATAGTGCATACTCAGAGGGCTCTCCTATCCCTAATGTGCGTGGGCAGTAGTGTATACCCAGAGGGCTTTCCTACCCCTAAAACGTAATTACTGTTTAATGTGCCCGAAAATGGGACAGTTGTGACGCCCAGTCACCACACTGAAAAAAATGGGAAACGTCATGCATTAAGTATCTGATTGTGCTGTGAATTTGGAAATGGGTTAAATGCGTATGTGTGATAACTGTTTAGTGAAGTTTCTGATTGCCGTTCTGAATGTGTTATTGTGTTAATCTGTACGCAATTTGCGTAATGCATGAATTGGGTGAAGCATCGATGATGGTTTCTCATTGAGTTCGCAAACTCACCCAAA
>JANZLD010000236.1:4214717-4229374 GCA_026413575.1 Erythroxylum carthagenense
CTTCACGGCAAAGTAACTGAAGAACAGAACCAAGAAAAGGAAAAGTAAATAAATACGAGGCAAACCTTCTGTTCGTTAGTTGGAAGAAGATACATACATGAACTTCAGAAAACCTGACGAGAATCACTGGTAGCAGTTATAGATTCCAGTACATGGGCGGTTCTCCAGAAATGCCGTCGTTGATGTACCCGGCGGGGACCGTGCGGTTTGTGTAGGATCTCCGGTGAATGCTGATTGCGGTTTTACTGGTCTATTTATGCCACCTGGTGCGTTTCCCGTCAGGACACGACCGTCGTGAGAATTAATCAGAAACTCCAAGTCCAGCCCTTCGGTGATCATCAAGCAGTCATCGAGACGGCCATTGCACTGGTAAGTGGCGTTGCTCTTGGGAAGAAAAGATGCTTCAGAACAAATACATGTGCTGATGAGTAGCGTAATAAACAGGAAAAATGGAAGAGAAGCCATGTTTTTGATGATAGGATACTTCTGTTGCAGCTTTGTCCTGTCCTTTACTACTCTTTTTATCAATGTTTTAAAAATCGGACTGGACATTAAACCGGTCGAAGGAAAGGTTTAAAATTTAGAGGTTCAACCGGTAGTGAACCGCTATAAAATCGGTATATAATAAATAAAAAGTAAAATTTATAAGAATAAGTAAAAATAAAATATATTATTGAAACAAAAATACATCAATGTCTATTATTATATAATGAATTAATAATAAATAAATATAAGTTTAATATAAATATTAAAATAATAATTAAAATTAAAATTATATTTCTGAACCACACAAAATTTAAGCTCACGGATTCCGGATCCTTCCATTTCTTCTTTCGCCGCTCCTCACTAAACAAATCAAAACTAAAAAGAAAATGTTATTACTCTCCTTGGCTCCTCAAATGCCTGCCCAGCACCGATGACACAACTATCAAGAGCTTAGATGTCTACCATCTTTTGGAAGAGCTTCCTCAAATGCCTGCCCACAACAATCCCATCCTCACATCCATTGCCCACCAAAGAAGAAGATGAAACCTCAACCATGACCAAGAACTTCAACACTGTCTATGACCTCTCCTCTACCTCCACCTCCAAGTCCCTCAGCACTCACTCAACCAACTCCTCCTTCTCCTCCGACACCGACACCGACTCCGACTTTGACATCGACTCTCCTCCTGATCTCGCCACCATCTTCGCCTCCCAACGCTTCTTCTTCTCTTTCTCCGACAAATCAAACTCCATCATCGAGTCGACGGACACGCTCACCTCAGCTCCTGAGCCTCAGTCGCCACTCAACGGAGGTATAAATAAAAACCGGACCGGACCGTCCGATCCGGACGAAAAAGGTTAAACCGGCCGGTTTTTATACAGAGAGGTTAGTAAGTAAAATCGAACCGGACCAATGAGCGGTTCAGAGATTTTCCGGTCGGACCGGACAGTCCGAAGAGGTTTTTAAAACATTGTTTTGAATACGATAAAAATTTAGCAGAGAGATTCTCACATGACACATGCCACATGACAGAATAATATATAAATCCTTAATAAATAAAAGATAAAATAAATAATAGAGTAAAAGATAAACAAGGAATAAATAAATAAATAAATGAAGTATGTCATTAGATGTTGATGATGAGTAAGAAAATATTTAAGCTAAATTATTATAAAATAAGTACTACATAATTAAATGTATAGGTTAAATATAAAAGAGAATTTATAAAAAGACTATTAGTTTTGAATAATTTTGGTTAAATATAAAAATAAATATTAAAATAATAAGTAATATTTCAACTCACTCAAATCTTTAAAAAATTATTATTTAATCGAAATTATTAATTTATCAAATATTTATTTATCAAAATTTAACTGTAATCTCATATTATTTGGAATCTGTTTCAATCTTATTTTAACCGAACACCATTTGACGCACCACCGCCCACCAGAAATCACGACTGTGTATTATTCGGCTGAGCCCACCTGACCAATCATGTACTTAAGTCAGCGCGGCTGTTTTTGAAATCAAATTTGTACAGCTCTAAAAGACGAATTTCTTTATTATATTCAAAGCATTATCATAAACTAAGGTATAAGTGAATGATATTATCGGAATGATTTAAATGCTTTAGTTGACAAGTTGGACCTATAACACCATCACAACAACAACTACTCAATACAAATTTTGTTAGTATTCGAGATTTAAAAAGATTCAGTAATGTGTAATATGACCCAGAGAGTCACAGTATTTGTGACTGACTTACATAAAAAGAAAAAAAAAATCAAACCAAATCAAATCTTTGAATTTAAACTAATATTTTATAATCTTAAAAATTGAGCTTAAAATATTAGTTCATTTAGTATTTTATTGATTTGGTGTTAAAGGAATAAAATAATCTGTTAGCCAAATTAATAAATTACTAATATAACTAATATTTTAAACCAGATTGTTAAAAATTTATAATGTCGGTCAGATAGTTAAAATTTTTAAAATTTTAAATATTGAATGAAAACATCTAAAAAATTAAGCACTTTTGAAATCTGTTACTCCTTTAAAATACGAACAAATTTTAGAGCGATTGAAAAAATTGTTATTTTATGATCATAAGTCACAAATTTAAGTTACAAAAATAACTTATTTGTAAAAATATGAAAGTAAGATTACTTAATTCATAATTCTGTTCAAATTTCTGCAAAGTAAGATTACTTAATACATAATTCTCCATCAGATAAAGTAGTGTGGAGGAGAGGCCGAGAGGTACCTTTTTGAGTTCACATACACGTCTAAAGGTGACTACAATATATCGTTTTCTCATTTGGAATAAATATAAGTGCAGGTGCGACCTACTTGAATTAAAATTTTTTGTCTAATATTATCTTATTTTATTCTGTCTCATAAAATTTTAACCATTTATTTTACGGGATTTACGCGAAATCTATGTAGGACTTACGTAAAATTTATATAAATAAACGACTGAGATTTATTAGACACAATAAAATATTATAATATTAGACAAAAAAACTTAGACTTAACTACGTATGAAAAAGCCAAGAGCACATTTCCTCGTTAGGTACAACACAAAGTTTGACTTTGGCCAATAGTCATGAACAGTCAGTGTAGCGAAACGGTTACAAAATACAAAAAGAAAACGTCACACTGTTTGTTTACGTTCAAAACAAATGGATAAAGTGACGTGTCGTCTTCTGCTATTTGTCAGTCAACAAACGACAACACTTTACTGCCGTGGTACGGCAAATGATTTCCCATTGAGTTTTGAGTTATTCTCAAAGTCACTGATTTTCATAGTCTTCTTTGTTTTTTATTAAAATATCTGGACCATTATTGTGAATAAAATTTAATAATAACAAGGGTATATACTATACATTAATTTAATATATTTTAAAAAATTATTGGAAAACCTTTTTAATTTCTTTTTTAAAATTATATTTTTAGATTTAGGTTAAGATAATGGCTAAATACACACAATATAAATATTTAATTAAATAATATTAATATGATAACTCAACTTAATTTTTAAACTCAATTTTAATCAATTAAATTTAACTTAAATTAGTATAATTATATTAAATTATAAATTTGAACCACGTTTAATTGATTACATTCTAATTTAAGATTTAATTAATATCATCATACAAATTGGTTTATATCTTACTATTATGTTGTGTATATTTAATTGTTATTTTTAATAAAAATTAAGAAAATAAGTTTTTGTCAAAATTTGACAATAATAAGAATTTTTTAAAATTTTAAAACTTAATATTTTTTAAATTTAAACGAACTTCATGTCTTTTACCCAAATAATAATCTTCAAAATTATTAAATAATAATAATGTAATTGATCATTTTAATAATAAAATACATGTTACAAATATTTATTAGTAACAATTTTTTAAAAATAATTTTAAAAAATTAAAATTATAAATAACGTCTTTGTTAATTAAATTTAAGCATGAGAATTAAATATGTGAGTTTGATCTTTCAAGGTTGTTCAACGTTTGATGTGTTGTTGCTTGTGATGGTTTGATAAGCAACTGACTTGGGAACTGATTGACATTAATGTTTCACGTTCACGGAACCCATAAGCTAAGTCTAAGCACGTTGTTTAAAAATTGGACTCATTTCATCTATTTAACAGTAAAAATTTTGAATCAGTAAAAATTTTCAATCAGTTAACTTTTTAATTTGATTTTTAACTTTTCGATTTTATTCATTTTAATATTTTATTGTTAAAAATTAATTAATTTATTAATTAGTTGTCTAGTTTTTATAAAGCAAAAATGAACTAATTAATTTTGAATCAATTACCTTTCTAATTTAATTTTCAACTTTTCAGTTTGATTTAATTTAATAATCTTTATTAATTATTCGACTATTTTTGTAAACTAATTAGTTGTTATAAAACAAAATAAATCGATTATTTTTATTTAATAATTTTTTGTTTTAATTAAACTTTAAAATTTTCGATAAATAAGGACAATCTTCTTTAATCAATTTTCAAATTCTTAAATTTTATTCAATTTTTAATTAATTTTATATCAGTCTAATATCAGTTGAATTTATTAAATCTTAAATCTTTTATTTTGCCAATTTAACTTTCTATAAATCATTCTTGTTCAATGTGGTTATACTTGTGTATAAGAGGCTTTGATCTTCCTTAGTTTATCTTCATCATTAATTCATGTAATTGAATCAAACCCTTTCAATGATTAATTAATTTGTTTCAGTAAAATTTATATAAATTAATAATAATAAGAGTATACAAAACATATTAATTAGAAGATATTTTAATAATTAAATTAATAAATTAACACAGGTTAAAATTATTAAAAATATTATGTAATAAAAATTAGTGAATTTATTGTACTTAATAATGGAGAGATAAATGAGGCATTATCTGCTTATTTGTTATATAATAATTTTAAAATTTTTATAAATTAAATGAGCCATTATTTATTTATTTTGCTATATAATCAAAATTATTGTATAATAATTTATAAGATGGATGAGATATTAAGTTGTCATTGGAGGGATAAACTTAATTCACCACTAACTTAAGAACTAAGATTTTATAAGACCACAAGCACATTTTTTATGGAGTATTGAACAAGCTTAATGATAATTTTAGTAGATAATTTGACTTTTAACTTCCCATTTAATTAAATAACTTGAAATTTGTTTTTTTCCTATAAAAATTTCAAGAGATTTAACTTTAATGGTTGAGTGAGTTTTCTTTATTTATTAGTTTCTTTATTTCCTTAAAGACATAGAGAATAATTTATTTTCTTTATGTCTTTAAATATGATAAAGCTAGTGTTTTAAAAATTGGATTGAAAATTAAATCAATAAGACAAGAAGTTTAAGGTTTAAAAAGTTCAACCAGTATTAAGTAGTTATAAAATCGAAAAAAATCTAATAAAATTAAAAAAATTGAAAGAGATTGCCCTTATTTATAAAAGAATTTGAAATTTAACTAAAAAATTGTTATATAAAAATTAATTGATTCATTTTAATTTATAAGAATGTATTAATTAATAAAAATTGACCTATTGATTAATGAACTAGTTGGTTTTAACAACAAGAATTATTAAAGTAATTCTAATCGAAATTTTAAAAATTAAATCAGAAAATGACACGGTTCAAAATTTTTACAGTTGAACCTACCGAACCAATTAGATTGTTCAATCATTATAAAAACTACTTACTTTGATTGGTTTAAAGAAGTGAATTGGCGGAGGATGCAAGAAATTATAACTCTTTTTATATAATTCAAATGCATTGAAATGGTTGTTTTAGGACACCAATATTAAAGTAGATATCATAAAAGCATTATACTTTTAATAGGCCTATGGTTCATGTAAACTTGAAAAATATATTCAATTTAATCCACCTTTACTATATTTTATGTATTTTTAAATATTCATAATTTAATTTATCTTTATATTTTTTTACAACAAACATGAATTAGTAGACTTGGACATAATTAGTACCGAATGGACAAATGCATAGTTAATTTTCTAATGATGTATCTTTCTCCTATCTTTGAATATTTCATAATGCAAAAATGATATCTTTACATAAATTAATTCTTACATCTAAAGAAAATTCAAAAATTTGAAATTTTTTTAAATTAAACATCAACAAATTGGATTTATCATAATAAGAATCCACTAATGGAAAAAGATTTTCTACGTCTTTTTCCGCATCTTTATCACAAACTCTAATGATCCAGGACGTAATGTGGGACGTGAAGAACAAAAAACAAAAGTTTTCGTTTGGAAAGTTCCCGAAAAGTTAATCATAGATTCATAAAATTCATTGTTCAAGTTAAATTTGAATTAAACTAAAATTAAAATATTTTTGTATACTTATAAGGTAATTCAAATTTGCTACATAGTTGCTGTAATCTTTAAGAGTAGGTATCTTAGATCTCTAATAAACGTACGCTCCTATTAACATTCTTGGGGTTTAAACTATAGTCTTTTTGTGTACCTTAAAACTTTCATTAAGGTCTAATCTATCATATAGTTTGTGGTTTCTTGTTATCCCCGTAACCCTCTAGCCAAGGTTCGTTAGGTTAAGTTTAGTTAGGCGTAAGACTTTTAATGGAATGAAATGAGTAAAATAGAATGAACTGGAATGATTTAAAATAGAATAGAATGAAAATGAAGGTAATATTGTAAAATTGTTGTTTGTGAGGAATAAAAGGATGCATAATATAATACAGTGAAATATTGTTTGAAATAAAAGTTTATAATGTAATATAATGAAATGTTGTTTATCATTTTACATTCTATCTTAAACTTTTCAAATTGAAGGTAACTTATTTGTAATGTTTATGATGAAATATGAAGTAATGTGAAACTCTTTCCTTTCATCCTATTTTATTTTATTTTATTCCGTTATAAACTCTTATCTTAAACGATGAAATAATATTACATTACATTTCATTCTATTATTAACGGTCAAACTAAATATAGTATTAGTAATATTAGAGCCATTCACTTTTTAGTGACAATAATAAAGTTATTGTAATAAGTATGAGCAAGAAGAGGCCCACTTGCAATTCATTTCCCTTGCTCTCTTTTAAATTTGAGTTGTTCTAATCAAAAATTGAGATAATCTAATTAAACTTCGGACCAAAATAAAAAAAGAAAAATATCAGTTTGTAATCAATCAACCATATACGTAATAGTTCATCGTTCACATGCTTGGGATGAATTTTTTCACTCAGGTGTCAAAATCAAAGACTCCTGTTGTGTTTTTATATTTTTTGTTATTTAGATACCACATCAATGGCAGCTAGTGCAATAACGCATCATACCGTGGAAATTTCTGAACACGTCGTAAGAAAATGAACAGAAGCTTTGTTTTTCATTCATTCCCGAGAGTACGCTGGCGCTGCAGAGAAAAGTCAACCAAACACAGGATATCTCCTCACCTTAATAAATAGTATAATACTCCACATTCCGATCTTGTCTCTATATAAATATCAGTGAAGACATTCGAAACGCAACTTCACGTTTTGTTCTTTTCTCCGTCTTCTTTTTCTTCTTCTTCTTCTTCTTCTTCGTCCTTCCTTTGTCTCTCTACAACTTCCGAGCGGTTTCTTAGTACCAAACATGGTTTCTCAAACGGAACAGCCCAACGGCCACCAAACAGTTAGTATCTTCTTTCTTTCTTTCTCTGATATATGTTTATACATGTTATTGTGTTTGTTTTGTTCCTTTACATGTTTCAGTTGTTGTCTGTTGTCTTCGTCTGTTGTCTGTATTTTGGCTAAGAAACAGATAAAAAACGAAAACTGAAACAACACTTTCCGAGATTTGTCTATCCACTTTCCAACTGTGCATCTTCTCGATTTGAAGTTTTGTGTGATATTATGAAATCTGCTCTTTGATTAGACATAAATTGTGAATTTGTTTCCACATAATTTTTCTCTTAATTTTCGCAATTCACCATTGGAGCTACTGAATTTAATTTAAAAGGCGATTTTCTTGCCAGAGTTCATAATAATTACTCTTAGATAATTTTTTTAATTCTTAAAAAAACTTAAAAGTGAGAATAAATATTTAAAAAAAATTGTTCTTTAAATACTAAAACAAGTATATATCTTGACAAAAATTAAAAAAAGAAAAAGTAAAAGTACATACAACAACCCGAGTACTATGTATTTCAAATTACTAAAATTAAGACTTATACTATTAAAAATTCTTATAATTTTTTATTCAATATTTTAATAAATTAATCGGGACCTTCATCCTAATCTCGAGTTTTGATTCACGACGGTTGTGTGATGGTGGTATGAAAGAAAAGTGAAAAGCATTTAATTTAAAAGAAATTTCAGCGTGGCAGCAGAGGAGGGTTCGCCGTAGCGACAAAATTTGTTTTTATTAGAATTTTAATAAAATAAATAAATCATACGAAAAATATGCCTTTTTAGGAAATAAATCTAACAAAGACGTCGCCATCCAATTCAATATATTGACTAACTTTCACATTATGAGCTCTAGAGCAGTCTAGTGTGTCTCTTTCTCTATATTAGACTTTGTACTAAGTAATTCTGAATTTTAGTGCGTCCTTAATGCACATGTGCTTATGTTGAACTATTTGTTCATTGATGATCCTACTTGCTTAGGTTCTTTGATACTCAAATTTTCTTGGTGTGTGGCATAAATTTCATAGTTTTTTGTTGTTTTGTCTAGTTTATAAAAGTCCTTGAGGTGTTTGAATTTTAGTACTGAAGCAAGCAGCAATGCTACAACAAGAAAGCTGAAAGTTTTTCATATTATTGTAGAAACTAACAACGAATTGTTATATGATGAAGCAACAGATTGACGATGAAGCGTTGGAGAGGCAGAAGGCAATTGATGACTGGCTACCTATTACTTCTTCGAGGAATGCAAAATGGTGGTATTCAGCTTTCCACAATGTCACTGCCATGGTTGGAGCTGGCGTCCTTAGTCTTCCATATGCCTTGGCACAGCTTGGATGGTATATTCCCTCTCATATAATGGATGTGCTTAAGATAATATAAAACATGTCTCAATGTAAAAGATTTTTACTTCAGGGGTCCTGGAGTGGTTGTGCTAGTTCTGTCATGGGTCATCACACTATACACTTTATGGCAAATGGTTGAGATGCATGAAATGGTGCCTGGGAAGCGATTTGATAGGTATCATGAACTGGGTCAGCATGCATTTGGTGAAAAGCTCGGGCTTTATATTGTGGTGCCCCAACAACTCATTGTTGAAGTTGGTGTCTGTATTGTTTATATGGTTACCGGAGGTCAATCATTGAAGAAGTTCCATGACCTGGTGTGCAAGGATTGCAAAGACATCAAGTTAACATTTTTCATAATGATCTTTGCCTCTGTCCACTTCGTCCTTTCCCACCTCCCCAACTTTAACTCCATCGCCGGCGTCTCTCTGTCAGCTGCAGTCATGTCCCTGAGGTTACCTACAGAATATACACTGCTCCAATTTTAAGCTAAAATTTACATTTTTTGAGCCAAAATTGACTTCTAAATATATGCATTTTTTGTGATGTAGTTACTCAACCATTGCCTGGGCAGCCTCAGTTGACAAGGGTGTTCAACCAAATGTGCAATACGGGTATAAAGCTACGACAACTGCAGGAACTGTTTTCGGTTTCTTTAGTGCCTTGGGAAATGTGGCTTTCGCTTATGCTGGTCACAATGTGGTTTTGGAGATTCAAGCAACAATCCCATCTACACCTGAGAAGCCATCAAAAGGACCAATGTGGATAGGAGTTGTTGTAGCCTACATAATTGTGGCCTTGTGCTATTTCCCTGTTGCTCTCATTGGCTACTGGATGTACGGTAATTCAATCCAAGATAACATCCTTATCTCACTCCAAAAGCCCGTCTGGCTTATTGCAATGGCTAACATCTTCGTGGTGATTCATGTTATTGGAAGCTACCAAGTATGTATATGTCCAACTCTTTTAGTATAATGGTTGCCCTTTTCCTCTTCAGATTCATCAAGTAAGCTTTGATTTTTTTCTGTATTGTAGATATATGCAATGCCCGTGTTTGACATGATAGAAACTGTGTTAGTGAAGAAATTGAACTTCAAGCCCACTAGGTTGCTTCGTTTCTTTGTCCGTAATATTTATGTTGGTGAGTAGACTGCAGAGTTCAACACGTCCTTTCTGCCAGGAACAAATCTAGAACTTATGTTTCTACCGTCTAATTGCAGCATTGACAATGTTCGTTGGCATTACCTTCCCTTTTTTTGGTGGCCTTCTTGGATTTTTTGGTGGATTCGCTTTCGCCCCCACAACATACTTCGTAAGTAACTCTATTTTATGTTAACCATGTGAGAATTGTTATGTCAAGAAGAACATCTTGAACTTGTCTTATGCTTTTGTTTTGTTCTTCAGCTTCCTTGCGTGATATGGCTTACCATCTACAAACCAAAGAAATTCAGCTTATCTTGGTGGACTAACTGGGTATGTTAACTTCTATAACACCATTGCCTTTTATCTTTTATGCTTGCTTTCCGTTTGATTTCTCTGAAACCTTGTGTGTGGTTTTAACCAACTACAGATTTGCATCGTTTTTGGCGTATTTTTGATGGTGATTTCACCAATTGGAGGTCTTAGGGAAATCATACTTCAAGCTAAGACCTACAAATTCTATTCATAGACACCACTGCCATACCAATATGTAATATAAAGAAAGAGAATCCTCAATCCTCATCTTCAAAGACGAGACCGAGATAGAAGATGATATTAATTATCGAGCAAGGTAATAGTTTAAAAGCATCAAAAACCGGAAAGATATTCTTGGATTCCTGCAATGCAACATAGCCTGTCATCACAATCAGGAAAATTTCTCCAAGAACTATCAAAAGTTTCCTCCAAGGCCTTGTTGTGTTACTTGTTGTTTTTTTCCCCATATTTGCTTTGGCTGATCAAATGGGATCTCAATTTTCTATTTATAATATTGCAAATGACAAGAATTTATCACGTTTAATTGCTCTGATGTACAAACAACCATATGAATGTTATTAAGGTTTGTAAAGAAGGATTTTTGTGTTAGATTATGTTGTTTTAATGGAATGTTGAACAATCGTAACGATGATTTTAGTAGATAATGATAAATTTTAACTTCCCAGTTAATTAAATAACATGAAATATGTTTTTTTTCTTCAAAAATTTCAAGATGAATGGTAAAGTCTTTGGAAAGGTCTAACTTCTTGTAAGCCACCTTACTGATCTTGGCGATCATTAGAAATGGACCTTAATAAAGTGGAGCCAATTTCTGGTTTGTTCTTTATTGCTTGTGTTGAGTTACGACGTTCAAAATGTGTGCCTATAGCTAATCCAAAAGACTAGTAATAAAACAGAGTTATCTACAGTAGTTTACATTATCTATTAGTTACATCATAGTTATCTACAGTAGCTTATGTTAATTGTTATGCTTTCAATTCCATGGCTTGATAGTCTCCTTAAGAATAGGTCAAATGTGTAAGGCAGTTGTTCTATTTGTTTTTGAAAATCTTGAAGGATATAGTTTCACAATATTCTGGTTCAGTCACAGTTGTTTCTAGCAAAAACAAAAACAAAAAATTAAACACAAAATAAACAAATCAACACTCGAGACTTAGTGATGCAGTTCGACTCACCTTATCTACGTTTATGGGGCCCTCATCCTACTTAATCACTTTCATTGACAACAATAGTTTTATACAAGGCTTTACTAAGCCGACTTACTCAACCATTGATACTATCATTCATCCTCATACTCTGTGAAATTAAATCATACCCAATAACACGACTACCTCCTGCTAACCTCAATAAATAATTATCTCATCATTGTTTAACAATAAAGATAAGAATTAAGCAACTTAAGTGATTGAAACAATAACAAGCATAAACAAAGACACTTGAGAATGAAAAAAAAGAAACTCCCCTAAATATGACACTTTATCAGTAAATGAAAGAGAAGTTATCTATCAAGAATGCTGTTGTAGTCTTTCGATATTGTCACTCAAACACGTTACAAGCAATAGCAGAAAAATCACCAACAAATATGAACATTTCTTCACTGAAACGTCATAAGCATCGGAGCTACAAAATTCATAAAAACTGCTGGAGTTTTTCACACACCACCACCACTAACGACAGCCACCAAAACACATACAATCAATACCCAATCAGCCTTACAGAAAATCACACCATCAATTAAGGACAACAACTGTAAAGATCACGAAAGCTTTTGGAGTTTTTGCATATCTCAGATCACAAATCACAAACACCAACCACCAAAACTACCACTTCATCGATAATGAGCAACCCAACGTAATCACACAAAAGCCTAAAAATGTAGTTGAGAAAATTACAACCTCAATGACAACAAAACCAACAATAACCATTTAAAAAGCAGAAAAGATGCAGCTGCAAAGTTGGATGATGATCATGTGAAATTAGCTGTAAATAATATCCAAGATAGCCTTAAAATCCCAACTGCCAATTCATAAGTTACCTATCATTTTTCCATACATAAACGACAACCATTCAGCTTACACATTATGTGAAACACAACCAAAGATAGCTGCAATGGTCAAAACAAATCTCCAAAAATCCAACTACTTTAGATCTTATCTTAGTCCAAGATATAGTGATTAGATTCCAATTAAATCCCATCATGATTAGGACTTTTATGCCAAATAAATATCATCTTCAAAGAGTCCTACATAGGTAGAATATTCAACATAATAATATTCCTCAAATAATTAAAGATGTCTAATTACAAATAATGCCCAAAATGTCAAAACACATATTTTAAAAATCTCCCAATTTTTAGCATTATTTGTCACATATAAAAAATTCCCGCTTAAGAAGATAATTGGACACACAACAATAAGTTCGTCAAGTTCAAGAAACATCCAAAGAAATAATAATCCCAAATAAACAATTATCCAATCATCCAAATTTCTCTCCCTTAGGACAA
Source organism: Erythroxylum carthagenense (assembly GCA_026413575.1). NCBI lineage: Eukaryota > Viridiplantae > Streptophyta > Magnoliopsida > Malpighiales > Erythroxylaceae > Erythroxylum > Erythroxylum carthagenense. The sequence continues at coordinate 4,227,704 of JANZLD010000236.1, forward strand.
AAAGATGCCAAAAAGTAAGATTAGTCACGCATATATCTTGAAATCTCCCCCTGAATAGAATATTCACAAAAACAACCAGATGTCTCCCTTTTGAGACAAAACAATGCCAAAATGAAGAATGCCTTCAAATTGATCAATCTTAGCAAATAAAGAGGTATAAAAATCAGCAGTAGGTGCAATAGAAGAATGATAACCACGCCAAGATGGCAATTTACCACAAGTTCAAATACTAGCCAACATATTAATACTCATATCAAAGCCATTTGGATACGACTGATCAAATTCAGAAACCCGAAAAATGCATTCAAAGAATCATAATCAAAGTTAATCAATCTCATTCTCACATAAACCATATGAACATAAATTGCCTAAATTCATATAACCCATGATATAGAGAAATCAAGATAAAACTTGAAAAGCTCAAATCATAAAAAAAACTCGAATTTTGCTATAGGTCTCCAACCAAGCATCAACATTTTCTTGACATAACTCTATAAATCAAAATACAAAAATAAAACTCTCAAATCATCAAGCAAAGTCTCATTTTCATGTATAATATTCAACAAATAAGAAAAAACCAAAAACATACCAATCACCTGAACCTTAAAAACTTACCCATAAATCAAAAAATCAAAAAGTCTACATGTTAATTCCTTTGAACTTCTTTTTTTAAAAAGAAACAACATCAATATGCTTAAAAAATGTAAAGCATATAGTCTCTGTTCCCCTAAAAAAAATTCAAACTTGGCCCTATTCCTCGTCACATAATATCTGTCATTAGATATTTGGTTGATTTCTTTTTTAGTAATAGCTAACTATGGATCTAGACAATTTCTGGTATTAACTCTCTTGCATGTCTATTCTGATGTGTGAGGTATTAGACAATTGGCTGTTGTTGAAAGTTCATTAAAAAGTTTCTAAATTTTCGATTTTGAGTCCTTTGAAATATCATTTGTAACAATATGTAACATTTCGGCCTTATGTGCCCGATAACCCTACAAAAGTGACATGTAGGTATAAATTTTCATTTCTTCTGCAAAGTTTCCCCTTAGACAGATCTGGTTGCATAATTTTTTCCAACATTCGACTTGGAACATTCACCTTTATAGCTAATGCCTTAAAAGTCTCCTTTAATCTTTCCAATTTCTAGCAACTTGTCTAACTTTTCGGTACCTCCACTTAACATTCTATCCCTTTTTTCGTACTGACAAGCTTTTACTTTGTTTCATTTAGCTCATCTATTGTAGATAGCATCTTCTTCTCTAGATCTTGAATAATGCTCTTCATGGTAGATTTTTCCTTCTTCAACTTCTCATTTTTCTTACATTAACTCAAAAGTTTTGCAAATATCCTCCCTCTTGTAATCCAAATCATTATCATCACTGTAATAATCTGAAATTGAACTTTGGGCTGATTCATCAGCATTTTTTTGGGGAATTTTAAATTGATTTTTCCATTGTTTCATCGTCAGTTTCTTTTTTCTTCGTTATTATTAAGCAAACAACTAGACTTTTGCTATATAAAACAACCAACGTAGCATTACTCACAAATTTCTCTTCACTACCATACTCACTTTTGAATTGATGACTGATCTGCGGCTTATCGTTCAATTAAAGAATTGATCCTCGGAAACCGGTCAAATAAAATTTATACCAAGGATTGCAATACAGG
>JANZLD010000236.1:4229474-4241950 GCA_026413575.1 Erythroxylum carthagenense
TCATGAATTGAGGGTCAACAAGTGCATAATCACTTAAGAAATTAGGGCCAATTTATAGTATAAATTTGGCTCAATCAATGACAATCATAACATTGAATTTTCTTCACTTTTCTTTAACATTTTTGGATTTAGTTTATTGTTTAAAGTTGTTGTTCGATGAACTCTCACTGTTGTGTCTAAATTTGGGTCTATTCTTCTTCACTTTCTTTAACCACTTGCTAAAATTTGTTGTTAATAACACCATATCCTTATTTTCATCGGATTCATCTTCTAAGTCATTCACGACTTTACCAATCTTGAATTGCAATGCCAATCCTTTGTTCTTCTCTCATTTGCTCAACAAATTCATCTCAAAGTTAGTAAGAATCCTAATTACCATATCCAAAAACAATTCATTAATATCATTAGCTTCTTTGATAACTACAATTTTCGATATGAACCTCAGAGGTAATGATGTCAATATAGTTTTAAAAAATTTCATGTTAGAATACTCCTTCCTGATTTGATATGCTTGGTTTGCTATATCACGCAATCTCTTATAAAAGTCTCTAATAGTTTCACTCTCATCTATCTTCAGCTCTTCAGATCTCATACCTAACATTTGAAGTTTCAAAGCTATCACAGATTTCGGTCCCTCATGTATAGTTTGCAAAGTTTTCCACACTTTTTTTTCCCAATTCACAAGCTGGTATCATTGAAAAATGACCTTCATTAACAACACTAAAGATAGCATGCATGGCTTGATAATTTTCAAGTGCTTTCTCTTCTTGAACTCTTGTCCACTCAGATGTATCTTTCAGTAGTACTTCTTCCTTGGTATTAGTTGTCACTGGATGTGTCCAGCTATGTAACACTGAGTTTCATACTTTTGTTCCCTGTGCCTGAATAAATACTCTCATCCGTGATTTCTACGCAGGATAATTGGAAACATCCAACAATAGTGACCTAGTAATTGATGCTCGTTCTCTTGTAATCATATTTGAGAAACAATATTTGCACCAACTTGCTGTAGCAAGTTTTGATTTGATGACCCTCTTTGATACTAATTGAAAATCTCGAAGGATATAGTTTCGCAATATTTTGGTTCAACCGCAATTGTTTCTAGCACAAATAAAAACAGAAAAATTAAACGCAAAATAAACAAATCAACACCTGAGATTTGGTAACACAATTCGGCATATCTTGCCTACGTCTATGGAGTCCTTACCTAACTTAATCACTTTCACCTAATGACAATAGTTTTATACAAGGCTTTACTGAGTTGACTCACTCAACCCTTGACATTATCCCTCATTGTCATACCCTGTAAAAGTAAATCATATCCAATAACATGATTACCTTGTGCTAACCTCAACTGAAACAAAGACACTTGAGATTAAAAAAAAAACTCCCCTAAATATGACGCTTCATCAAAGGATGAATGGAAAGTTATCCACCAAGAATGCTGCTGTAGTCTCTCAATATTATCACTGAAATACCTCACACACATCAGCGAAAAAATCACCAACAAACATGAACATTTCTTCATTGAAACATCACAAACATCGAAGCTGCAAAATACATAAAAGCTGTCGGAGTTTTTTGCACACCACCACCATTAACGATAACTACCAAAGCACATACAATCAATACCCAATCAGCCCAACAGAAAATCACACCATCGACCAAGAACAACAACTGTAAAGATCATGAAAGCTTCCGGAATTTTCGCATATCACAGGTCACAAACAATAGTCATCAAAACTACCACTTCATGTATAGTGAGCAGCTCAACTTAATCACACAAAAGCCAAAAAATCCAGCTGCAAGAATTACACAACCTCAACAACGACAAAACCAACAATAGTCATTCAAAAAATAGAAAAGATGCAGCTGCAAATTTGGATGATGATCACGTGAAATTAGCTGCAAAATAATATCCAAGGGTTACCCTAAAATCCCAACTACCAATTCATAAGGTACCTATCGTTTTCAGTTTTTCACACAAAAATGACAATCATTTAACCCACACATCACATGAAACACAACCAAAAATAGTTACAATGGTCAAAATAAATCTCCAAAAATCCAACTACTTTAGAGAACTATTATCCACAAAATAAGCTATCAAATAAGAGTCCAAAAAGTACAAAAACTCTACATCTTATCTTAGTCAAGATATGGTAATTTGATTCCAATGAAATTATATCATGATTAGGACTTTTATCCCAAATAAACATCATCTTCAAAGAGTCTTATATAAGATAGAATATTCAACATAATAATATTCCTCAAATAATCAAAATGTCCTATTACAAATAACATCCAAAATCTCGTAACAGATATCTTACTAGGTTTCCTCGAAATTAGGAAGTGGATGTTTAACTGCGATATACTGAACGAGGATCGTCACCATTGCATCTATTAAATTACAGTTCTCACTTTCATCTTTGTAGATTACTTGATTATTGTGTAGCTTTGATAGGTACTATCATTGATATCAGAGCCATGTCAGCAAACAAAGAACAAATTGAAAACTTGGAAGCGGAATTAGGTGGGATTTAAGTGGAATAAATTGCATGGAAGTCAGATTTATCGACAAGTTGTGACGAAGTTATCACCAAACTCTCAAACGCATAAATCAACACAAAAGAAGGCTCTAGCAGTAATAACGAGTGCCTTGGTTGCGACTGCAGTGTTCGTGAAGAGATACTAAACACGTTAAATGCCGGATGCCAGTGATTCATTTCCAAACTTGGCCAAACTGGAATTTTCACGGTTCTCTGGAGGCAACCTCACTGAGTGGTTTAGCCGAGTCAACCGATTTTTTGAGTATCAAGGAATAATGGAGTCGCAAGCAAAAGGTGCAACTATCTTCCTTTCACTTAGAAGGAGAAACAAATACGTGGTGGCAATGGCTACGTATAACTTTTCAAGTAGAGGGTCGAGAGGTTGCGTGGGAGGATTTTTAGGCTGAATTATGGGCACATTTTGGTCATACAGACTACGAGGACTTTGACAAAGCACTATAAAAAATTCAGTAGATGAGAATTTAGAAAGATTATCAAAGGGAATTTGATCGGCTAGGCAATAAAGTACAATTATAAGGTGTGTTAGTAAGGGATCTTTTGGCTTAAGTTAAGACGTGGGATCGAACTTTCTTTATATATACAGCCGTGTAAAACTTAAGGCTAGAACTTTGTCTCCTATAAATGATTTATTCGTTTCGAGCGAAGATTAGTCCAGTATGAATGACTTAAAAGCATCTTTTATAATTAAAACTCTCCTAAAGTATACAGTAATGAAAAAAACATAGTAAAACGTCGACAGAAGTATGACAATGCCAAGACGGGGGTCTTGCGTCCTTTTGCTCACTCGAATAACGATATGGTCTAACATTAATGGCTTATCTGATTTCCTGAAACACTTCACTGAAACCTACGAGTTCTTAAATTTCCTCTAAGGTGTTTGTTTGGTCCACCAGCAATAATTGTTGCACGGCCTTCCCGGTGAAACACCATTATGCATTCCTTGAAATTGCACAGAACATATTGTCCATGAAAAATTCTTCTGAAAACTGCCCCTTACCCTCATCTACTTGAACTCACCTTCATCCTTCAAGCCCCACATCGCCTCCAAGGATACCCTATCTCTTTCCTCACATAAAACTTCACTCTCGGTTGGCTCCTCCTCCTCCTCCACTATGTACAATTGAAACTGACATTTATGTCCCGGTGCGTATTTTTCGTCGCACCAAAAACATAATCCTCTCAACCTTTTTTCATCAAACTCCTGACTGTTCCACGTTTTGGTTCCTCTCAAGTTTTTGTTATAACTAAGTTTGCTACCTTGGTGTCGGGGTGTAGGAAGCAAACCTGTTTCAGAGTGGTCTCTCGCTGGAGATATCCAGATGCCTTTGCCCCCTTTCCAAAATAAGCTAGTACACTGGCCGCTATAATGGCCTCCTGGTTCCTAGCAAGAGCGTATACTTGCTGAAGTGACGATGGATCCATCATCTTTACAGTGAGTTCCAACTCAGGCTTGAGGCGTTTGAGAAAGAATCGTGTCAAATAGGCTTTTGGGAGAGTTATTTTAGTCGAATGCTTCTCAAACAGTAATCCACCACTGACCCTTCTTGCCTGAGTTCCTTCAAATCACCAGTTGGAACATCGAAAATTTCATCATCAAACCTCTGTCGGTGTGAGGTTATAAACTCTTCCCACTTTAACATCTCTCCATCACGTCTGCATTGAGCCATAAGCTGGAACCATTCCAATGATGTACCCTCCATGTGTAGTGATGCCACCCGAACCTTCAAATCGTCTGTTGTGCGGTCTATTGTAAAGAATTCTTCGCAATGGTCAATCCAGCTTCTCACCTCTCTGCCATTACATGTAGGGAACTCCAACTTGTTGAACCTCGTCGGAATGGTGTAAGCCTCAGTTTCTTCGGTGTAAGTCCCAGTTTCTTCGGTTTTTCATGATGTTATTTCTTATTCATCTTCTGCATGACTTGCTAGAACGTTGTCTCACGTCACTTATCTCTTTCTCGTGTCTTATGTATGCTTCTGAAAAGTTCTTAAGACCCTCTTCCAGGCATCGAACTTCAACTCCCCTTATGCTTTTAGCCATTTCCACTCAGGAACATCTGCTCGGATACCAACTGTTACGCGAGTTTTCCGGAAATGAATAACGAAAAGGGAACTTAGAAGAAAGGATAGAGAGAAAACGTCATGGTTTTGACTTCAGATTTTTCATGCGTACTGGCTTGGTCCCAGCGGCTATTTAATAACGCTAACCCTTTTACATACTGACACATGTTACAATCTTATGTGATTTTTTTTCTTACGGATATCCTAATTATAGAAAAGCATTTTTAAATTATCCAAATTTAGAATTATTTATGTCTAGAATAATCTTTGCTTAAATTAGATAGGTCATTTATGAGAGGTAAAATTTTAACCTTAAATTTTGATCGACTACGTATATAAAAAAGTATAAACCAACGACAGCGCTTAAATAAAATAAGTCGTTATCAACTAGTGGGTTTCTGTGTCGTATTTTATGACTAGATGTGAGGCTACATCTTGACCAACTATGAGGCTGTTTTACGGCACCGTATAAAATATTAGGAAATGGTTAGTCGTTTTCTAACAATTTCTTCTTTCATTGAATATTCTCCGGAGCAAATAATGCATCATGCCGTGGAAATTTCCCAGCACGCTCTAAGAAAATTCAAAAAGGGCGCTGGGCCTGGGGCTGCAAAGTCAACCAAGCTCCTCCGTCCACATTAACTCTCCACATCCGATTGCATTATAAATATTAGCAGTTTTAAGATACTCCAAACACAACTTCACGTCTCGTTCTTTTCTCCATCATCATCTTCTTCTTCCTCTTTCCTTTCTCTCTCCCCGCAACTTCCGAGCAGTTTCTTAGTACCAACCATGGTTTCGCAAACGGATCAGCCCAACGGTCACCGAACAGTCAGTATCTTTCTTTCTCTGATATCTTTTTACATACGTTTTTAAGTTTTGTTTTGTTTTGTTTCTTTACATGTGCTGGTTGTATCTGTCTGTATTTTGCTAAGAAACAGATAAAAAGCGAAAACTGAAAATCTTTTCCAATGTCGTTGGAGATTTGTCTCTCCACTTCTCAATTGTGCGCATCTTCTGGATTAACTATCCTCCACCATACATAATTTAGGATTTTTTTAAAATAAAAAGTGATTTCGTACCTAATATTAGTAATTTTAGAAAGTATTTCTATTTCAAATTATTAAAATTAAAAAAATCATATAACTGTTTGTCCAATATTTTAATAAATTAATTGTTATGTATAATAATCAATTATACCAAGATTTATACTAATAAATATTTATTTTTATTGGAAATTTTAAAATTGTTATTTTTAGAATACAATACGAAAAGCAGTTAAGACACTCCAAACACTTCACGCCTCGTTCTTTTCTCCTTCATCTTCTTCTTCTTTCCTTTCTCTCTCCGCAACTTCCGAGCAGTTTCTTTGTAGTACCAAACATGGTTTCTCAAACAGTTAGTATCTTTCTTTCTCTGAAATCTGTTTATATATGTTTTTTTAGCTTAGTTTATCTGTCTGTATTTTGGCTAAGAAACAGATAAAAAGCGAAAACTGAAACAACCTTTTCCAATGTTGTTGGAGATTTGTCTCTCCGCGTCTCAACTGTGCGCGTCTTCTGGATTAACTACCCTCCACCATACATAATTTTAGGACTTTTTTTTTTAATAAAAGTGATTTCGTACCTAAAATTAGTAATTTTAGAAAGTATTTCTATTTCAAATTATTAAAATTAAAAAATCATATAACTTTTTGTCCAATATTTTAATAAATTAATTGTTATGTATAATAATCAATTATACCAAGATTTATACTAATAAATATTTATTTTTATTGAAAATTTTAAAATTATTATTTTTAATATACAAAATATAAAACAGTAAATCATACGAAAAGTGTGCCTTTACAAGAAGTAGATCTGGTAAAGACGTCATCACCCGCTTTATTGACCTTATGAGCTCTAGAGTAGGCCGACGTCTGTCGCTTTCTCACTTGATATATATATCAAGTAATTCTGAATTTTATTACATCCCTAACACACACCCGCTGAGATTTAATTGCTTGTTCATTGATGGTCTCACCTGCTTTGAGTCTTTGATACTCAAACTATTCTTGTTGTGGGACATAAATTACATAGGTTTTTGTCGGTTTGTCTAGTTATAAAAGTCCTAAAGGCGTTTGATTTTTAGTGTTGAAGCAAGCACCTATGCTACAACAAGAAAGCTGAAAATTTTTCATAGTATTGTAAAAACTAAAAACATATTGTTGTATGGTGAAGCAGCCGATTGATGATGAAGCATTGGCGAGGCAGAAAGCAATTGATGACTGGCTACCTATTACTTCTTCAAGGGATGCAAAATGGTGGTATTCTGCTTTCCACAATGTCACTTCCATGGTTGGAGCTGGCGTCCTTAGTCTCCCATATGCCTTGGCACAACTTGGATGGTATGTTCCTCTCATATAATGTATGTGCTTAAGGTAATATAAAACCTGTTCTTAATGTGAAAATATTTTTACTTCAGGGGTCCTGGAGTGACTGCGTTAGTTCTGTCGTGGATTATCACACTGTACACTCTATGGCAAATGGTTGAGATGCATGAAGTGGTGCCTGGGAAGCGATTTGATAGGTATCATGAACTGGGTCAACATGCATTTGGTGAAAAGCTCGGGCTTTACATCGTGGTGCCTCAACAACTCATTGTTGAAGTTAGTGTCGGTATTATTTATATGGTGACCGGAGGTCAATCATTGAAGAAGTTTCATGACCTGGTGTGCAAGGACTGCAAAGACATCAAGTTATCGTTTTTCATAATGATCTTTGCCTCTGTTCACTTTGTCCTCTCCCACCTCCCCAACTTCAACTCCATCGCCGGTGTCTCTCTGGCAGCTGCAGTCATGTCCCTGAGGTTAACTACACAATACCACTGTTCCAATCTTAAGCTAAAATTTGTGAGTTTGGACCCATAATTGACTCTAAATGTATACATTGATTGTAATGTAGTTACTCAACCATTGCCTGGTCAGCCTCAATCCACAAGGGTGTTCAACCAGATGTGCAATATGGGTACAAAGCTCAGTCAACTGCAGGAACTGTCTTCAACTTCTTTAATGGTATGGGAGAAGTGGCTTTCGCTTATGCTGGTCACAATGTGGTTTTGGAGATTCAAGCAACAATCCCATCCACACCTGAGAAGCCATCAAAAGGACCAATGTGGAAAGGAGTTGTTATAGCCTACATAATTGTGGCCTTATGCTATTTCCCTGTTGCTATAATTGGCTACTGGATGTACGGTAATTCAGTCCAAGACAACATCCTTATCTCTCTCGAAAAGCCTACCTGGCTTATTGCAATGGCTAACATGTTCGTTGTGATCCATGTTATTGGAGGCTACCAAGTAAGTATATGTCCAACTCTTTTAATATGATGGTTGCTCTTTTCCTCTTCAGATTAACCATCTAAGTTTCGATTTTTTCTATGTTGCAGATGTATTCAATGCCTGTGTTTGACATGATAGAAACTGTGTTAGTGAAGAAGTTGAACTTCAAGCCCACTACACTGCTCCGTTTCTTTGTCCGTAATATTTATGTTGGTAAGTAAATTGTAGAGTTCAACATGTCATTGCAACCATTGACGAGTCTGGAACTTATGTTTCTGTCCTATAATGACAGCATTGACAATGTTTGTTGGCATTACCTTCCCCTTCTTTGGTGGCCTTCTTGGATTTTTTGGTGGATTGGCTTACGCCCCAACAACATACTACGTAAGTAACTTACTCTGCTTTGTGTTAACCATGTAAGAATTGTCATGTTAAGAAGAACATCTTGTACTTGTCTCATGCCTGACTCGGGCATGTTTTATTTTGTTCTTCAGCTTCCTTGCATAATGTGGCTAGCCATCTGTAAACCAAGGAAATTCAGCTTATCCTGGTGGACTAATTGGGTTTGTTGTTCTAACTTCTAAACACCATTACTTTTTTTAATTCTCTTTTGTGCATGCTTTCCATTTGATTTCTCTGAAACCTTACACGTGTTGTTTTAACCAACTGCAGATTTGCATTGTTTTGGGCATTATCTTAATGGTGATTTCACCAATAGGAGGTCTCAGACAAATCATACTTGATGCCAAGACCTACAAGTTCTATTCATAGGCACCATTCCTATACTAATATATGTAACATAAAAAAAGAGAATCCTCAGTTCTCATAAGGAGAGACTAGACTTAGACAAGAGATGTAATTGAGTGAGGAAAAAATTTAAGAGCGTTGGAAACTGAAAAGATGTTCTTGGATTCCTGCAATGCAATAATTTCTACTTATAATATTGCAAACAACAAGAATTTATCATGCTTAATTGCTTAATGTACAAAACAACCATATGAATGTGATTAAGGTTTGAAAAGATTGATGTTTGTGTCAAATCATGCTGTCTAAAGCTGTAAATCTTGTCATGTCATGTTTAAACATTTCTTACAGTAACGATGTCTTATATAGTTGGAAACTTGTTCTTCACTTCTTATTGTTGACAAACACTATTTGACAAGTCCAACATTCTCAGCCTAGAACTGAAGGAAACACAATTTGTGGTTAAACTATCTGGAATCTCTAAAATAGGAGTACAACCCACTGGAAGTCCTGTTGATTGTGGGGTTTGGAGAGATCAAAAAATACGTAGCTTTATTTCCAACTTATAGACTTATTGCAAGGTTTACTAAGGTCTAAAAGTATGCAATTTTATGCATAGAGAGGCATGTGACTCATTTAAGAGACTTACAATATTGACAAACCGAATGGCAAAAAGTGCCAGGTCTCCTAATACTGTTAGTTTGAGTCACTCGACAAGTTATTGACAAGCTAATAGAACCAAAGCCTGTAAGAGAATTGAAGTAATCGAACTTCTGCATTTTCATTAAAACATACAGTAGTGGAGAAGAGTTGTAATAGTATAGTGTAAACCCACCTATATTTAGGCATGCCATTGAAGAAATTAGTGTGAACAACTCATTTTATGTGATCATATCAAAATTCTCTAATGATCTTGTAAATTTAATCTTTAATATTTTAGACAATATTTCAAGTCTAGAATTCACCCAAGATCATCTATAACATAATTGATTCAACCCATTGAATTAAGATTCATGTTATAAGAGAGAGAAAGAAATACTAACATTGGTCTATGCTTAATATATGTGATCCCCTTCTGATTGCAAACACCTTCTCTACGGAGAAAACTTTAACTACTCTTTCCTTCATATTCTTCTCCAATAGTGCAAGAACATAGGTTTCTTTGGTAACTGTTTACTTTTGTGAAGGCTAAGGAAAGGGTTCTTTTATTTATAATAAAGCCCTCGTGATTCTAATATTCTCTACAAGCCCAATAGCCATTATCTTGGGCCCACCTTATATTAGAATCAACCCAAGTAATATGCGTCACACTTTATGATTATTAAATTAAACTAACAATCTCTCACTTGGCCCATGTTACGACTTATGATGTAACAATATAAGTGCGCACCATGTACTGAATCTATCAAGTCATCAAACTTGAATGAATGGCAATGATAGAATCATGGCAGTCACAAGTCAGTTAATGACATAATTCCTTTTATGTATCACAAAATCAACTCAATTCAAAATAACTGCAATTGAGAAACACTATAATTCTCAACTTTAATGTTTTCTTAAAACGTAATTTGTCATCACAATAAAACAATGTGTGTACACAATATAATGTGACAACTAACAAATAAGCAAAACATATCTTTAATTGAATTCAAAAGTGTTAAGAATAATAAAAGCAAAATACCAAATATATGTATATACGTAACATGATCTTATGCTCACAGGGCCTTATTTATAATGTCTATCCTTTCAACATGGCTAATAAATGTTTTAGGCCGTAATTCTTTAATTAACGGATCCACTACCATTAGAACGACGACACCCTAATACCCCCTGGGAGGTTACGGGGGTGCCACGCAAATAACAAAACATATATACAAAACCGAGACAAATCTAAGCGAGACGAAACATTTCATACATGCATTTCAAAATCTTAAAGCAACCATATAGTACATAACATATCATTCATAATGTGCCTATCATATTACATACCATAAATTCAAAGACCAACATGTATTAAGGTTATTACAAACCTTCAAACAAATTGAAAAGTCATACACATTATATACAAGCCCAAAACAAACTCAGAATACGTTTTTCTCAAAATAAGACTCAGAATTTATTGGCCAGTCTTTATAATCTTCGCTCTGAACCTATACGGGGATAAATCTACCGTGCTAAGCATATAGCTTAGTAAATAATAACTGATCTATACATGAAGTGACAACTCATGCTAAACAATTGTTACTCAGTGTCTTAAGTCTCTATTTATACTAAGATCATTCAATTTGGTTCATTATCCTATGAGTTATGCTCAAAATACCTTTGGTTCATTATTCTATGAGTTATGCTCAAAATACCACAGACTATGTACAATTGAAATTTTTTGCTAATGCATGATCATGCCTCCAAGTTGTACACCTTATAACTCTCAATTCCAATATCCACAAATTACAAAATTTTTACCAATTTAAAGCTAAGAGAATAAACTACAACTTTGGTTAAGACATCTTAGTTTAATTCAGCCCACATCAATATAGTTTATTCAATAATCATAGGACATGATTTTTGTCCCTGTTAGTGCTACAACCTAAGCCAAGACTCAATTTCATGCCAATTTTGAAAGTCCTAGAGACAAAATTAAAATTCTAATTCTTCAAGAACATTGTAGAAATATGTCTCAAGTTTAATATGAATTAAGAATCAATTCATTTTAAACTCTACAGATCAGGATATAATTATAATACCAAAGCATGTTCAGTGAAAATTCTCCAGATCATGACATTCTGGCACATCTCACTTTCATCCAATCAATCTCTTTCAAATCAATGCAGATGGCTCTAAATTTTTATGGAGAGAAAAAATGTCTTAAGAGTCTATTGGTTCAATTCTCAAGTCATTTGGAGGTCGAATGACAAAGTTGTAACTAAAAAAATCAACATAGTTTGGTTTTGGTGCAACTAGTCTTCTCTTCTCTCTCTAAAAAAAGCAAGTTTCCTCCTTCATCACCGAAGCTGCAGACTTTTCCACTCTTCTTCCTACTGATTTATTCATTCTACTCCATTTATAACATATATTTTCTACATTTTTACTCCCATTCAAGCTCACCTTATTCTAAAACAACTCAAAATGCAAGATTAAGTACAAATACCAAAACCAGAAATTTTCTCCACTATTCATCGTCTTCAACATTTGTTTACCACATTTTCTGTACTTATCACTTTACTAATTTCTTAGTTTATTCATTTTGTACATAATTAAAACTAACCCTACATTCACTTCCATATCATATCAACTCATTCTCAAACCAATTTGTTTTTTTTTCATAAAATCAATCATAACCTATCAATTTTTTTCCAGATTTTTCTTAAGCATATTTCAACTCTAATTTACATAACCATTTTGACCTCGATAATTGGGTATTTAGGCAACATATTCTGCTAATAAAATGTTACTCAATGTCTTGAAAGTCTAATGACACTAATATCATGCATTTTAGTTCAGTATCCTACAAGTTATACTAAAAAATTCACAGACTATTTTCATAGCTTGATAGAACACCAATTTCAACTTCAAGCCAAATTTCCAGACATTTAAGGACATATTTTGAATTCGATTCTTTCATGAAAAATGTAATTATATGTCTCTAATTTACTATAAATCAAACTCCATCCAATTTGGATATTCATAGATCAAGTTATGGCCTAAATACAGATGTATGTTCAGTAAAATACTGCATATATCATATTCCAATGATTATAATCCTTCATCTTGTTAATCAATCACC
>JANZLD010000236.1:4242050-4253982 GCA_026413575.1 Erythroxylum carthagenense
TCCTCCTCTCTGCTGGCAAGTTACTTCCTTTCTCTTCTTTGCTGACTTAGTTTCTCCTTTTCTCCTCTATGCTGGTTTGGAAATCTGCTCCTTTGAAGATTCGAAGAAAGGAACGTCCTTTGTTCAGCCGATCGAGCCCTAAGGTAACTTCACAGCCACTGATTTCTTTTATTCCTCTTCTCTTCTTGTCTTTGTAAGCTACTGAACATGGTGTAAACGATTTGTATCATTCTTACAAGAACAGTGTATGTATGGTTAGGGTTTATGTATGGAAATGCTATGTTGGTTGTGGGTTCGAAAAATCCTCTATCTCTCTGGTTTTGTGAGTATTTTGGTTTTTTTTTTATGTATGTTGTGTATGTGTGTGACAGAAAACGAAACTACCACTACTACTACTCTTTGATGAAAAACTAAAGAAAACAGAAGTCTGGAAAATGGTTTGAAACTTTGTATTGATAGGTATTTTTTCTCTTACAACTCTCTTACTGCCTAAAAATGAGAAGGATGAGCTTTATATTAGCTCTCCCTCTTGCTGCAGAAACTAAGAACTAGTAAACAAAACTATAGTCTAATGAATAAAGACTAGGCTAGTACAATCTTTCCTGATTAAGCAAAAACACAAAAGCAACTTTCTGATTTCTGTTGTTCTTTGCATATCTGAAACTGACAAAGACAAACACTTAATACTTGCTATAGAAAACAAAAGCTTAGGACAGAGACTTCTTCTTTTGGCAAGACACAAAAGTAACACTTGTTTTCTGATGTGGAGTTTGATCACTTTTCTGTTGTTGCTTGATTCTTCAAGGACCAGAAATAGTACTCCAAATCCGTAAGTCATCAGTAGGTTCAAAATGCTCCAGCTTAACTTCATCTAATCCTGATTTGCTAATTAAACTTCAGTTTTGATTCTGCACTTTTTGTTCTGCATTTCTTCTTGTCTTTGATCTCCATTTTTCAACTATCCGAAATCATTACAGCTACATCTTTCTTCTCATCATCTTCCTTCTTGCATTAAATTCCCTTAATCAGAATTTGATCTGCATTTTCCTGATTCATGCACTTTTGAATTATGTCAAGCATCATCATTTTTAGCTTCCATTTGCATCTGAATTCCTTCTGCTTCCCTCTCAGCTTCTTCTTCTTCTTGATTTTTACTGACATAGCCAATTCCTCTACTATTCTTAGTAGTTCAGGTTTCACAAGACAATTCAGCTCAACACAAACTAATTGGACAGAACTAGTGCAAATGCACAGGACTTTCAACTTTGGGAATAAGGAGCAAGAGTGTTGAGTTCAAGTTTTCCGAAATTTCATCCTTAAAGAAGGCTTCTTGTACCATAGTAACCAACAATGGGTCGACAAATTCCATTGACTTTGGTAGAAAAGTGCGGGAAATCCATCATTTCCAGCTGTTTTCATCGGACCCATGGCAAACAGAGCCTAGTGCGCTTCAGTATGGTGCATGGGATTCATGACGTGCTGCGTATCTCGGTCTGCGATAAGAGCGAATTTACCCTAGGTGTGTGCTGGCGAAGTTCCCCCTCCTCTGTGGTGTATAGGTCGATGAAGAAATGGATTACTACTGGCACAATGTCGGCACGTCATTTCACCAATTGTTACCTTCAAGCTTCAACATATTGACACGATTTTGCTATCTCCGTGCTCTTATTTTTGCATGAAAATAAGAGGTATTACGATCTCCAAACTAAATCCAACCATAGCTCACCCGTTGATGCCACAAGTGTAAAAAATACGTGGTAGCCTTCATTCTCTACCCTTTGGATGCGTCCATCCACCACTATACATGGGATTAAAGGTTTAGTAAGATCGAGTTCCACTGCTACTCTTGTGAACTTTCCTCTGTCTTCGACGATAGTATTATAGTCAATCCTAATGACGTTGCCCACTAATTTGCTAATGGCAAGGAACGTGCTCTTGTTATAGTAATGGAGGGGCATACCAGGGAACGTCACCCAAGCTACTATCGCAGTTGGTGTAACATCAGAGGTAAAGAACGCTAGACTCCAGGGCTGGATTGTTAAGTATGTGTCACGCACTATCTAGGGTCCTCCCACAAGAACATTGACGTAATCGCTTAATAGTTGGAATTTAACCAAAAAATAATGATTTTCTAGATCCACCACGTTATACTTGCCCATCGACTTTAGTAATGTTTGAATACGAGTCTGCAGTGCTCGCACTTCCATCACTCCTCCCAACAGTCTAGCAACAACTGTTTGCTTGAGAGCAGTAGCTAAAGTGTTCTGAATCCTCTCAAAGAACTGAATAGTTAGAATAGTGGTCCCTTCCTTAATCTCTACATCTTTTGGCTGTAGAGCTACATCTAGCTCTTTGTCTAAGTCAAGATTTGGCTCTTTATTCCTAGTTCCCAAATGTATCTCTTTAAAGGAAGGTAACGGTGACCTATTCTCTGACTTCATCGCCTTATCTTCTAAAGCTCTGAACTTGACCTTCTTCATGTTTCGTTCATCGTTGTCGGGTGGGGGAAGGAGTCCTTAAGTTCCCATGTTCGATATCTTAGCTTTTCGTACACAAATGTTTTTATACTTCTAAGTTATTAATTATTATAACAAACAACAATGACATTCAATTCAAACTACTTAAATTAAAGTTCTTTTTTTTTATGTTGGTTTGAGTTTAGAATAGTGTAATCATGTTATCTTGAAACCCACACTGTGCAATTATTTTTGAACTTTGATTGTGGATTTCTTGTTTCCTTACTCTAACAATGTTTCATTTGTCTTCTAAGCTACGACCAAACAAGATTGGAGATTAGAGATAATCGGTATTAACTTTAACTAACCAAGTCTCCTTACCTTTATTTAATATTACATTTGTATACTTAGCAATATCTAAGTTAATTATTAAAATTTTAAGTTTGGATAGATGGTAATTATATTATGCTCCAAACTCGAATTGTTCAAAATAATATTATCATTTTAAATTTAAAGTGAGAGTTTAGAGCATTTGAAAACAATCTCTCTACTAATTAAGGGTAAAACTGCATACTATTAGACCTTCTTAGGTTTCACGTTTTAGCATTATTTTTATTTAGTTGTTGTAGTTCACAACATCTAGATTAACTCTTAACTTAAATTTAACCCCTAACTTTAAGTCATATAAGCCTTTTTGTCATTTTTATTATAACCTATTAATCAATTAATTATGATCATTAGCTTTAATTATATGCTCTTTTTGTTAAACAAATGGAAATTAATTTTTTATAATAAATAACCAACACCTTAAACTCTAAAATTTTAGGAACTCTTTAACATCTTAGAATATAATATTCCTTTTGTTTATATTAATATGCTCTAATTTGATTATTCAACTTGGCCATTATTCAAAGTAATTAATTTATATTGATGATTACTTTTTTTTCCCATACAAATCTTATAACAAATAAAAATTTAATTGAAAATTTCGATGGGTTCTTCCCACTAAACTTAGCCAATTCACTAACTTTCTATGATCTTCTAAATTATCATTTATTATACATTCAATTCACAAACAACATTTATTGCATATTTCTATGACAAAATATTATGGTAATGTCAATCAATCTTTTAAAGGAAATTATATATGAAAATTCATAAATCTAAATCTTGTGGAAAATAATTCAATAAATAATAAATATGCTTTATTTAAAATATTTAAATATTTAAAGTAAAAGAGCATAAAGATAAGCAATTATGATAGGAATATGATGTTAAAATACCTTTTCCAGATACAAAAGAATTCTATATAACACAACTATTCGAGTTTTTACATTAAAAAAGCATTCACAACTTTGTTCCAGTAATTTGTTAGCCCTACCTAATCTTCTCTCTGTCAATCACGTACACTAGGGTTATCTACAATTTATCAATCTCCTAAAAAATAGTAACAAGAGGTATGTTACCTGCTTAGTAAAAGTAACTAACTGTATCCTTAAAATCAAATAACTAAATCTATAAATATAAAGCTTAGTCAAATGATTAAAACATTAATATAATACGAAGAAACCAACATTACTCAATATAATCCGAACAATTAACAAACATCTTAAAATTTTACCAAACAATGATTAACACAAATATTAATTTATAACTATCATTTATGCTTTATCCCATAATTAACTTAATTGGGAGGCTTACATTCAATAGTCTGTCGACTCATCTTTATTCATCATAAACTCTCATCAAGTGAAAATATAATTAGATATATAAATATCGCCACAAGGTATCTCAATTTCTTAATTTCACTTGGTATTACGGTACTACACTAGTACCTAGCTATCGATACACGATATCCCCAAGAATCATGATATCCTAGTACTACTCCTGTACTAGCCATCGGTACAGGACATCCTCAAGATTCAAGATGCCCCTATACTTGCTCCACAAATAAATACATAGCCATCACTCACTCATATCGACACAACCTATCAATTTGAGACCATCAAATGAAGCTTATCCTAGGCAAGTCACATATTCTCAATTTTCACCATTTATTCACAAAATATTACCAGTTAGTCTCTATTTAATAACACATTTTTTCTGAATTAACAATTGATACCCCTCAATATACATAACAAAATATAAACACGAAACACCTTGTAATTCATGTATGTAATTATTGATTATTAATTTAATTGATGACTAATTCAAAAATATAATTCATTATGAAATAATTTATTATTAACAAAATATTATTAAAAGAATACAGTCCAAGGTTATCCTTATCTCAATTTCAAACTCAACTAATTAATATTCCAATTTACTTCTTAATCAGACCTTCGAACCTAAACATTACAAAAATTCTATCAGACTAATTAACTAAAAATTTCAACTCAAATACACTTAATAATCCAACATTATTCTCTTTTCCACTTTATTCTTATTTACAAAACTAATATCTTCGCTAACCTAACTACCATAATTACTAAAATATCCTTAACTAATTAAAAGTCCTATTTTACCATCATTTATTCGATTAATACCAAAAATAACCTTCTTTGAACCTAATTCCAAAGTTACCCTTAACTATTTTCATTTCCTATTTTACCCCTTAATGCAACTTAGATTTTTGAATATTGTACTCACTCATCTTCTCCTATCTCCTCATCTTTTCTCATTTTTTAGCTACTTTTTCTCCATTTTTCTTATCTCTTTCATGACTTTAATTTGCCTCAAACAATTATAACATGCAATGCAACCATAAACTAGTGTAGGATCAATAAAAATCACAAAAAAGACATAAAATATTTGCTGGAATTTTATCTATATGTTAAGAGATTTTAATGTTGTTGACCTCTATAATTTCCTACAAATTTGTTGCAAAATAAACACAATGAAGAAATCTATGCGAGAAGGGTCACATGCAAGAGAAAGAATGGTGCATTTAGATACACTTACCAATTGAAAAATGAAGAGAAAGATGAAGAAGAGCTAACTTCGCTGGTGTTCTCATCATTTTCTAGTTGCTAGCCTATCATACATGTTTAATAGTTTATGGGCTGGGCTGTTTTTATTTTATGGGGTACAGAAACTAAAAGTGACTTTTTATACGATGAAGCAGCTGATTGACGGTGCAGCATTGACAAGGCATAAGGCAATTGATTAGTGGCTACCTGCTACATCTTATAGAAATGCAAAATGGTGGCATTCAGCTTTCCACAACGTCATTACTATAGCTGAAGTTGGGGTTCTCAGTCTCCTACATGCAATGGCAAATCTTGGATGGTACATTCCCTGTCACACAATGGATGTGCTTAAGGTAATATAAAACTTGTCTCAGTGTGAAAAAGATTTTTTCTTCAAGGGGTCTTGGAGTGGTTGTGCTAGTTCTGCCATGGGTCATCACACTGTACACTCTATAAAAAATGGTTGAGATGCATGAAATGGTGCCTGGGAAGCGATTTGATAGGTATCATAAATTGGGTTAACATGCATTTGGTGAAAAACTCAGGTTTTACATCATGGCTCCTTGATAATTTATTGCTAAAGTTAGTGTCGGTATTGTTTGTATGGTCACTGGAGGCAAGTCACTGAAAAAGTTCCATTACATGGTGTGCAAGGACTACAAAGTTCCATATTGATCTTTGCCTGCGCTCAATTCGTCCTCTTCCACCTCCCCAACTTTGACTCCATCGCTAGTGTCTCTCTGACAGCTATAATCATATCCTTGAGGTAAACTACAAAATACACATTATTTCAATCTTATGCAAAAATTTGTGATTTTTAAGCTAAAATTGACTTTCAAATGTATCCGTTTATTGTGATGTAGTTAACCATTGTCTGGTCAGTCCATGAGGGTGTTCAACCAGGCGCAATATGGGTACAAAGCAAAGGCAACTGCAGGAACTGTCTTCAACTTCTTTAGTGCCTTGGGAGATGTGGCTTTCGCGTATGTTTGTCACAAAGTGGTTTTGGAGATTTAAGCGACAATGCCATATACACCTGAGAAGTCATCAAAAGGACTTATGTGGAAAGGATTAGTTGTAGCCTACATAGCGTGACCTTGTGCTATTTCCCTGTTGCTGTACTTGGCAATAGGATGTATGGCAATTCGGTCCAAGAGAGCATCCTTATCTTGCTTGAAAGCCTGTCTGGCTTATTGCAATAGCTAACATGGAGGCTAGCAAGTATGTATATGTCCAACTCTTCTAATATGAGGGTTTCTCTTTTCCTCTTCAGATTCACCAACTAAGCTTCGTTTTTTTCTGTACTGCCGATGTATGCAATGCTCGTGTTTGACATGATAGGAACTGTGTTCGTGAAGAAGTTGAACTTCAAGGCTACTAGGTTGCTTCGTTTCTTTATCTATAATATTATGTTGGTAAGTAAACTGCAGAGTTTAACATGTCATTTCAGCCATTGACGAGTCTGGAACTTATGTTTATGTCCTCTAATTGCAACATTGACAATGTCCATTGACATTACCTTCCCCTTCTTCTGTGGCCTTCTTGAATTTTTTGGTGGACTGGCTTACACCCCCAACAACATACTACGTAAATAACTTTGTTTTATGTTAACCATGTAAAAATTGTCATGTTAAGAAGAACATCTTGAGCTTGTCTTATGCCTAATTCAGGCATTTTTTGTTTTGTTCTTCAGCTTCCTTACGTGATGTGGCTTGCTATCTATAAACCAAGGAAATTCAGCTTATCCTGGTGGACTAACTGGGTATGTTGTTCCAACTCCTAAACACCATTGCCTTTTTCTTTTCTTGCGTGCTTTCCATTTGATTTATTTGAAACCTTACGTGTGTGGTTTTAACCAACTACATATTTGCATTGCTTTTGACGTTCTCTTGATGGTGATTTCACCAATAGGACGTCTGAAGCAAATCTCAAGCCAAGACCTACAAGTTCTATTCATAGACACCATTCCTATACCAATATATGTAACATAAAAAAAAAAGAGAATCCTCAATCCTCATCTGGAGAGAATATATTGTGACAGAAGATGATAGTAATAATTGAGCAAGGCAAAAATTTAAAAGCATTAGAAATGGGAAAGATGTTCTTAGATTCTTGCAATGCAATGTAGCCTGTCATTACAATCAGGAAAATTTCTCCAAGAACTATAAGAAGTATCCTCAAGGTCCTTACTGTGTCGTTTGATGTTTTTATTTTTTTCTTCCCATGTTTGCTATGGTTGATCAAATAGGACCTCAAATTTCTACTTATAATATTGCAAACAACTAGAATTTATCATGTTTAATTGCTTTGATGTATAAAACAACGATTTGAATGTGATTAAGGTTTGAAGAGATCGACTTTTGTGTCAGATTATGCTATCTAAAGTCATTACTCCTGTCCTGTCGTGTTTAAACATTTCTTATAGTTGGATACCTATTCTTCACTTCTTATTGTTGACACACACTATTAGACACGTCCAACATTTTTAGCCTAGAACTGAAGGAAACATAGTTTGTGGTTAAACTTTCTTGAATATGTAAAATAGGAGTACAACCCACTAAAAGCCTGCTAATTGGGGGTTTAGAGAGATCCTAAAATACGCAGCCTTATTTCTACCTGATAGACTTATTACAGGGTCTATTGAGGTCCAAAAGTACACAATTTTATGTATAAAGAGGGACGAGATTCATTTAAGAGAGTTACAATATTGACAGTTCAAGTGAAAAAAAGTGTCAGGTCTCCTATTACTATTAGTTCAAGTCACTTAGCAAGTTATTGACAAGATGATAGAATCAAAATCCTTAAGAGAATTGAAGTTATCCAACTTCTGCATTTTCATCAAAACTTACAAGAGTGGAGAAGAGTTGTAATAGTATAGCTGGAGCAATCATAAACCCACCTAGATTTAGGCATGCCATTAAAGAATTTAATGTGAGCAACTCATTTTTATGATATCAAAATCATCTGATGATCTTGTAAATGTAATCTTTAATATTTTAGACAATATTTCAAATCTAGAATTCACCCAAGATCATCTATAACATAATTGATTCAACCTATTTAATTAAGATTAATGTTATAAGAGAGAGAAAGAAATACTAACCTTGATCTATGCTTAATATGTGTAATCCCTTTCTGATCGCAAACATCTTCTTTACGAAAAGAACTTTATCTACTCTCTCTTTCTGCTTTTCTTCGTTATTCTCCAATCGTGCAAGAGCGTAAGTTTGTTGGTAACTGTTCACTTTTATAAAGGTAGAGGAAAGGGTTTTTTTATTTATAATAAAACCCTAGTAATTCTAATATTCTCTACAAGCCCAACAACTATTATCTTAGGCCCACCTTATATTAGAATCAACCCAAGTAATATGTGTCACACCTTTATGATTATTAAATTAATCTAGCAATCTCTCACTTGACCTATGTTATGACTTATGATCCAACAATATAAGTGCGCACCATATACTGAATCTCTCGAGTCATCAAACTTGAATGAATTGAAATGGTAGGATCATGGTGGTCACAAGTTAGTTAACGACATAGTTCTTTCTATGTATCACACAATCAACTCAATTCAAAATAATTGTAATTGAGAAACATTATAACTCTCAACTTTAATGTTCTCTTAAAATGTAATTTGTCATCACAATAAAACAATGTGTGTACACAGCATAATATGACAACTAACAAATAAGGAAAACATATTTTTAATTGAATTCAAAGGTGTCAAACACAATAATAGCAAAAAACCAAACATATGTATATACATAACATGATCTTATGCTAACAAGGACTTATCTATATTGACTATCCTTTCAACATGGCTAGTAAATGTTTTAGGCGATAACCCTTTAGTTAACGGATCCGCTACCATTAGAACAATTCCAACATGCTCAATTGACACTTTATGTTTTTGCATTTCTTCTTTGACTGACAAGTATTTCAAATCTATGTTTTTAACACCCTTAGAATACTTGTCATTTTTAGAGAAAAAGATAACTGTAGAATTATCACAATAAATTCTTAACAATCTAGCTATACTGTTGACAATACCTAGTCCTAAGATAAAGTTCTACAACCATAATATTTAAATAGTAGCCTCAAAGCACGCCATAAATTTAGCCTCCATGGTGAAAGTAGCAATGATAGATTGTTTTCCACTTTTCCAAGAAATTGCCCCTCCTGCTGGTTGGAATAGATAACTGAAGGTAGATTCCCTTGAGTCTATACAATCAGCATAGTCTGAATTTGAAAAATAAATCCCTTCTAAGAGATCCGATTTCCTGTATGTGAGTATATAATCCTTAATTCCTTGTAAATATCTAAGAACTTTCTTTACAGTTTTCTAGTAGTTCAATTTGGGATTACTTTGATATCAACCTAACATTCCAACAAAAAAATTGATATATGGCTGAGAACAAGTTTGAATATAAATCGGACTCCCAATTATAAATGCATAGGGAATAAATTTCATTACCTTCTATTTTAAATCATTCTTGTGACATTACATTTCATTATTTTATCACTTTTTTGAATTGGAACTAACCTTGTCGAGCATTTTTTTTCATCCTAAATCTCTACAATACTTTATTGATATATCCTTTTTGAGACAACCCTAATAATCATCGTGCCCTGTGATGGAATATTTATATTCCAATCACATGGAATGTCTCACCCATATCTTTTATTTCAAAGTTATTAGGGAGAATTTTTTTTACATCATATAACAAGCCCAATCATTAGCAACCAAAAGAATATCATCAACATATAATACCAAAATAGTGAACTTGCTCCCCTGACGTTCATATAGATACACCTATCAACAATGTTTTCGACAAAACCATAAGAGGTAATAGTATCGTTGAATTTAAGATACCACTGTTAGAAAGCTTGTTTCAAAGGATTTATTGACTTCATTTACATACCATATTTTCCTTTTCTATAGTTATAAACCTTCTGATTGATCCATATAAACTTCTTTTTCTAAGTCACTATTCAAAAAATTGGTCTTTACATCCATTTGTTGAAGCTCTAAATCATAGTGAGCTACCAATGTCATAACAATTGTTAAAGAGTCCTTTGAAATTGAAGAGAAGGTCTCTTTAAAAACAATGCTATCCTTTTGAGTACAACTTTTTGGCAAGTCTGACTTTGTACCTTTCAATATTACCTTTCGAGTCCCTTTTGTTCTTAAAGACCCATGTACAACTCACTTGCTTTGAGCTTTTAGGTAACTCGACTAGTTCCCAGACTATATTATCATCTATAGATCTTAACTTTTCTTTTATAACATTGAGCCACTTTTTATAATTTTTACATTTTGCAACTTCTTTAAATGAGTTTAGATCCTTATCAGTGCTCAAGTCACAATTGTGGTCGAGTAAATATACCATATAGTCATTTGATATACCTAATCTTTTCTCCCTTGTAGACCTTCACAATGCTACTTCTTGTGGTATCACTTGATCATTTGTGACTTGCACATTATTTATCAATTCATTATTGGTGTTTCTTTTTCTTCCAAGTCTTTCTCCAAAATTTTATCATCACTGTTGTTTCTTAAATATAACTCCATCAAATGTTTCCACATCACAAAATTGTTTTTGCCATCAAACTTGAAAATAGATAATTGCATTGGTTGAACT
The DNA here is from genome assembly GCA_026413575.1 of Erythroxylum carthagenense. Taxonomy (NCBI): domain Eukaryota; kingdom Viridiplantae; phylum Streptophyta; class Magnoliopsida; order Malpighiales; family Erythroxylaceae; genus Erythroxylum; species Erythroxylum carthagenense. The sequence goes on from JANZLD010000236.1 coordinate 4,253,121, forward strand.
TCATTTGTTGAACTTAAGGCCATCTTGATCTACTTAAATACTCCAACCTTACACCAAGTGTTGACAACGAAAATTGCTTAGAAAATGAATTTTGAAATCCAATTACACACACACAATTTTATTGATTGAGAGAATAAATTGTACAAAGATAAACTCACACACTACAATCTCTCATAACTCAAAAACCAGTTATGTGTTACTTTGTTGAAGCTAACAACTCAAACTTTTATTAGTCTCACACTATTTCCTTGTATGCATATATTTCTCATCATATGGCCAATGACCATATTTATAGGCTTTTAAAGTTGAGATAATTGGCAATTTGTAACAAAAAAGATAAGTTCAATTTGAATTGTTAAATTGACCAAGTCAATTTACAACTCATAAGCTTCATGCACTACAAGGAAAATGATGATTTGCGACCGAATTTTTCCGACGGAAATAAAACCTTTGGAATCAGCGACCGAAAATACGTCAACGTCGGAGAATTTGGTGAACAGCGAAATTTTTTCCGACCGAAAATATTTCGGTCGGAGAATTTGACCAATTGTTTTCCGACGGTTAATTTCCGTCGGTGAGGGGTCGGTGAAATCCGCGCCCTTGACTTAAGTTGGACGACGTCGTGTTGGTTAAAACCAAAACGACGTCGTTTTGATCTTATATTAGGGCTGCAGGCGTCTTCTTCTTCCTCTCCCCGCTCTCTTCCTCTCCCCGCGCGCAGACGCTCTCTTCCTCTCCCTTCTCCGATCGTCTTCTTCGTCGTTGGTCGCCGCCGGTTGTTCCTCGTCGATCGCCGGAAGCCATTCATCCTTCGCCGCACGCCAACGTCGCCCCTCCTCCTCCTCTCCGACAGCTACGTAGG
>JANZLD010000236.1:4259321-4279911 GCA_026413575.1 Erythroxylum carthagenense
GTGTAGACCTCCAATTGGGGTGATTCTTGATTCGTTATAAACTAGAGAGAGAGGTCTACAATTGAGGTGAAGAAAGAAAGTTGAATTCAGGTTTTAAGATCTCAATTTGTGAATGAAAGTTGATTTTAGATTGCTATTGCACCCTAAGGGTTGTTTCTTGATAATTGGGGTTTTAGAAACTGAACATAATGGGTGAATTTTGATCTGGAGAATAGTCACACTGATTTTGAGGTTTTTCTTGGGAGTATCCTAGTGGGTACGACTTGGTGAATGGACTGAATGATAGAATTGAAATTGGTAGGGTTCCGAAATATGTCATTGAAATGAAATGAGTCATTATTGATAAATTGAGTGAAAGTTTAGATTTTGACAAAAGAATGTGGAAATTGGGAAATAGCGCCGGGAAGGTCATGAACATGCATCGTACATTTTATCTTTAAGACATGTGCATCATTGAATTATTTTGATTGTGTATTTAGTAATGGGAAATTGTTTTGACTGTTATAGTGGCACCGTTGGAACGACATTCCATATATATTGCTGGGAGTTCCAGGCAGTAGCTCGGAAGTTACAGGTGAGTAACCTAGTTGGTTCCTTAATCTTTGTGTGTTTAATTACGTGCTTATGTCATGTGGAAGAATGGAGGGTTATATGTCTGATTGTTATTGGTTTCGGACCACAGGTGTCCGAAGTATCAGGAATTTGCTATTGAAGTGTTATACGTGAGTAATTAATGTAAATTGGGCATGTGTTAAATTGGCAATTGGAACATGTACATTTCATGCATAAAATGATGATCAGATAAAGACAGTTGTGATTGGAGCAGCCAATGTATTTGAGAGCTTTAAGCTCAACACACAGGACCTCAGGTCCAACGTATTTTAAAGCCACTGGCTCACCGTATCAGGGCATATCATGCCCAACGTATTCAGAGCCTCAGGCTCAACTCAATGTGCCCATCACTGGGACAGTTTCAGGTGCACGGTCACAACAACGTAACAAAATGAAAGTATCACATGCGCATTGAATACAAATGTTTAAGTGTGAACTGTGTGAAAGGCGAACTGCCTTATATTTGGGAAATGACATGCATGTGATAAATGATATTGTGTGATTTTCTGTGTACTGCTTGTATATGCATGAGTTGGGTGGACCATCGATGATGGTTTCTCGCTGAGTTCGCAAACTCACCCAACATTGCAATTATTTTTCAAGAATTGAAGAGTACCCCGTTAGACAAACGGGAGTATGTCTACTTTGTGAGAGTCAGAGTTTGAGGTCGGGATCAATTCGCATCTGCATTAGTATCTTTCGGGTTTTGTGTAAAATTTGTGTTTCTGCAAAATAGTACTTGTTATGCCAGTGGGCCCCAATCGGCCAATGCCTTATTTGTAATGTGTTTACCGAAAGTGTTAAATATTGTTGAGTGTCTTTTTATGACTGAAACTGTGTTATGATCGCGAATGATTTTGAACTAGCGGGCCCAGATCGTTTATTGAGTGTCGCGCGTAACTGTATTTCAAAGAAAATAAAAAAATAAATGTCATATCGAGTTTCGAATTGTAATTGAATGCTCTAGCATACCACCTTCGTGAGGCACGGGCTCCAATATCACCCTTGATGACGAGTTTGGGTCTTGCGGGAGTGGGATGCTACATTTGGGTCATTAGAGCTCCAGAAATTATCAAAACACTGAAGTATATTCAATAGAATAACACCAGTATATAATACTTAAGAGCACACTCATTGTACCTGTCCCACCTTTTCCCCTCAATCTTTCTTAATTAATTTCAGATAGCTTTGATTTTTGGTGGAAATATAGAGAAAGGTCTTACGAATCCAATGGTTTAAAAATCAAGTCATTTGGAGGTCTAGGGAAGGAGTTATGGTCAAAAGAAGCAACTATGTTTATGACCTCAATCATATTGAACCTGTTTTGGGAAAACAGCCATAACTTTCTGTAGAAATTTCTGCTTAAGGTGTTCTTTAAATGGTTCGAAAGAGGACATGAATAAATACAATTTTTATGAAGATCTCAAAGGCCAAATCTTTAATCTGAGGGGTCAAAAATAAAGCAGACGATGCATGACATCATTTTGAGATGATGATGACATCATCAGATGATACTGATTGGGAAAATTGTCATAACTTTCCCTACAGACATCGGATTAAGGATTTCTTTATATGGATGGAAATAGAATTTCAATAGTTGCAACTCTTATGAAGATCTCAAAGGCCAATTTGTTCTGAGGGGTCAAAAACAAAAGCAGACAATGATGACATCATTTTGAGACGATGATGACGTCATCAAATGATTCAGATTGGGAAAATTACCATAACTTTCCCTATAGATATCGGATTAAGGATTTCTTTATATAATTGGAAAGAGAATTTCAAGAGCTACAACTCTTATGAAGACCACAAAGGTCAATTCTAACGTTTTAAGGGTAGAAAATGGATAAGAAGGTAACAATAAATAGTAACTGAGACGCAAAAAGTCAAACTGAGATGGAAGCAAAAGCAGACGGTCAAACTGAGACGCAAAAAGTCAAATTGAGATCATAACTTTTGACTCTGATGTCTAAATTTTTTATATAATATACCGTTGGAAAGATAAAAGAAAGATATATAACTTTCTAGAAGGAAACTTTACTCAAATATATTTATATCAATCCCAAATTTGCCCCTAAAATCTGAAGACAAATTTTTCATTCATACATCAATACTACACCCAATTCTTCACTTCATGACAAATTTTGAGACTCTTAGACACAGAATTGAAATTCGATGTCTTCATACAAAATGTAACCATATATCTCTAATTTAATCTAAATTAAGAATCATCTTGTTTGGATGACTAGAGAAAACGTTGTGGCTAAAAGACTGAAGCATGATCAGTCAACATTGTCCAGATCACCACCAAATCTTATTTCTAAATCTTTCCTTATCACAACTCATACCATGATCACTCTTTCTACTCCTCATTTTCAATAAAATCACATTTAATACCTTTTATACTCAGAAGTTGTCAATGAATGCATGTATCACTTTTTATGTGAAAATATTCCATATGTATATGCATATATGCTAACATGATGCATAAGCAAAAGAATGCATTGTCTTAACTTCTCTTTGAGCTCATAAATATTGAAAATTTGGGTCCTAACCCTTAAAATAGGGAGGGGATGTTATATTATTCATATTAAGTTCCACTTGTTCATCATCAATCCGAACAATGAAGTTGTCTTTATTGACATCTACCAAAGCTCATCCAGTGTTAGAAAATGGTATGCCCAGAATTAGTGGACAGTTTGGATCCTCTTTAAAGTCTAGCATAACAAAATCCAAAGGAATTATAAACTTGTCCAATTTTATAAGAACTTCCTCCGCCACACCAAACGGCTTCTTATTGATTGATTTGCCAACTAAATTAGCATAGAAGTTGGCTTCATATCACCTAGCCCCAATTTCCAGAAAATTGACAAAGTCATAAGATTAATACTTATACCTAAATCACATAAACATTTAGAAAACTCTAAATTACTAACTACATAGGGTATAGTAAAACTCCCTGGATCTTTTAACTTTGAGGGCATGTTATTGGTAATTAAAGAGCTACAACTTTAAGTCATGGCTACCATTTGATTATCACCCAAAGTCTGCTTGCTTGATAATATGTCATTGAGAAACTTCATGAAGTGGGTGTGATCTTTAAAGCTTCCATAAAAGGCAATGTAATTTGCAATTTCTTTAATGTTTCTATGATCATTGCAAATTGTCTATCTAATTTATTCTTGTAAATTCTTTGTGGGAATGGTATTTTTGGTAAGTAAAGTAGAGGAGGAATATAGAGAGGGCCCTTATTCTTTTCTTTATCTTTCTTCTACTTCTCTTTGTTTCTATAAGATGGGTTTCATCTTGGTTTTCCGCTAGTTCTTCTAGCTCTTTCCCATTCCTAATCGCGATAGCCTTAAATTGCTTTCTTGGATTTGCTTTGGTATTGCTCAAAAGGCTTCCCACAAACTTCTTATAGAGAATGCATTAGTAACTGGCCCATTTAAACCTTTAGATTGTGAATGGAAGAGGCCCGAGTCTTCACTACTTGCTCGAATTTCCCTTCCATCCTCATAAGTTTGTCCGTTAACTCATCCAACTTGAAATCTCATAAACTGGACTTGTAATTCTAAAATACCAACAAGCCTTGAGATCCCATTTGATTCCCTACATTGTTAGACCAAAAGAAATCTAGGTGGTTCTACAACCTAGTATTGTATAAGTTTGAATAAGCATTGTTACCTCTTTGACCACATTGTGCTTCGTTGAAGTGGAATTATTGCGACACATTGTTGCTTTCTACTAGGAAGCAACCATTTGTTATATAGCTCTTTTGTCAGTATAGTTTGCATATGTGTTGAATTACATTTAATGGATAGAAAGAAGTGCTTGTTAGGCTGTTTAATTACTTGGAGAGGTTGTCAATTTTATCCTACAATGTTGTCACTAAATCTACAGTAATCATTCATTTTAGATCCTAGAAGGTAGACTACTGTATACATTTAACAGTTCGTGTATCGCTTGCACTAGTGGTTGTGTTATACCTTGATGATAAGTGCTAAATCCTAGCCTCATGAACTCCATACTTTGCTCTCTATGATGTATTTCCTCCACCATAGTCCTTTCTATCTTTTCTTGGCGTTTAACTCTTCAAATTCATCATTCAAACTTTTTTCTCTTTTTATTTTTTAAAAATTTCTTAGGATTGGATACCTCAATCACACAAGAAAAGGTAACAACTCCTTTAATCAAAGGAATTCAAATGGTCCTAATGCTAAAATCCTTGGCATTGGCATCAAAAACTTGTTAAGCAAGTTTTATATCTAATAAAACTCTCAATAAATCATAAGCATACGAATTGTATCTTGTAGTATAAGAGGTTATCGTTCCCACAAGTATTATGCAAGAGATATAATTTGAACCTAACTTTGTCTAAGTTATTCAGAAATTGATTTAAATTTAATTTAAATAATAGAAATTTAAATAATATTAAAACAAAGCAAATAAGTAATTAAACAATGAGCTGCAAATAAAATTAGGGTTTTAACTGAGATTGAATCATAAGGAGTTATTCTTTCCTTATTTTGTTTCCTTTAATCTTGTTGATTCAATTATATGTTTGATCCTAGATTTCCTAATGTATTGAATACTTTTTCTTAAGATCTAATCAATTAATCCTAATTGAATTTGAAAATTCCATATTTGCAGCCTCTAGATTCATAAAAATATCCCTAACATTTTCAATTAGATTTGAAGCTATTTAAAGGATAATTAACTTCTCAAACAAGATTTCTCTTCGATTGATTGTTAATTTGATAATTGCAAGTCTATTAAATTGTCAACTCTCATTGTACATTCTAACAATAATACTTTTGACTCACTCTCCAGATTTTTTGCATAAACAATTATAACAAACATCTTGAAATATATTGAAGTCAACAATAAATAAGGTCAGAAAATAAATGTAGAATAATTCCTAATATGATTTTAGAGCTCTATAGACATGTTAAACATATTATAAATCAAATTACACATCAAGGATAACAAAAGAAACAAGGGATAAATAATAAAAACTTTATCTGCTCCTTGACCTGGCATTCTAGAATTTTTAAAGCTTTCTTGATCTCTCCAATTTAATCCACTTTGATTCAATGATTGTTGCATTTTTTGGTATGATTCACATTCTTAAATAGTTTATTATGATCTTGGGGTGTAACTAGGTTTATCCCACTTTGATTTGTTCCAAAAAAAATCTTAAACCCTACAACCAATGAAAAAAGTTGCGCCTACTGATGTGTGATTAATTTTTTATACATTCATTCCTTACACTTAGTGATTATTGTTGTGAAATGCTTAAGATACTCATTTAAGTTCATATTTGGTATTAGGTACAAGTTGGAAGCAAAAGAGCTAAAATGAGTTAAAAGCATGTTGTTTTTGAGCCATCATCTTTTTATTAGCACTCATTTGTCTTTATGGACAAATGCATAAACTAGATCTAGGTATGATTCTAAGAATCTTTTCTATACTTTGACCTAATAATCAAATCTAGTCCTTGGAATAGTAGGAATTCTTAAATTATAACTATATTCTCTCAAGCTATATAGTCCTTATTCTAAAATTAATTTGACCAAAATCTTATTCTAATTAAAACAACCTTAGAGTGCATTAACTCAATTGGTGAATTCCCGTGATAGGTTTCAGCCTAACATAGAAAGATCTTGTAGTTCTATCTCTGGCAACCTATATAAAACTCATTATATATATAGTGATCTAATCATACAGATCATCTCTTGACTTAATGTACGGATTCAAGTATTGAATCTTTAACTCTCTTTCTTATAATTCAACATAATATCTAGACATAAACAAATCTTAAGAAAACTAAAAATTTTATAAAATCAAAGTTCCAATTTAAAATCTTGAGCCCTCAAGTCAATCACATCTAGATATATATCCAATTATTTCATGGTAAAATAGGGAAAACCACATAAAAACAAGAAAGAACAAAAGAAAGAGAGAGCATCCTCATAGTTCTTATATCTTTGAAGTTCTTATTAGATATTGATGAATTTCTTTTTCCTACATTCAAGGTTGTATTGTCTCTTAATCTTTAACTAGTTTACCTTACTCTTAATGTTGGACCCCGATTTCGAAGCCCAACATTCGAAGCTATAAAACGTGAGCAAACACATTGGGAACCTCAAACCGGAATCACGATTTGACTTCTTCAGAAAAATTTGTTTCCCTATGTCTCTAGTTTACTCTACATTGAAAATCATCTCAATTGGAACCCTACAGATCTAGATATATTCAAAATGCTGAAACATGCTCAGTAAAATAACACCAGTTCATACTATTCCAACAGATTCCCTCACTTTCCTTCAATCAATTCGAAATGCTACCAATTTTTTTTTTGTAGAGAGATAGCATAATGTGTTAGGAATCTATTGTCTCAAGGATCACTTCGTTTTAGAGGTTGGATAACAAAGATTGGGCCGAAGGAATCAAACAAGGTTCTGTCCTCAATTATATTGAACATAGCTCGGGACAATTTGCATAACTTTCTCTCCGGATAACAGATTAAGGTGTTCTCTAGACGGTTTCAAAGAAGACTTCAAGATCTACAACTTTATGAGATCTTGAAGATATATTCTATCATCTAAAGGTTCAATAGTGGACTAGCAAATAGGGTCAGATGAAAATAGATGAAGGACAGACGAATTGGAAAAATTGTCATAACTTTCTCTACAGATGTCGAATTAAGGTGCTATTTGGATGGTTCAAAAGAGAACTTTAAGATCTACAATTCCATGAAGATCTTGAAGACAAATTTTATTATCTGCAGGGTCAAAAGTAGACCGGACTATAGGGTCAGATGAAACCAGATGAATTGGAAAAATTGTCATAACATTCTCCATAGATATCGGATGAAGGTGTTATTTAGATGGTTCGAAAGAGGATTTCAAAATCTACAACTTTGATGAGACTTTAAAGACAAATTTGATCATCTATAGGGTAAAAAATGGGACCAGACAATAAGGTCAGATGAATTGGAAAAATTGTCATAATTTTCCCTAGAGATGTCAGATTAAGGTGTTCTTTAGATGGTTGGAAAGAGAATTTCAAGAAATACAACTTGTATGAAGATCTTGAAGACAAATTCCATCAACTGTAGGGTCAAAAGTGGGGCCAAACGATAGGATCAGATTAAACTAGACGAATGGCTAGATGAATTGGGAAAATTGTCCTAGCTTTCCCTAGAGATATCGGATTAAGGTTTTCTTTAGATGGTTAGAAAGAGAATTCAAGATTTACAACTTTCATTAAGATCTTGAAAAGAGATTCTATCATCTAGAGGGTCAAAATTAGATTAGAAGATGTAAGATGAACAGTAACCAGAAGAAGTTTCAGTCTACATAAGAAGATAGAGAAGGTCAACATAAGAAGAAGCCGAAGGTCAACCTAAGAAGAAGCAGAAGGTCAACCTAAGAAGAAGCAAAGTCAACCTAAGAAGAAGCAAAAGGTCAACATAAGAAGAAGTAGAAGTCAACTTAAGAAGAAGCAGAAGGTCAATATAAGAAGAAGCAGAAGTCAACCTAAGAAGAAGCAGAAGGTCAACATAAGAAGAAGCAGACTACACTCTTGAGCATCCCCACTTATAAGGGTCATAACTTTCAACTCTGATGTGCAAAAATTTTTTGGTCGAAATTGACTTGTTTTTAAATGTTGAAAATGCCTGATGAAATATGACTTTGTTATACCTCAAAAGAGGTCATGACATTTTGTATTAAATGAAAAGAAGACAAAGCATAAAAGTATGAACATAAGAGAAAACAAATATGTGCTTTTGATTGAGCGAGAGTGGAACTATTATGTTCATCACGTGCATGTTGACAAGAGCCTTCTCCTGGCTGTCCGCTTGTGGCATACGAGCTCCAAAATTAGACTCATTCTATTCATAGGGTAAACTTCAGTTTCTCCATTCTATTTCCATAGAACCGTCGAGCCATTTGTTGTGCATCGCATCTTTAATTTGTCATGCATGATGCATTTGAGTGTTATGTGCTGAGAGTGTTAAAGTAAATTGAAGAATGCTTAAATTATTGAACATACGCATATATATATACATATGCTTGAATTTGCGGTAAATTGCCAATGGCTATAAATATGTTAGTCACTAGGCTTTATAGCTCACCCCACTATTCCCTCCTCAAATGTAGAATAAGAAGGTTAGTAATCCTTTTAAGGCATCAGAAACTCCAAGATATTAGAAACTTTTGTAACTAAGTTAGTTCGATCACTTTTGGGTAGCTTTATAAGCATATTAAACATTTAGCATCTTATGTATGTTGTATTTTATGTTAATTCTTTGATTATAATGTTAATATGTAATTAAAGTTATGAATGAACTTCTTTTGATTTGCAAATGAGTTTAGAATTGAAAAGATCCCCAAGTGGTTGTGCATGTTTCTTTTGTAGTTGTACATTTCATAGTCTAAGTCTTTCATATTTGTATAAATTGTATGCTGACTTCAGGGGAAAAACTGGACTAATTTAGGCTAAATTAATCAAAGTTTCTTCTAGAAAGTTGTAGCTTATCTTTCTAGCTTTCCAATGGTATATAGGATGAAATTTTTGGACATCGGAGTCGCAAATTATGGCCCTTATAAGTAGAGATGCTCAGGAGTATAGATTGTATCATATGATGACGTCATATCGTTTGATGACATCATATTGTTTGGTGATGACGTCATATTGTCTGATGATGTCATATCATCTAGTGATGATATCATATCATCTAGTGATGACGTCATATCATCTGTGATGAAGTATTGTCTAGTGATGATGTCATATCGTCTAGTGATGATGTCATATCATCTGATGACGTCATATCATCTGGTGCACTGTTTATCTAATCCAATCGTCTGATCCCATTTTTGATCTTGTAAATGATTGAATTTTTCTTTGAGGTCTTCATAAAAGTTGTAGATCTTGATGTCCTCTTTCGAACCATCCTAAGAACATATTAATCTGAGTTCATTAGAGAAAGTTATGACCATTTTTCCAATTCATCTAGCCCTTCATCTGGGTTGATCTGATCCTATCGTCTGGTCCCATTTTTGACCCTGTAGATGATCGAATTTGTCTTTAAGTCTTCATGAAAGTTGTATATCTTGAAGTTCTCTTTCGAACCATCTAAAGAACACCTTAATTCGAGTTCTCTAGAGAAAGTTATGGCTATTTTCCCAATTCGTCTAACCCTTCATCTGGGGTTCATCTGATCTTATCTTTTGGTCCCATTTTTGACCCTGTAGATGATCAAATTTGTCTTCATAAAAGTTGTAGATCTTGAAGTTCTCTTTCGTACCATCTAAAGAACACCTTAATCCGAGGATGTTTCAGGCATTCACTCAGGCCATGGGCCAGATGTCGTAATATTCTGCTCCGACCCTAATCAAGAAATGGAAATAGTTTGGTAAGCTTAAGAAGTATAGGGTAGTGGATTTTTATGGGACAATGGATCCAGAAGAAGCTGAGACTTGGTTGAGAAAGACTGAGAGGATACTGGATCAGATGGAGTTTGAGGATGATGAGAAAGTTGTGTATGTTACAACCTTGCTAAAGGGTGATGCTCTGCATTAGTGGGAGAGTGTGCCAGGGAGCTAGATAATACCACCAGTGTTGGCATGGAAGGACTTCTTAGATGCTTATAAGAAGAAGTACCTATCTAAGGTATACATTCAGTAAAAGCAGAGAGAGTTTTTGAGTCTCGCCTAGAGGGAAATGACAGTGAGTGAGTATGAGCGTCGGTTTACACAGCTATCCCGGTATGCAGTAGGGATAATGATGAGTGAGGCAGCTAAGTGCCGTAGGTTTGAATTGGGGTTGCGTCTAACTATCAGATAGAAAGTGGTGGTACATAATTTTTGTGATTTTCAACAGCTGGTTGAAATGGCTTTGAGGTTTAAGAACATTGACAAGAAAGAATCAGAAATTTGTATAGACAGAGGAGTGCCAGAAGAGTTTTGAGGAATTGAAGAATAGACTTACAATTAAACCAGTTTTGACTTTGCCTTTAGGTAGTTACAGATATACAGTTATAGTGATGCCTTAAGGAAAGGATTGGGCTGTGTGTTAATGCAAGGAGATAGAGTAATTGCTTACACTTCTAGGCAATTAAAGCCCTATGAGATGAATTGTCCTATACATGATTTGGAGTTAGCTGCCATAATTTTTACTTTGAAGGTACTTAGATAGTACTTATATGGACTCACTACTAGGGTGTTTACAGACCAAAAGAGTCTTAAGTATCTGATGAGCCAAAAGGAGCTGAATTTGAGACAAAGAAGGTGGTTAGAGCTGTTGAAAGATTATGACTTGATGATAGACTACCACCTAGGGAAAGCTAATGTAGTATTAGATGCACTAAGTAGTAACTCCACTATGGAACATGTGGAGACAATATATCTTCCTTTGTTGAAGGAATTAGCCAAACTTAATGTAACATTGAGGCAAGTCAAGTCTAATTGTGTATTGGCTAACTTTAGAGTGAGGTCAGTATTGAATGAGAAGATTAAGAATTTGCAGGAACAAGATGAATATTTGAGTAGGCTATAGGAAGAGATTAAAAGTGGTAAACCTTCTAAAATAGAGATCAAAGAAGATGGATTGATGGTGGTAGATAAGAGATTGTGTATTCCTGATATGTTGGAGTTGAAAGAAGAGATTCTATATGAGGCACACAATGCACCTTATGCTATGTACCCAGGAAGTACGAGAATGTATAGAGATTTGAAAGAGCATTTCTAGTAGAAAGGAATGAAGAAATAAGTTGCAGAATATGCTAAAAGATGCTTAATGTGCCAGCAAGTTAAAGCTGAACACTAGGCACCTCTAGGCAAGCTTAAACCTCTGCCACTTCCGGAATGGAAATGGGAGAAGATTATGATGGATTTCTTGATGGGGTTTTTGAGGACTAACAGGAAGCATGATGCAATATGGGTGACTGTGGATAGGCTAACCAAGTCTGCACATTTCTTGCCAATTAAGCAGACAGATTCTTTGAATGCCTCGGCCAAGAAATATGTGGATGAAATAATTCTACTTCATGGGATTCCAAGCTCAATAGTTTTGGATAGAGACCCCAGGTTCACCTCCAGATTTTGAGAAAGCTTATAGGAGTCTTTGGGAACCAAGTTGCACTTTAGTACAGCTTTCCATCCACAAAATGATGGTCAATCAGAAAGGACAATACTGACATTGGAGGCAATGTTAAGTGTAGCATCCCCTTAGTACAGGGCACACGCTGGGATGCCCGGAGGTCATTCTGGTACATATCTTAGAATAAGGGCGAGCTATGTTCGAATGCTACATTCACTACACATGGCATGGTATCATAATTCACTTATAAAGCATCAATAGAAAAACCACAATATTTTTAAAACCAACTTTTTCCTCATTCATTTCATAAAACCCAAATGTCTGCATTTTGTCTTTCAACAATTTCTATATGTACATCATCAAAACCTAATACAAAAAATACTACATGAAAGAGGAAAATATACACAATCTAACTAACCTATCCAAAAAAATCCCAGATAATTGACCTTTGAGCCATGACTTGTCTTGCCAATCACAATTTACATGTCTAGTAGAGCCTCTAAGTAGTTAGAGAAGTCTCTTGGTCCTGAAAAGACAATGTTGCAATTTTGGTAACATTTGCGAACTCAATGAGGTAACCATCATCGATGGTTCACTCAATTCATGCAACATATCATTTCATATAACATATAATCACATATTGCACTTTACATAAGTATCACATTTTCACTTAAGCATAGGCAAATTTGGCATTTCATTCCAGCAAACCTACTTAACAACATGCATATGAAGTGCTCGTGAGACACTTTCTAATTATTATGTTGTTGTGACTGAGTGCCTGAACTATCTCGTATTCATTTTGAATATCGGGCTCATTAATAACTGTCCCTTATCCACTTGGGGGATACAAGGCTCATTTTATTGAGCTTTAGGCTCTTAATCTCTTTTGAGCTTGAGGCTCATTTTCACTCATTGAGCTTTAAGCTCTAATCGATGGCTACTCTAGTAACAACTTCCATTTTCTAATTATGAATTAATGTATGGAATGCATGTACCACAATCACTCAGATTAAAAAGCACTTAAGTCTTCACATTCACATTCATCGGACCTTCTGTCCGGAATCCACAATTAAACTCATTCAATTATCATTCAAAACATAAATTAAGCAAACAAGTAACTAAGCGAGACCATCTAGGTTACTCATAGTTTGCTCCAGAAACTATTGCCTTAAAGTCCCTGCAAAGTTTGTAGGATTGAGCTGAATTCATTCCTCTATATTATGCAAAACATACACATATATCACAATATGCATAATTAAAATTGTTCAATAATGCACATATAGGAAATGAATTATGTACAATGCATGTTCATGACAATCCCGGGTATCTTTCCATACATTTCTTCACAAAAATCTTTCTCATATCAAAACTCATCTAAGTATAATTTATACTTAGGTTTATGCCTCACTAAAACCATTAAAATCACAATTCATTTATCGTTTACTTACTTTCAGATTTTTCCAAGACACTCTTTTAGGTCTATTATTCACGTTAAATTAGAGAGTGAAATTGATATAATTAGGTCATACCATCTTCTAGAAAAGTGTTCCTCTATATCTTTTGTTTCTATTGACACTAAAATCACTAAATTTGGTTCAGTAATTTGGAATATATGCCTTAAATATTTTCAGACTACTCTTATCCAAAATAGTATAATATACACAACTTCCTTCTAGAAATTTAAACATCTTAGAGACTGAATCACAATTTGACATCTTTAGATATTTATAGGCCTATATCTCTGTTTTACTCCAATTTAAAAATCATTTTTTTGGAATCCTACAGATCAAGATATCATCAAAATACTGGAATATGTTCAGTAAAGTATCCAGTTCATGCTCTTCCAACCGATACCCTTATTTTAATTCGATCAATCTTTTTAGAGTCAAAACCAAAAGCTATAAATTTTTATGGAGAGATATTTGGAGGTCGGACAATAAAGTTATGGCTGAAAGAATCAAACAAGGTTTTGTCCTCAATCAACCTAACAAGAAGCAGATGGTCAACTTAAGATGAAGTAAAAGTCAACCTAAGACGAAGCAGATGGTCAACTTAAGAGGAAGTAGAAGTTAATCTAAGACGAAACAGATGATCAGCTTAAGATAAAGCAAAAGTCAACCTAAGACGAAGCAAATGGTCAACTTAAGACAATATGATATCTCACAGACAATATGATGTCATCACAGACAATATGTCTTCATAGAAGATATGACATCATCACAGATGATATGATTTCATCATAGACGATATGTCTTCAAAGAGGATATATCATCATCTCAAACGATATCACTTTACTCTTGAACATCTCCACTCATAAATACTATAACTTTTGACTCTAATATCCAAAATTTTCATATAATATACCGTTAGAAAGCTAAGAGGACAATCTATAACTTTTGTGCAGAGAACTTTGTCAAAATCTGTTTAGGTCAGTACAGTAAATTCACCGAAGTTCAGATCAAAAATTCAACTCTCTCCTACTATTCATTTACAGAATTTCCATACTTCATTCTCAATCTCCATGTTTTCCTCTCAACTTCCATTTAAACACTCATTCCCATCTCAGACCATCATTTTACAACTATTTTTCAACTTAAAAATCATTTCCATAACATCAGATCACTAAAATCCATCAAAACTAAAAAACACTAGTGTTCATCAAATTATTTCAAGAATCCACAACTATAAAGGATTTATTCACTACTTACTTATTGAAAACTCCTCCAAAAGCTTTAACTATCTTCAAGCCCTAACTCCATAACAAAAATATGTAAACCACTGTGAACACTAACGACTTATGGCTTTTCTTAGGGAAAAAGAAACCATTTGTAAGATGGGGTTGGTTTAGGAAAAAGAAAAAGTAAAGAAATCCCTCCGAAGGATTGTGATGGAAACTCTATGTGTTTGAAGAAATTCGAAGAAGGTGATAATAAGGAAAGAACTTAGGAAAAAGAACAAACCCCTTTTTAACTCTTGGATAACTCAAACTTACTTCTGACAAATTATAAAAGAAACTTTTTAAGTGACACTTGTCACTTTCCTAAGGTCTAAGTTCTAACTTAGTTTCTTCCTCGACTAATTCCTTTAGTCTCATCTTTATAATCTAACCATCTCCAATCATTATTAAATCCTACCCTTTTTCCTATTTTCTATAATTTTCTAAAATTTATTCCTAATTTCACCAAAATTCACAAATCTGACAATTCTACTAACCAATAATATTTTCAACATAAATACATTCAAAATTCACTAAATTTCCAAAAATCACAACTCAATCCAATTATATTCGAAATTATTCATGAATGCGTGTACAATTATTTTCATGTGCCAAACTTTCACTATTCACGTGTATTTGTATGTCATATTATGCATAAGCATGAAAAATGCATTTCTAAGCTCTCACTGATCACCCATATTTACTATTTTAACCTTCCTATAGGTAATGGGATGTTACAACTCTCTTCTCCTTAAAAGAAAATTCGTCCTCGAAATTCTTACCTATTTGCTTAAACAGGTGGGGATATTGTCTCCTCATATGCTCCTCTATCTCCCATATTACTTCTTTTGTTGAGTGGTTCCTCCAAAGGACTTTTATTAGCAGAATGACTCTAACTGTTTGATCTGTGATCTCACAATCTTGGTTGACTCCTCAACATAGCTTAAGTTACTAGCAACCTCAATCTCCTGAGCCATTATCAAATGTGTCAAATCTGATCGGTATCTTCAAAGCATACTCATATGAAACACATTATGTAGCTGAGATATCTCATTCGGTAAAGCAAGCTTATAGGCCAAAGCTCCTATCCTATCAATGATCTCATAAGGATTAATATACCTAGGGCTCAATTTGCCCTTTTTACCAAATCTCAAAACTCCCCTCCAGGGTGACACTCTCAGGAATACTCTATCTCCCACACTGTACTCCATATCACGTTGGTGTTGATCCATATAACTCTTCTGCCTATCCTGACTCGCTTTAATTCGATTTCGGATCAACATTACCTTATCCACTGTGTCCTGTATCATCTCTGAAGCTTCCACCATTCTCAAGCCCTCTTCATCCCAATACAATGGCGACAAACATTTTCCACCATACAGTGCCTCATACGGTGCCATTCCGATACTACTATGATAATGGTTATTATAGGCAAACTCTATCAACGCCATATATTGATCCCAAGCTTCTTTAAACTCCAATACATAAGCTCTGAGTTTATCCTCAACAGTCTTGGTTATCCTCTCACTCTGTCCATATGTTTGAGGATGAAATGCTGTACTGAAGTTCAACTCAGTACCTATAGCAGACTGTAAGCTCTTCTAAAATCTCGAAGTAAATCTGGGATCCCTGTTTGATAGTATGGACACTAGAATCCCGTGCAATCTCAGCACCTCATTCATATATTTTTGGGCCAACTAATTAAGTGAGTTATTTTCTCTTACTGGTAAGAAGTGGGTCGACTTAGTCAACCGATCCACAATGACCCATATAGCATCATGTTGCCTTGGAGTCTTAGGCAAACCCATGATAAAGTCCATAGTAATCCGCTCCCATTTCCACTTCGGAATGGACAACAAATGGAGCTTTCCTACTGGAGCCTAGTTCTCAGCCTTAACTTGCTGGCATGTCATACATCTAGATACATACTCCGCCACTTACTTCTTCATTCTAGGCCACCAAAAATGTTGCTTCAATGTGTTATATATTTTGGTAGTACCAGGATGCATAGAATAGGTGGTCACATGAGCTTCCTTAAGTATCTCCTTCCTCAGATCATCCACATTAGGCACATATAGTCTCTGTCTCAACCATAATGTATCATCCCTCGACTCAAACTCGGAATCCAGATTCATCTTCACTTTCTCCATAAGCTTGACCATATCAGGATCTTTGCTTTGTACTCTTCTAATTTTGTCATATAGCATTGGTCTCAACTTCAATGTAGCAATGAAGGCCCTATCCTGCTCCACATTTAACTCCACATTCAGAGCTCTCAAGTGAATCAAATTTGGTAACCTCGATAACTAAATCTGAGCTGCGTTGATATTAGACTTCCTGCTCCAAGCATTTACCATCACATTAGTTTTCACCAAGTGGTTCTCAATAGTATAGTCATAATCCTTCAGTAACTCAATCCATCTCCTCTGCCTCAAGTTCAAATCCCTCTGACTCAGCAGATATCTCAAACTCTTATGATCTGTGTATATCTGGAAAGTCTCTCCATACAAATAATATCTCCAAATCTTTAGTGCAAAGACAGCTGCAGCTAGCTCTAAATCATGTACAAGATAATTGATCTTGTGAGACCTTAATTGTCTCGATGTATAGGTGATCGCCTTCCCATGTTGCATCAATACACATTCTAATCCTTGATGTGACGTATCACTATACACCAAATACCTTCCAGTCCCCAATGGAATAGTCAACACCGGTGCAGCAGTCATCTGATGCTTTAGCTCCTTAAAGCTCTTCTGACAATCCTTACTCTATCTAAACACTACATTCGTCCTTAGGAGTTTAGTCAGGGGGGCTGAGATCGGAGAAAACCCCTCGACAAACTTTTGGTAATACCCAGCCAATCCTAGGAAGCTTCAAATCTCTGACAAATTTCTCAAAGTTCCCTAATTCATCACTGCCTTAATCTTCTTCGATCACTATATGTCCCAGAAACACAACCTACTCTAGCCAAAATTCACATTTACTAAATTTGACATACAACTGCTTCTCTCTCATTATCTATAAAAAGACTCTCAGATGCTCAACATGTTCCTTTCTATTCTTCGAATACAATAATATATCATCAATAAACACATTCACAAATCGATTCAGGTAGGGCTGAAACACCTTATTCATCAAGGCCATAAAAGCTACTGGGGCATTAGTCAGTGCAAATGGCATCACTAAAAACTCAAAATGCCCATACCTGCTCCTGAATGCACTCTTAGGTATACCAACTTTGGCTATCTTCAATTGATAGTACCTTAACCTCAAGTCCAGTTTTGTAAATACCTGAGCTCCCTAGAACTGATCAAGCAAATCATCAATTCTAAGCAACAAATTTTTGTTCTTCACTATCACCTGATTCAGTTGCCTATAATCAATCCACAACCTGAAGGTCCCACCCTTCTTCTTCACAAATAGCACTGGAGCTCCCTAAGGTGAAACACTGGGTCTAATAAAACCATTTTTCGACAACTCCTAAAGCTAAGCCTTCAACTACTTCAGTTACACTAGTGCCATCCTATATAGAGGAATGGATATAGGAGCAGCACCTGGAACTAGATCAATTGTGAACTTTATTTCCCAATCTGGTGGTAAACCAGGTAGCTCATTAGGAAATATATCCAAGAACTCTCTAACCACTAGAATGTCCTGTATAGTCTATTAAGCTCTAGTATCAATGTTGTGGGCCAGATGCGCCTCACATCCTCCCTGCATCAATCTCAGTGCACTCGTGAAGGATATCATCCTGGCTGGCACTGCTTGACTAACTCCTCTGAATACTGCCCTCAGTTGACCAGGAGATTCTAATACTACCTCGTTGGTGTAGCAGTTCATGATAGCCCTATGAGCAGTAAGTCAATCCATGCCTAGAATAACATCTATCTCTCTCAACTGTAAGATAATCAGGTTTTCCTCCAACTCTGCTTGATCAATCCTAATCAAGCACTCCTTACAAACCTCTCCTATGATAGTAGTACTACCTAGAGGTGTACTCACCTCTAGCCCATACTGTAGTGACTCTCTAACAAAATGCAGTTTACTTGTCAAATGCGGTACGATAAAGGAGTATGTGGATCCTGGATCTAGCAGTGCAAATGCTTTAAAATCATAAATGAAAAGTGCACCTGTCACTACATCTGGTGGGTCTTGAGCCTCCTGCCTAGTTATAGCATAGACCCTGGCATGGGACTGTAGTTGGCTACCCCACCCCTCAGTCCTTATGGAAAACTCCCAGCTCTCCCTCTACCTCTACCTCGGCCTCTCTGTCCAGATCCGCCACCTTTACTCTACTGGACTGTAGTATTACTCCCAGATCACCCACTGATGGCAGACTAAGCTCCCAAAGTAGCAGGGCAATCTCCGATCTATGGTCTATGGAGCCACATTTGAGGCAAGCTCCAATCAGTCTCCAACACTCACCACCATGCCTCCTCTCACAGTGCTCACATACTGGAAATTGACTCTGTACTGTACCCCTTCTACTGCCAGTCTGTAGCGCCCCCTCACCGCAGGGTACACACCGGGACACCCACAGGTCGTTCCGACACGTATCTCACGATAAGGGTGCGCTACCGAGCAAACCACTAAATCCACACGGCATCAATATAAAATATCACTAAAATTTGAAACCAAATTTTCATTTCATTTCTTAAATCCAAAAAATATAATCTTGTCCAAAAGCATCATCTATACAATATACAAAGAAACTGATATCTCCTAACCAGGTCATCCTAAAAAGATCCCATCTGGCCCACCTCTGCACTATGGCTTCTCTTGCCGACGATCCACAAGGCAGAGAAGACTCTAACAATCTGGAGCTAGGAAACCTACTATCGCTGTCCTGAAAAATATATTGCAATGTTGGGTGAGTTTGCGAACTCAGCGAGAAACCATCATTGATGGTCCACCCAACTCATGTAAACACAGATTATATACACATATAATCACACAATATCAATTTTAGAAATATCACATGCATTTTCACATTTTTGCAGTCAATCATATACATATGCAATGCGCATGTGACACTTTCTTTTTCTTACGTTGTTGTGACCGTGCACCTGAAACTGTCCCAGTGACGGGCACATTGCGTTGAGCCTGTGGCTCTGAAAACTTTGAGCATGATTTGCCCTGATACATTGAGCCTGAGGCTCTGAATACGTTGAGCTTGAAGCCCTGTGCGTTGAGCTTAAAGCTCTCATATATGTTGGACCTGAGGTCCTGTTGCATTGAGCTTAAAGCTCTGAGGCTGCTCCGGTCACAACTGCCTTTATCTGATCATACTTTTATGCATGAAATGTACATGTTCCAATTTCCAATTATCACATGCCAAATGTACATTCAATTTCACACGTATAACACTTCAATCACAAATTACCGATCCTTTGGTCACCTTTGGTCCGAACCCAATTTCAATCAATCACATAACCCTCCATTTCATCCTCATGGCATAAGCACATAATTAAGCACACAAATGTTGCGGAACCAACTAGGTTACTCACCTATAACTTCCGACCTAATGCCGAGAAGTCTCAGCTACGTCGGAGGATCGACACTCCACTGGTACCTCTATACAATCAAAACACATAAATATTACTAATTATCCAATTTTCAAAGTCAATTATGCACATGAAGCGAATCAATTGTGTACATGACATGTTTATGACATTCTCGACACAAATATGAAATTTCCCCAATATCAAATCTAAATCCCAAATTCAAAATCTCCAAATTGAAATAAATCCATAACCAATTGAATCAGCTAACTCCAAAAATCCCAAATTCAAAAACCTCAAAAATCACCTTTCAGAAATTAGCTCCTTCGCTGCAGCGTCTGGTCGCTCGCCGCGGCGAGCCCCTCGTCTTCGCCGCGGTAAACTACCCCTCCTTCATCACGGCGTACGCGTCGCGCACGTCATGACGCAGCCTTCCTCGCTAGCCGCGGCTCGCATTCTGCGCTCATCACGACGTGCGGGGCTAATCTGCTCGTCGCGACGTGTGTTAAACGCTCGTCACGGCGCGCAGAAGCTGACTTGCTCGCCGCGGCATGTTCTTCGCGCACGTCGCGGCGTGAAAACCCAGCAACGCCCAAAAACCCAGAAATTTTCCAGATTTCCGACTCTGCAACTCTCCAAATCCAATTTCTTCCTT
>JANZLD010000236.1:4286117-4300111 GCA_026413575.1 Erythroxylum carthagenense
CCTGAACATTTATAGAAGATCAGTTGAACGGACATCCCCACCAGAGCGTGACACGTGGAGAAAATCCGAACGAGCCCGAACACGCGGAAGGATCCGAGCCGAGGTAAAGTAGGGTTTGTTTAAAAGTTGGAGCGGCACAACAGTTGAAAAGACACCCATGACAGATGCACAACGGTTACAGGGACGATCCGTTTCAGATTCTGAAAAGCTGTCAGAGGGCACACGCCGTCAAACAATAAATGCTTCAAGTACTTTCACGCGCCCACCAATGATGACCACCCGATCTGCTTCAGCGCGAGCTGTTGCGCAATAAGTGTCGAGGCCGATCAGTTGGGGCACTCAGTCGATCGATCCCATTACGAGCAGCCACGCATAACCAGTCGGCATCTGATCGATCGGGACTACCCGAGCCGTCCCGTATACGAGCTACAACGACAATGCCCGACCGATCGACTACTTCATAAGCTGTCCCACAGACGAGCTACATCTCAATGTCCGACCGATCGCCCCAATTACGAGTCATCCTATGTACGAGCTACAAAACCTCTACATACTCCTCCGACCCTTTTCTTCGCTCAGACTCGAGGAGTAGGGGTTTATGGTCGGGTCGGCCGTTCTGGGCTCGGACCCAGTCAAAACGACCCGTGGGCCGATCGTTCCATTCTTCAAAGATCAATCTTATACCCAATGGCTCCCAATCCACGTTCTCCTCAGCCCGTCCGCAGGAGAGAGGTCTCCATGCACACGTAAAGACCTAAAACCTAGTTACTACTTCATATATAAGGTATAATTCCACCGTAATAGAGGTACGCAATCATAACCTAGTTTTCTCTGCATTCATCAACCTCACCTTCACAAAAAGACTGACTTGAGCGTCGGAGGGGCGAATCGGGATACGACCCCCGACGTGCCTTCTTTGTTTTGCAGGGACCTTCACGTTGAAGTCACTACCGAAAGCAGCCAACTCATGGATCCAAACGGCAACGTTAAGTTTCGTCAGAATCCGGCAGAACCATTATTCATACTTCACAAAGCATGATTTTGAAAGATATTCTTTTGAGCATAAGTTTAATATCATGGTCATTAAGGAAACAACCCTTAGTTGTGTTATTTATAGCTGAAGTAGAATACATTACAACAACTAGTTGTGCTATACAGTTAGTATTGCTAAAAAGAATGCTTGAAGTACTTTATCAAAGACAAGATGTTCCAACAAAATTATTATGTGATAATAAGTCCATAACAACGTTGTGCAAAAATCCAGTTTTCATGGGCGATTCGAGTATATAGACATTTGGTTTCAAAAAATTCACGAGCTAATAATTGAAAAGGAAGTAGTGATTAATTATTGTCACACTGAAGAAAAAGTTGTACATATTTTTACTAAACCATTGAAGTTTGAGTTGTTTCACAAAGTGAAGAAATTGTTGGGGATAATAAATTTCTACCAACTTGATTCAAGGGAGACAATGTTAAGAAAATAAATAAATCAAGCTTGAATGAGTTGTGCAAGGAAAGGAGACAACAACATACATCTTCGTTAATAGTAGTTAATAGCAATCTCCGTTAACGACATGAGCTTTGTTGAATGATGCAGGAAAAGCTTGGGAAAGATCAGTCAAATGTTAACTACTCAATATTACATTACACGTGATAATTATGTATTTAAATATTATTAAATTAATTTTGTATTTTATGATGATTGTTCATATTTATTTAATTTTATGATTTAACGGCTTGACTTGTGTGTTTTAATTTTTACGTTTGACATTACATAAATTTATTATGAGTATGTTCCATGAACTACGTTTAAGTTACAGCATCTAAGCCGGATTTATGCTATGACTTGTGTGTTTTCTAAATTCATACTTATAAACAATGTATTCGATATAAATAAAATGGAGTATATAACGGTACTGATTAAATATAGATCAAGGGAACTAATTTGTATACTAGAAAAATGTTTAACAAAAATATTTTCAAGTAGCTCAAAATGTTCCACAAAAATATTTTCAAGTAGCTCCTCCTATAAAAATTAAAAAATTGTTAATTTATTTTAAATATTTTACATCTAAATAACAACAACATTCAGTAAAAATCTCATCAAAACACATAATCTGGGAAGGTCCATTAGGATAAAGCATTATCCCTGAATAGCTAAATGACTATTTTTGAATAAATTTTTTTATACTTGATAAATAAAATTCAATATTTGCTTGAGTATCTTTGTAAAAGAAATATCGAGATTTTGTATTTCTAATATTCTTATTTATTCACATATTTTCACATCTGATTTAAGTTAATACGCTTAATAATTTTATAATTCACAACTTGTGATTTGATCAATTAATATAAAAATATTTTAATGTCTTTTTTATTATAGAATAAGTGTTGGATCATTATAAAGGATTTTATTATGTATGCACTTTACTAAGTTATTAATTATTGTAACAAACAACAATGACAATCAATTCAAACTACTTAAATTAAAATTCTTTTTTTGGTTTGGTTTGAGTTTAGAATAGTGTAATCATGTTATCTTGAAACCCACATCAAGATTTAGGCATGCCATTGAAGAAAATAATGTGAACAGCTCATTTTGTGTGATCATATCAAAATCGTCTGATGATCTTTACCAAAAAAGAAGGGAATTTCAGCTTCCTACTAGCTGTTCTTACCAAAAGAAAGAGTTTCCTGAATAAAGATTTTGTTTTTCCAGCTAATAGCAATCTCCATTAACGGCATGAGCCTTGTTAAATGATGAAGGAAAAGCTTGGGAAAGATTAGTGGTACAGATACAGCCATACATTTTTGGTTAGAACACGTCCAATCCACATCATTCGCAAGGCATCCAATGAGCATATCGAGCGTCGGAAGGGGACCTATTCACCAGTACCCCACTACTCTAGACTTTCAGTCCCTTTTGCATCCCAACCATTTATTCAAGATGAATAAATGATTGGGATGCAAAAGGGACAAAGGGTCCAGCGTAGTGAGGTACAGGTGATCTGAAACCCGTTGAAAGATGTATGACTATAATTCGGTATGAAATCTTCTGTCTCCAAATTTGTGTACCAACCATGTCTTATTAGATTCAAACTATCCATTTATGTGGGTCTCACATAAATGGATAGTTTGGATCTAATAGGACAAGGTTGGTACACAAATTTGGGAACAGAAGATCTGTCCCCTGTAATTATATGTTTGATGTACTTATTTTCTTACCCGCTAATATATAAGAGCAGAAATAGATATGTATATGAAACTGAACCACTTATATCCATAAAACTTGAAATTTTGATTACGTAAATTGAAAAATTATAATTTATGTACAGATAAATTAATTTTATGAATCAATTTTATATAGAATATTTACTCAATGCTAAAAACAATTTTATGAAAAATAAATACAAAAATGTGCACCATGTCTATATATTATTTGTTAAAACTAATATTATTATTTAGAATTAAATGTTATATATATAAATGTTAATATTTATTATTATTACTCATTTTTAAATAGTAAGATGCTAAATATTATTATAAATTTTAAATTAATTATAAAAACAAAATTTGATATTAATAATAATTTTGTTAGTAATCGATATTAAATAATTAAACAATATACTTAGTTAATAATAAAATCATATGATAAAAATAAAAAAAAAGCAACATAATTATTTTTTAATATTTTTCATAAGTACTCAAAATTTGAGGAAATTAAAACTAAAAATAAAAATATAAAACATATTTTTATTGAATTTAAAAAGAAAAGAAAAAACTCAAGAAAACAAAACCATAAAGGGCTTTGATTATTTGCATTCTTAAAAAGAAAGTCCTTTCAAATGTTAACTACTCAATATTCATTACACGTGATAATTTGTATTAAAATATTATTAATTTAATTTTATATTTAATGATGATTGTTCATATTTATTTAAGCTTGGCTTTTGTGTTTTAGTTTTAATGTTTGACATTACATAAATTTATTATGAGTATGTTCCATGAACTACGTTTAAGTTACACCATCTAAGCCGGATTTATCCAATGACTTGGTTAGAACCATCCGTACTTATAAAACCAAACTACTAAAATTATTCAAACTGCCACAAAGGTATTTATACGTATAAACAATGTTCATCAATAATCTAGTAGAAATCTGCCTAAGACACGAGGTTTGAAAAGGTGAAGTAATACGCAACCTTTCCCTATCAAATCGAGAGGTTGTTTATTCATACTTATAAACAATGTATTTTATGTAAATAAAATGGAGTATATATAGGTAGTGATTAAATATAGATTAAGGGAACTAATTTGTATACTAGAAAAATATTTCACAAAAATATTGTCAAATAGACCCTTTTATAAACATTAAAAAAATTGTTACTTATTTTATTTAATAAAAATTTTACAATACTCAATAAAACTCTCGTCCAAACATGGAATCTGGGAAGGTCTACTAGGACACAGTCTTATCCATATATAGCTGAATGGCTATTTCTGAATAAAATTTTTTATATTTGACAAATAAAATTCAATATTTGCTTGAGTATCTTTGAAATAGAAATATCAATATTTTATATTTCTAATATTCTTATTTATTCACATATTTTCACATCTGATTTAAGTTAATATGTTTAATAATTTTATAAATCACAATTGTGATTTGATCAATTAATATAAAAAATATTTTAATGTCTTTTTTTACAATAGAATAAGTATTGGATCATTATAAAGAATTTTATTATGTATGTACTTTACTAAGTTATTAATTATTATGACAAACAACAATGGCAATCAATTTAAACTACTTAAATTAAAATTCTTTTTTTGGTTTGGTTTGAGTTTGGAATAGTGTAATCATGTTATCTTGAAACCCACATTGTGCAATTATTTTTGAACTTTGATTGTGGTTTTCTTGTTTCCTTACTCTAACAATGTTTCATTTGTCTTCTAAGCTGCAGCCAAACAAGATTGGAGATTAGAGATAATGAGTATTAACTTTAACTAACCAAGTCTCCTTACCTTTATTTAATATTACATTTGTATGCTTAGCAATATCTAAGTTAATTATTAAATTTTTAAGTTTGGACAAATGGTGATTATATTAAGCTCCAGGCTTGAACTGTTCAAAATAATATTATCATTTTAAATTTAAATTAAGAGTTCAGAGCATTCGAAAACTACTTCTCTATTAATTAAGGGTAAAATTACGTACTACTAGGCCTTCTTAAATTTCATGTTTTAGCGATATTTTTATTTAACTGTTGTAGTTCACATTATCCAAATTGACTCTTAACTTAAATTTAATTGCTAACGTTTGGTCATATAAACCTTTGTGTCCTTTTTATTATAACCTATTTGTCAATTAATTATGATCATTAACTTCAATTATATGCTCTTTTTGTTAATACAAATGTAAATTAATTTTTATAATAAATAACCAACACCTTAAACTCTTAAATTTTAATAACTCTTTAACATCATAGAATATAATATTTCTTTTGTTCATATTAATATGCTCTAATTTGATTCTTCAACTTGACCATTATTTAAAGTAATTAATTTATATTGATTATTACTTTTTCCCCTATACAAATATTATAACAAATAAAAAATTTAATTAAAATTTTTCAATTTTGTCCTTCCCACCAAAACCTAGCCAATTCACTAACTTTTTATAATCTTCTAAATCATCATTTATTATGCATTCAATTTATAAACAACATTTATTGCATATTTCTGTGACAAAATATCTTACCCTACTATGGTAATGTTAATCAATCTTTTAAAGGAAAATTATACTATGAAAATTCATAAATCTAAATCTTGTGGATAATAATTCAACAAATAATAAATATGCCTTATTTAAAATATTTAAATATTTAAAGTAAAAGAGCATAAATATAAGCAATTATGATAGGAATATGATGTTAAAATATTTTTCTCAAATAGGAAAGCATTTTATATAACACAACTGTTCTAGTTGTCACATTAAAAAAAAATGCATTCACACAACTTTGTTTAATTAATTTGTTGGCCACACCTAATCTCCACTCTGTCAATCACGTATGTTGAGGTTATCGACAATCTCTCGATCTCCTAAAAAATAGTAACAAGGGGTGAGCTTGGTGCTCAATAAAAGTAACTAACCACGTCCTTAAAATGAAATAATTCAATATATAGAAATAAAGCTCACTTAAGTGATTAACACATTCATACAATACGAAGACTCTATTTAATTACAACTTATTATCAGTTAGTCTCTATTTAATATCACATTGTTTTCGAATTAACAACTAATACACCTCAATAGACATAACAAAATATACACATGAAACACCTTGTAGTTCATGTATGTAACTATTAATCATTAATTTAATTAATGAGGGGTGAGCTAGGTGCTCAATAAAAGTAACTAACCACATCCTTAAAATGAAACAATTCAATATATAAAAATAAAGTTTACTCAAGTGATTAAAACATTCATACAATACGAAGACTCTATTTAATTACAACTTATTATCAGTCAGTCTCTATTTAATATCACATTGTTGCTGAATTAACAACTAATACACTTTAATATACATAACAAAATATACACACGAAACACCTTGTAGTTTATGTATGTAACTATTAATCATTAATTTAAGTAATGATTAATTTAAAAATATAATTCAGTATGAAATGATTTATTAATAACGAAATACTATTATAAGAATACAATTTAAGGTTATCTTTACCTCGATTTTAGACTCAACTAATTAATAGTCCATTTCACTTCTTAATCAAACCTTCAGACCTAGACATTACAAAATTCTATCATATTAATTTACAAAAAATTTCAACTCAAATACATTTGATAATATAATATTATTCTCTTTTCCATTTTATTCTTAATTAAAAAATACTATCTTTGCTAACCTAAGTACCTTAATTATTAAAATACCCTTAACTAATTTAAAGTCCTATTTTACCCTCATTTATTCAAGTAATACCAAAAATACCCTTATTGGAACCTAATTCCAAATTTACCCTTAACTATTTGCATTTCCCATTTTAGCCCTTAATGCAACTTAAATTTTTGAAAATTGTACTTGTTCGTCTTCTCCTATCTTCTCCTCTTTTCTCATTTTCCAGCTACTATTTCTCCATTTTTCTTATCTCTTTCATGACTTTAATTTGTCTAAAAAAACTATAACATACAATGCAACTATACATTAGTGTAGGATCATCAAAAATAAAAGAACACATAAAATAGTTGCTAAAATTTTACCTATATGTTAAGAGATTTTGGAGTTGTTAACCTCTATAATTTTCTCCCAATTTTTTGCAAAACAAATATAATGAAAAAACCTGTGAGAGAAGTGTCGCATGTTGGAGAAAGAATGGTGCATTTAGTAGCTAGAAAATGGAGAGAAAGATGAAGAAAAATAGGTAACTTCACTGGTGTTGTCATCATTTTCTAGTTGCTAACCTTTTATACATGTTTAATAGTTAATGGGCCTGGTTGTTTTTATATTGTGGGCTTTACAGAAACTAAAAGTGACTTGTTGTACAATGAAGCAGCCAATTGATGGTGAAGCATTGGCGAAACACAAGGCCATTGATTAGTGGCTACCTATTACTTTTTCTAGGAATGCAAAATGGTGGCATTCAACTTTCCACAATGTCACTGCCATGGTTAAAGTTGGCATCCTCAATCTCCCATATGCCATGGCAGATCTTGAATGGTGCGTTCTCTGTCATATAATGGATGTGCTTAATGTAATATAAAATCTGTCTCAATGTGAAAAGATTTTTACTTCAGGGGTCCCAGATTGGTTGTGTTAGTTCTGTCATGGGTCACACTATACACTCTATGGAAAATGGTTGAGATGGATGAAATGGTGCCTGGTAAGCGATTTGATAGGTATCGTGAAATGGGTCAACATGCATTTGGTGAAAAGCTTGGGCTTTACATTGTGGTGCCTCAAAAACTTATTGTTGAAGTTAGTATCTATTGTTTATATGGTCATCGGAGTCAAGCCACTGAAGAAGTTACATTACTTGGCATGCAACGACTGCAAAGACATCAAGTTAACATTTTACGTAATGATCTTTGCCTCTGCTCACTTCGTCATCT
Organism: Erythroxylum carthagenense; assembly: GCA_026413575.1. Lineage (NCBI taxonomy): Eukaryota > Viridiplantae > Streptophyta > Magnoliopsida > Malpighiales > Erythroxylaceae > Erythroxylum > Erythroxylum carthagenense. Next base: position 4,294,243 of record JANZLD010000236.1, read on the forward strand.
CCCACCTCCCCAACTTTGACTCCATCGCCAACGTCTTTGTGACAACTGCAATCATGTCCCTGAGGTTAATTACAGAATATACACTGTTTCAATCTTAAGCAAAAAATTTGTGATTTTTGAGCCAAAATTGACCTCCAAATGTAGGCATTTATTGTGATGTAGTTACTCAACCATTGCCTGATTAGTCCACGAGGGTGTTCAACCAGATGTGCAATATGGGTATAAAGCTAAGACAACTACAGGAACTATCTTTAACTTCTTTAGTGCCTTGGGAGATGTGGCTTTCACGTATGCTGGTCACAATGTGGTTTTGGAGATTCCGCAATAATGCCATCTACACATTAGAAGCCATCAAAAGGACCTATGTGGAAAGGAGTAGTTGTAGCATTTGGCCTTGTGCTACTTCCCTATTGCTCTAGTTGGCTACTGGATGTACGACAATTCAGTCCAAAATAACATCCTTATCTCTCTCGAAAACCCTGTCTAGCTTATTTCAATGGCTAACATCTTCGTTGAAGGCTACCAAGTAAGTATATGTCCAACTCTTTTGATATGATGGTTGTTCTTTTCCCCTTCAGATTCACTAACTAAGCTTCTATTTTTTCTTTGCTGCAGATGCATTCAATGCCTGTGTTTGACATGATAGAAACTGTGTTAATGAAGAAGTTGAATTTTAAGCCCACTAGGTTGTTCCATTTCTTTGTCCGTAACATTTATGTTGGTAAGTAAACTGCAAAATTCAACATGTCATTTCAGCCATTGACGAGTTTGGAGCTTATGTTTCTACCCTCCAATTGTAGTATTGTTAATGTTCCATGGCATTACCTTCCTCTTCTTCGGTGTCCTTCTTGGATTTTTTAGTGGATTGGCTTACGGCCCAACAACATACTACAAAAGTAACTAACTCTGTTTTGTGTTAACCATGTGAGAATTGTCATGTTAGAAAGAACATCTTGAACTTGTCTCACTGACTCGGGCATGTTTTGTTTTGTTCTTCAGCTTCCTTGCGTGATGTGGCTTGCAATTTGTAAATCAAGAAAATTCAGCTTATCCTAGTGGACTAATTGGGTCTGTTGTTCTAACTTCTAAATACCATTTCCTTTCTCTATTCTCTTTTGTGCGTGCTTTCCATTTGATTTCTCTGAAACCATACATGTGTGGTTTTTAACCAATTGGAGAATTGCATCATTTGGTGTTCTCTTGATGGTGATTTCACCAATAGGAGGTTTCAGGCAAATCATACTTGAAGCCAAGACCTACAAGTTCTATTCATAGATATCATTCCTATATCAATATAACATAAAAAAAGAGAATCCTCAATCCTCATCAGGAGAGACTAGACTTAGACAGAAGATGATATTAATAATTGAGCGAGGCAAAAATTTAAAAGCATTGGAAACCGGAAAGATGTTCTTGGATTCCTGCAATGCAATGTAGCCTGTCATTACAATCAGGAAAATTTCTCTAAGAACTATCAGAAGTTTCCTCTAGGTTCATATCTATGTCTAGTTAGCGTGGAAGAAAATAAGCATATGAAACATAGAATTATTAATTAACTAATTATTCATATTATATATATATATATATATATATATATATACACACACACACACACACACACACACACACATACATACATACACATAAAATTTGAAATTTTGATTACAAAAATTTGAAAATTATAATTTATTTATAGATAAATTAAGTTTATGAATCAATTAACTAATTTTATATAGAATATTTATTTAAAATGCTAATAACAATTTTATTAAAAACAAATGAGTAAACAAATACAAAAATTTGTAACATTTATTGCAGTATACATTTTACTTGTTAATAATATTATTTATAATTAAATATTATATACAAATAAATTTGTAACATTTATTGCAGTATATACTTTACATCATTATTATCAAAAGATCACCTCATTTGTCTAACAATGTTTGTATAGAACTTTCTCTAACAATGTTTCATTTGTCTTCTAAGCTTAAGGCAAACAAGATTAGAGACAAAATTTTTATGTGACAAAATATCTTACCCTACTATGGTAATGTCAATCAATCTTTTAAAGGAAGATTATAATATGAAAAGTCATAAATCTAAATCTTGTGGATAATAATTCAATAAATAATAACTATTCTTTATTTAAAATATTTAAATATTTAAAGTAAAGAAAATAAATATAAAAAATTATGATAGGAATATGATGTTAAATTAAGAAGTTTTGATCAAAGAAGAAGTCAATTGAAGAATGTAAATTAATGATCTTATAATTATATCATGAAACATAGAGTTGGAAAGTTTTGAAGAAAGTAAATTGGTTATACAATGCCCTCTACTACCGATTTTAAGTTCCATGCGTAGCCATTAATTAACATGATTCTTTTAATAAGAGCTCACTTGACTTGAGAGCAATCCAAGAAGATAGAAATCTCCATTGATAAGAAGAAAGAAACTATAAAAGCCAGGTAGATGCTTTAAGAGCAATCCAAGAAGATACAATTCTCTACTGATAAGAAGAAAGAAACTATAAAAGCCGGGTAGATGCTGTTTCTTATTGTGTTATAGTACATTTTAGGACTGTCTTTACATTTAATTACTAAAAATGTTATACTATTACAAATTTTTAAAAATATTTTTTATTAACTATCTTTCTAGTTATTTTAATATCAATTATCTTATAATTGGTTATATAATTACTTAATTTTATTTCAATAATAATCTATATTAAAAAGCAAGATTGAGGCAACCGACGGAGAAAGTGACAGCAGGGAAGAGATTGTCCACGAAAGGGTGGTGCGTTTCTTCTTCCTTCCGATCTGTTTAACGTTGAATGAGTTGAAAAGATTGAAATCTTTTGTTTAATTGATTTAATGTTCAGTTTAATTTTTAAAATATTAATTTTGTAGGCAATATTCTGATTTCTGAAACACTTCACTGAAATGTGCAAGGAGTTTTTCAATTTCCTCTCGGGTGTTTGTTTGGTCCGCCAACGATAATTGTTGTACAAGGTACTACTCCATTGAAGTCGAGCTTTGCAGTGAAACAACATTGTGCGTTCCTTGAAATTGCACAGAACATAATCCAGCGTTGCTAACCACTAAACTCCATATGGTCCGTATCACATCCACCGCGTTCAATGACCGAGTGCATTCTTCGTATTAAAATTTAATATCATATTTATAAATATTTTCATTATATTTTAATAACTTTATAATTATTCCAGTACCCTTTACTTGGAGGGATGCCACCCGAACCTTCTTCTCTTTCATACATAGGTCCGTGAAAGACGCCGATAAGGTGGACTGCAGTTCTGACAAGTGTTGAAGGCTCCACTGCCACCCGAACCTTCAAGTTATCTGGGATGCAGTCTATTGTCCTTTCAAGTTGATATAACTCATCGTACTGTGGTGGAAATTTTTTAACGCGTCCTTAGAAATTTCAAAGAACCGGAGGAAGCTGGCGGAAAAGTCAACAAAACACACAATATAATCCCTCCTCAGTCCTCACTCTCCACACTTCGACTTCGATTGCGTTCTTCGTAAATTTAAGACACTCCAAACACAACTTCACGTCTCGTTCTTTTCTCCATCTTCTTCTTCTTCTTTCCTTTGTCTCTCTGCAACTTCCGAGCAGTACTCTCTTAGTACCAAACATGGTTTCTCAAACGGATCAGCCCAACGGTCACCAACTTGTTAGTATTTATCTTTCTCTCATGTATCTGTTTATAACTTTATATATGTTTTTTCGCTTTGTATTGATTTGCTTTTTTGCATGTTCCAGTTGTAACTGTCTTCGTCTCTTGTGATCTGTATTTTGGCTAAGAAATACATAAAAGCGAAAACTGAACAATTTATAATAATTTTAAGATTTAATCTCGTGTTTATAAATATTTTTATAACTTTATAATTATTCCAGTATTGTACCCTTCACGTGGAGTGATGCCATCCGAACCTAATTCAAATCGTCTGGGCCGTAGTCTATTGACTGCAGTCCCATTAATTCTTACAAATTGATCGTAGTATGGTGGAAATTTTTGAACGCGTCCTTAGGAAGCTGGCGCTGCAGGGACAAGTCAACCAAAACTTACGAAGAAATATGATTCAAATAATTTAATTAATAACAAAATACGATTAGTCCTTAATTTAATTAAAGACTAATTAAAAAATATGATTCAAATAATTTATTAATAACAAAATACTATTATAGGATTATAGTATAAGATTATCTTTATTTCAATTGTGGACTCAATTAATTAATACTCCAATTTACTCCTTAATTGAATCTTTAAACATGTTTCTTTGCATGTTCCGGTTGTATCTGTCTTCCGTCTCTTGTCTGTATTTTGGGCTACGAAGTAGATAGCGAAAACTGAACAACTTTTTCCAATGTTCTTGGAGATTTCCTGTTTTTTTTTAATGATTTTTTTTAATAAAAGTGACTTCTTACCTAATTTTAGTCATTTTAGAAACTAATTGCTATTTCGAATTATTAAAATTAAGATTTAATATTATTAAAAATTCTTATAACTTTATTTATCCTAAAATAATTTGATAAGAATTTTTTATTACAATTTTTAAAATTAAGAATTTTAAAAATAAAAAATAAAAATAAGTAAATCATACCAAGACATAAATCTAGTAAAGACTAGACGTCAACGCCACTTGCCGGGGTCTGTCTTTTTCTCTGTCCCCCGTAGACTTTATATCAAGTCACTCTAACATCCCTAAGTAACACGTGTTGGGCATTCCCACCTACTCTTGTTTGTCGTTGTGTGGCATGAATTTCTTAGGTTTTTGTCGGTTAATGACGTTTGTCCAGTTATGAAAGTCCTTACGGTGTTTGGATTTTAGTACTGAATCAGGCAGCGATGTTACAGAGAGTAAGCTGATAAATCTTTAATAATTCCAAATATTTTAGTTATGAATATTATATTTTAATAATATTAAAATATTGCCTAACACAAAATATCTCAAAAAGTTCTACTCTACCTTCATTTATTCAATTAATACCAAAAATACCTATTTTGGAACTAAATTCTAAATTTACCTTTAACTATTTGCATTTTCTATTTTAACCCTTAATGTAAGTTAAATTTTCAAAAATTGTACTATCGCCTCTTCTTTTATCTCCTATTCTTTCCTCATTTTCCATCCACTTTTTCTCCATTTTCTTATCTCTTTCTATGACTTCAATTTGTCTTAAAGAAGAACAATATGCAATCTAATCCAATTATAAACTAGTATAGGATCATGAAAAGTCACCAAAAAGGACCTAAAATACTTGCTAGAATTTTGCCTATGTGTTAAGAGATTTTAGGGTTGTTAACTTCCATAATTTCCTCTCTATTTGTTGCAAAACAAAGACAATGAAGAAACCTATTAAAGAAGTGTCACATGCAAGAGAAAGAATGATGCATTTAGACACACTTACGAGCTGGAAAATGGAGAGAAAGACGAAGAAGAAGAGCTAACTTCGTTGGAGTTCTTGTCATTTTCCAGCTGCTGGCCTTTTAAACAAGTTTAATAGTGTATGTGCTTGGCTAATTTTATTTTGTGGGCTTTACAAAAACTAACAGCGACTTGTTGTATGATGAAGCAGTCGACTGATGGTGAAGCATTGAGGCACAATGCAATTGATGAGTGGCTACCTATTACTTCTTCTAGGAAAGCAAAATGGTGGCATTCAGCTTTCCACAATGTCACTGCCATGGTTGGAGCTGGCGTCCTCAGTCTCCCACATGCCATGGCAGATCTTGGATGGTACGTTCCCTGTCATATAATGGATGTGCTTAAGGTAATATAAAACCTTTCTCAATGTGAAAAGATTTTTGCTTCAGGGGTCCTGGAGTGGTTGTGCTAATTTT
>JANZLD010000236.1:4613534-4624274 GCA_026413575.1 Erythroxylum carthagenense
GCTTAAGGTAATATAAAACCTTTCTCAATGTGAAAAGATTTTTGCTTCAGGGGTCCTGGAGTGGTTGTGCTAATTTTGTCATGGGTCATCACACTGTACACTCTATGGCAAATGGTTGAGATGCATGAAATGGTGCCTGGGAAGCGATTTGATAGGTATCATGAATTGGGTCAACATGCATTTGGTGAAAAGCTCGGACTTTACATCGTAGTACCTCAACAACTTATTGTTGAAGTTAGTGTCTGTATTGTTTATATGGTCACCGGAGGGAAGTCACTGAAGAAGTTCCATGACCTGTTGTGCAACAATGACAAAAAAGACATCAAGTTAACATTTTTCATAATGATCTTTGCCTCTGCTCACTTCGTCCTCTCCCACCTCCCCAACTTCGACTCCATCGCCAACGTCTCTCTGACAGCTGCAATCATGTCATTATGGTTAACTACAGAATACACATTGTTCCAATCTTAAGCAAAAATTTGTGATTTGTGAGCCAAAATTGACTTCGAAATGTATGTATTTATTGTGATGTAGTTACTCAACCATTGCCTGGTCAGTCCACAGAGGTGCTCAACCAGATGTGCAATATGGGTATAGAGCTAAGACAACTGCAGGAACTGTCTTCAACTTCTTTAGTGCCTTGGGAGATGTGGCCTTCGCGTATGCTGGTCACAATGTGATTTTGGAGATTCAAGCAACAATGTCATCTACACCTGAGCGACCATCAAAAGGACCTATGTGGAAAGGAGTAGTTGTAGCCTACATAGCTGTGGCCTTGTGCTATTTCCCTGTTGCTCTAATTGGCTATTGGACGTACGGCAATTCAGTCCAAGATAACATCCTTATCTCACTCGAAAAGCCTGTCTGGCTTATTGCAATGGCTAACATCTTCGTTGTGATCCATGTTATTGGAGGCTACCAAGTATGTATATGTCCAACTCTTTTAATATGATGGTTACTATTTTCCTCTATAGATTCCCTAACTAAGCTTCGATTTTTTTCTGTGCTATAGATGTACGCAATGTCTGTGTTTGACATGATAGAAACTGTGTTAGTGAAGAAGTTAAAGTTCAAACCCACTAGGTTGCTCCGTTTCTTTATCCGTAATATTTATGTCGGTAAGTAAATTGCAGAGTTCAACATGTCCTTTCAACCATTGACGAGTCTGGAACTTATGTTTCTGTCCTCTAATTGCAGCATCAACAATGTTCATTGGCATTACCTTCCCCTTCTTCGGTGGCCTTCTTGGATTTTTTGGTGAATTTGTTTTCGCCCCAACATCATACTTCGTAAGTAACTATGTTTTATGTTAACCAAGCAAGAATCGTTAAGTTAAGAAGAACATCTTAAACTTGTCTTATGCCTAACTCGAGTATGTTTTGTTTTGTTCCTCAGCTTCCTTGCATAATGTGGCTTACCATCCATAAACCAAGGAAATTCAGCTTGTCCTGGTGGACTAACCGGGTATATTGTTCTAAATTCTAAGCACCATTGCCTTTTTCTTTTCTCTTTTATGCTTGCTTTTGATTTGATTTATCTGAAACCTTAAGTGTGTGGTTTTAACCAACTGCAGATTTGCATCATTTTTGGTGTTCTCTTAATGGTGGTTTCACCAATAGGAGGTCTTAGGCAAATCATTATTCAAGCCAAGACCTACAAGTTCTATTCATAGGCACCATTCCCATACCAATATGTAACATAAAAAAAAAGAAAATCCTCAATCTTTATCTGCAAAGACTGAGACAGAAGATTATATATAATATTGCAAACAACAAGAATTTATCATGTTTTATTGCTCTGATGTATAAAACAACCATTCGAATGTGAATGAGGTTTGGAAAGATGGATGTTTGTGCTAGATTAAATTATCTATTAAGAAAATAAATAAATCAGGTTTGAATAAGCTATGAAGGAAACATCAACATGCATCTTTATTAATTGTATTTGAAATCATGAATAAGCGAGTGGAGAGAAAGGCTCAACTTTCTACTTCCTTAAACATTCCATTTATTTGACCAAAATTTTGATCCAATAGGAAGTTTGCTTTTGTGATTAAGACTCTAATATTTTATTATTATTTTTGTTTCCTATAAAAGGAGTGTAATCAAAGCCTATGGTGTGGTTTTCTATTTTGGGATTGAATTAATTAATTATCCTTTTCTCTTCTCTCCCTCTCTCATGTGTGTGTGAGTGTTTTTTTTCATTTGATATCAAATTGGTATCAGAACAAGTTAAATCCAACTTTAGTTTTTAAAACGATTTATAAGAAAAAAAAAGTGTGTGTGTGTGTGTGTTTTCTTATACTTGTGAGAAAGTTGTGTGATTAGGTTCCAAGTTAGATGGTAAAATTGATTATATTTATTGGGAAATTTTAATGTCTACCCACTTTAAGGCTCACAATATTTGAACTGTTGTTAATCCAGGCTTACAAGCAACCAATATAAATGCCCAAAGGAAGGACCAGTTGGCGTTTTCTCAAATTCATCAAGGAGTAGATTATTCAGTTTTTGACAAAATTACTAATGCTAAAACTGCCAAAGAAGCGTGGAGTGTCTTTAAGCTAGCTTGTAAAGGTATAGGTAGAGAATATAAGAGGTATGAAATGTCTAATTCAGAAATTTTTGAATCATATTTTTGTGTGTTACTGATCTTGTCAACAAGATGAGATTGTATGGAGAAGATATTTTAGATAATAAGGTGGTGGAAAAAAATTCTACACACCATGCCTATTAAATTTGACCATATTGTGACTACAATACTAGAGTCACATGATATGGAGACTATAATTGTAGCAGAGTTGCAGGGAAGCATGGGAAGTCATGTTAGCAGAATATTGAAGAAAATAGAAAAGACAAGAGAAGAAGCCTTAAAAGGCCCATTGAATTTCAATAATGTTGCAGAATCTAATCAAAATGTAGATGGTGGAGGTGGTGGTTTTAATAATGATGGAAGAGAAGATTTCTGTAACATCTCGTTCCCACACTAAGGTTTAGAACCTTAGATTTTTGTAATTGAGAAATAGCATTGAGAGATTAGAAAAATGCATTTCATGCACATGCATAGTGTCAGCATACACACATGTGAATTTTATTATTGGACACATTAAAATAATTGTACATGCATTCATTGACATTTTTCTGGTATAATTGATCTATAAATGTGATTATATTTGGAATTGTGAATTATATGTGTTAAAAATTTGATTTGGATAATATATTAATTGACTCAAAAGCTTTGGTAAAAATTTTGATAATTTTATAAAATTATGGTTATTTTTAGACTAGAAAAAATGCCAAGTGGTAGAACAATTAGTGAATAGTAGTAGAAATAAGGGTTAAATGGGAATGGAAATATTTTATAAATGACTTTGGAATTTAATGACATGTATCACTGAAAATTGGGAGACAATTGGAGTAAAAATTAGAGACAAAGTGGATTAGTTATTAAAGTGGACCAAATGGAACCATGGGAAGGTGACAAGTGGCAAGTGACATGTGTCACTTGCCTTGCCACATCTCATCCACAAGTGGCATCTCATCCACAATTTTTTTTTATATCTTGCAAGACTATCCTTAATTTTCTCTTTCATTTGGACAAAACACGTTTTCTCCTTCTCTCTACTTTTGTTCTTCATCCTTTTCATTTCTTCTTCACCTCTACGACACTCACTCTCACCCACCTTCATCAATGTTAAACCTTGGTCTCACTTTTCACTGTTACTTTCATTTTATTTGCCTTTTTCACCTTGCTACTAAAAGACCCAACTCATTCCTCCATGAAATTTGATGATTGTGGAGAGGAAAGAGTTAGGGTTTAATGGAGATTTTGAAGATCTTGAAGCTAACTCAAGTAAGTAGCATATTGTTCCTTACGATTTATCGAATGAGGCATGTATGATTATGGGTTTTATGACCAAAAAATGGTGCTTTATATATGATGGAATATGGTTGATGAAATAAGCACATAATTGTCTTGCCTTCACATACATGATGATCGATGTTTATAAGATGTTGTATTGATGATTTAGCGATAAAAAGATCGTCAAAATGATGTAGAAATTGTGCAGAAAATTTAACTGATAGATGGAGTTTTCATTTTCTATTTTTGATGGATAAAAACATAGATCATTGATTGTGTTACACATGGATTTTATTGAGATTTGAAGTTAGAGAAAAGACAAGTGTACTGTCTTAAAAAGGGAATAACTAGGATGAAAGTTTAGAGACAAAGTGATAATGGTATTGAAAATGTGATGGAATATGTAAGCTGTAACATTTCCATTGTATATGTATTGGTGTTTTAGCCACGAAATGATCTGTAGGTATCCAAATGGAATGATTTTTTATTTGGAATAAATTAAAGGCATAAGGCTAAATTTTTCATGAAGACATAGAATTCAAATTCTGTCTTTAAGAGTTTCAAAATCTGACTAGATATTGTGTACTAGGTGCTAAAAGTTGATGATGAATGTATATATATGTATATGTTCTGTTATTAGTGTTCATGATCAATCATGAACTATAAATTGTTTATGGATGATATTGAGTTGAATTGGAGTTATAATAATGGGGAAACGATGAGAAATTAAATTAGAGATGATATACCAAGCATAAGGTAGTGAATGTAGTAAGTAAAGAGTCAAAAATATGGAAATAGGAATGCAATTAGATATACTTTGGTGCAATTTTTTTTTGTAAAACTCTGATTGAGGTCATTTAAGAATGCTTAGAAAGAAGACTGCGAGATCTAAAATGTCTATGAAGACTAGAGAAGAGATTTTGAGATCTAAAGAGTCAAAATTTAAGATTTCTGTAAATGGTCTGTAAAGGTCCGTTTAACGGACATGGATGTCTGCCTAACGAACATTCACTAGTGAAGTGATCTTAATTAAAGCTTAAATGGGTCTTAAATGGAACCTCGAATGATCCTTGGATTATGTGGCTAATGTGTGACATGTTTGAAGCCAAAATGAAGGTTAAAACTTAGTGAATGAAGGGAAAATATCAAAGTACCAAAGACATTAGTGTAATGTGAATAAAGATGTTCATATGATTGTAATCCTTATGATTTAAAGGAGTTGAGTAATGTGTATTAAGGGAGCATGAATGAGAATTAGGTACTATAAGAGCATATATGAATTATGAAATAAGAATGTGCATAAGATGTGAATTTTGATAATATATCCGGGATTGTCATTGAGCTTGCATTATACACAACACATATACATATATGTGCAATTGAGTGTTCATATGATTATGTAATTAACAATATGTGTCAATGTGTATTGTATGATGTTGATACACAGAATAGAATGTCTGCATTCAGACATTTTCGGATCATGGAAGCTAATGCTAATCTGGAGCGTACTGTGAGTCGACCTAGACGATCTTACTTTTATGACTGTTTTGTTATGTATTATTGATTGAATGATTATGAATGTGATTTGATTGTATTGATTCCAGACACTGAAGGTCCGAAGCTGCTGATATATGAATGTGATTACTGAATGTGATATATGAATGGATGAAATAAGTGTACACAACTTGATTGTTAAATTCCGGACCACAGTCCAATGATGAATGTGTTCTAAATGTCAATATACATATGAATGAAAAAGTGATTCTCGACACAAATGTTAAATACCGAACTAAGGTCTGATGACATGTAAAAATGACTGATTGATCATAAATGATTTATGCATTCCATTACATGAATGCATGAAATATAAAGGCAGTTGTGATCGGAGTAGTCACCAAAAAAAAGCTTAAAACTTAGATTGTGAAAAGCTCAGAAAGTGATTAAGAGCCAAAGGTTCACTATGTAAAATGAGCTTGGTATCCCCAACGGATCTAGGGCAGTTATAGGCACTCGATTACAACAAAGTAACAAATTGAAATTGAGTCTCATAAGCATTGCATATGCATATGATAGGTATGATTTAAATAATTTGATTGATTTCTAAACGTGATAAGTGTTCGAATGATTGAAGTGATTGTAAATGAAAAGATGTGAATTATGGGTTTATAAGTGATGGTAAGTGTTATGTGATTGAGTGAGCCATCGAGGATGGTCATTCATTGAGTTTGCAAAACTTGCCCAAAATTTGCAATATTTTTCAGGCCCAGAAGAGTTACCCCATTAGGCAAACGAGAGTATAGCCACTGCATTCAAGTAAGAGAAAGAGATCAGGATCAGTTCGCGTATGCATTTATATCCTTATTTTTGTATCAAATTGTGTATTCCGTACATACTATACAATATTTATATGAATGATTTCATAATGTAATGACTTTATGACTAAATTTTTTTGCATATGAAATGGGCCCAAGTGACTAATGAAATTCGGATGATTTGTGAAATGAATGTAACCCTTGTGATTGAAAAAGTTTTTAAATAAAGTGGGCCAAATTTGTTATTGATTTCTGCATATGTATATTGTTTTCAAAAAACATTCTGTAATGAGATTTTACTAATTGACTGTGCTAGCATGCCAACTTTATGGCGCAAGTTCTCGGACACCACTGAGGATCTCGAGTACATGTCTTGCAAGAGTGGAGTGCTACAATTTGGTATCAAAGCCTAGATTTAGTATCTTACATGGGCATTTTTTGAAATATGCGTCTAGTTACATGCATTGTAGACATGTCTTAGCATGCAACAACAACTAATCCCTAGTCTAAGTTGCATGTGTATCAGTCATACACATGAGCATTTGTTAAGAGCCTGAGCCAGTAGAAATAGTGAGAAAAAAATGATGATCTATCAGAATGTGAGAAGACAGAAGTTTATGGATAATTAGAAATGAGAGATAGTATATGGTTAGATATGACATACAAGATTTAAAACATAGTATAATATTGAATATGACATCAATATTATACTATGGTGATATATTCCCGAAAGTGATACAGATGTAAATGCATTGTCATGAATTATTTGAGAAAAATGGAGATATAGATAGAAATGATGAGATTACAGTATATAAGAAGAATATAATGAAAACAAAAGTTATTATGAACTTAAAAATATGAACTTGGAATTGAAATGATTGTTTGATAAATTTGATAAATGTTATGATTTAGCATAAGAATATGTTTGTGATATTAAGGTCAGGATTTCAGGACTATTATACATCTATAATTCTGAATGGATTGAGGATATACATATGGAAGATGAAATAAATGACAATAGAAAAATGAGATAGAAATAAGGAAGGAATAAAAGGGGAATGAAATAGACATAAATGACTTTTCATGAGATGAATGATATGTAGTAAGGAGAAAGTTAGAAGTGCATATAAGATAGTAGTTTATGTATGAATGAGATAAAGAATGAATCAAATGAGAAGAGTTAATGCAATCAATATGGTAGTTGAATTATTACGACATGATGTAGCATTAGAAGAGGTAAAATTTGGAAAATTAAAGTAAAAGTTGATGTTTGTAGGTGTGATAATGCGAGAAAGAAAGTGCAGGGCACGATGGTAGGCTGACAAAAATAGATTTCTGTCTTGACCGTGGAAGGAGAGAAATGTTGTCTTGGATCAACTGAGATCAAAATATCATTTGTGTAAGATATAAATTGGTGAATTGTCAGAAATAAATCTTTAGACAAAATGGGAAGACTTTGATGATACACACCTATGAATATGCGACAGTAATCAACTACTTCATTGAGTTTTGGTAATAGAACTTTATGTCCTAGTAAGAAACAATAGGGATTGATTTTCTTGGGGTATAAAGAAGGTCTGATAAGTAATGATATAAACAATTGATTGATAAAGATTACATGAATAGTATAAATGATAGTAGCAAAAAAATTTCTTTAGAAGAAGAATTTCATCGAATTAGATTAAGCAGACTAGATAGTCTATTTTTTTAAGAATGATCAATGAAGGATCAAAAGTGACTATTGGAGTCCTAATCCTAATGGAGACTCGAGCATAAGATGTAGAATATACTAATGAGAGTGTATGTATTTTGTCGATGTAAAGTATCTAACTATGTGATTGGATTCTTGAATCTGAGGTGACATTAAGTATAAAGATACAAATCAAATCTGATGATGTGTTACCAACACAGGAAATTAAGATTTCAAATAAATTGAAATGTTTGGAGAAACTAGTATGAATGAACAGACATTAGAACAAGTCAATATGAAATCAGAGGAAATAGAATGAATGGAGAAAATCATTCGAGAAAAGAAGTTAATTAGGGAAAACTGAAAATAACATGAGATAATATTACCTCATCGAGGAATTATTTACTTGAGGAATTGTGAGAACTAATCATGGGAACATAGAGTATCAGCAATATCTGTCTGAATTAACGATGCCCCCAACAGTATTATGGTATTGAAGATTAAAATGATCGAAGCAAAATTGGATCAATTAGTGACTATGATTATAGATGATATTTTAAGTGTATTCGAAAACTGAAGAGAGTATTTTGAACACTTAAGGTTAATCTTACATATCATGGAGGTAGAAACAATTATATGCGAAGTTCAATAAGAATTAATCTTAGCTTGATCAAATAAAATGTTGCGTGGTACAGTATCTGAACATAGAACATTGGGAGATCCAAAGAAAGCAGATGTAATGATGAAGTGAGAAACTCCAAGGAATTTATAAGAGATCCGGAGTTTTCTAGAATTAGCTAAAAATTGGACACTATCAAAAGTTGTTAAGGGGTTTTTACTGATATTAGTCCTTTGGCAAAAATGTTTAAGGAACAAGTGTAAATTGTAAGGATTGATGAATGTAAAGAAAAAGAAATTTGAGGAATTATAACATCGATGTTAATTATATTGTTTGGATTTGGAGACTTTGTAGTATAGGGGTTGTATTCTACAGGAAAAAAATACTCTAGAAATGGTGGGGAAGCAGCCTTCTCCAAACTGTGGCAACGATTGGGCAGTCACACAGTATGTGGATGGAGGACCCCTCGATGATTAAGCACCTTCCACAGGTATTATTAGTATTGAGGTGTCTGCGACAGCATTCCACGTTAGTCAAAAGTTTGCCCTCTAGAGCTAACCAAAGAAACATGAGAATGCGTTCGGGGCCCTTAAAGTTCCACACAAGTTTCCAGTGAATATCCAGTGGGGTGTTCCAAGAGTGATTACACAGTTTCTCATGGGTGGATTTAAAGCAAAAACATCTTGAAATTATCCAACCATTATATATTCGATCACGTTCAGTTGTATCCGTAGGAGGGCTTATGGTTGCAAGGCTTAGGCAAACAGTAGTTGGGAGTCGGGCCTGGAGCATATCCCAGTTCCATTAACTACCTGTCGTGACATAATCTTTCACCCAAGCATTTTGCTCGCCCTGAGAAATAGGAGACATCGGTAACTCGGATAGTTAGTAGTTCCCAGCCTGATATCTACCTAAAATTGTACAGTAGGACCATCCCCTAAAGCCCACCGATTACCTATGTACATGATTGGCTATACCTGATAAAGTGCTTGCCAAAGGAATGAGCAACTCCTCGCATGTATTGTTTAAGGTATGGTTGTCACATCGTGAAGATATTTCCCTCGTAAAACTTGAACCCAAAGAGATTGAGGATTAGTAAGGACATACCAGGCTAACTTCATGAGAAAAGCATCATTATTTGCCTTCAGTTGTCACAGGCCTAGACCCCCATAGTTTTTGGGTTGACAAACATATGTCTAATTAACCAGACTTAGCTTTTACTTTCCCCTTTGAGCTCCCCACAGAAACTGCCGACAACTATGTTTAATTTGGTTGAGGATTCCATAAGGAATGGGTGTAGTTTGCATGGTGTAGTAAGGAATGGCAAGGAGAACTAATTGAGTAAGAGTGGTACGACTAGCCAAGGATATAGTATACGTGGACCAGCTGGTGAACCTCTGATGAACCCGATCGGCCAGCGATTGGAAGGTGTTTGTGGTGACTACCTTTTGTAAAAGTGGGGCTCCCAGATATCTTCCCAAATTTGTTGCATGCTTGAACCCTAATCAGTTACTAAGATATTAGGCATCCCTCACATATACACTATTGGAGCAAAAAAGGGGTAGTCTTGGCCTGACTTACCATTTGACCTGAGTTGTCGCAAAACTCCTGCAACATATTTGTGATGATGTCTACTTGATCGCTCGAGACCTTGGCAAGTAGGATGAGGTCATCAGCAAAGAAAAAGTGAAATATGACAGGCCCTTGCCGATTGATTTTAAAAGTACGCCATTGCTTAGCATTGACTTTGGCCTTTATGGCCTAGGAGAGGTGTTATATGCATACAACAAAAAGATACAAGGGTCCCCTTGGCACAATCCTCGTGAAGGCCAAAATTTTTTAGTTAGGTTACCATTCCAAAGTATCTGCATGGCTGGAGAGCTAATGCCAGCAAGAATCAACTTAACTAAAGGATGGGGAAGTCCAATGTCCTTTAAAATATCCTGAACAAACTCCCAGCATAATCGATCATACGCCTTTTGTATGTCTATCTTAAACACCATATATTTAGATCCTACCTGACATCTCCTAGAATGAAGGATCTCTTGAGCAATGATAAAATTATCAGTGATATGACATCTAGGTATAAAGCTTGTTTGTAACAAATTCACCAAGGTAGGGAGTAACCATTTTAACCTGTTTATAATCACGTTCGTAATTAGCTTATACAACACATTGCACAAACTGTGGGCTTTGGGCTGTGGATTAAATGACCCGGTCCAACCTTTAACTAACAAATTAATCCTAATCTGCTTCCTTAC
>JANZLD010000236.1:4787855-4798464 GCA_026413575.1 Erythroxylum carthagenense
AATTATTAAATTAAAATTTATTTAAAATTTATATATTTTAAAGTCGCAGAATTGAGAAAGAAAGAAGGGTTTAATTATTTAGTATATTTTTTAGATTAAATTCCTGAAAAAAGTAATCTAAAAATTAAGGCATTGTTAGGATTTAGAATCTAAGAAAAGCATCACTACTTTTCCTAAATTACGAAAGTTTTTACTTTTTCAACTATTCCAAAAAACGAATCAAATGTAATAATTTAAATTTTAGAGAAAAAAAATTATTTTTCTTTACAACAATCCATGTCAACCACACAGACCAAGGAGTATTTGGATAATCCTTTAGGATTACATTATCACTTATCACGAATGTACATGTTGATGAGATAGTGTAGCTTTTGTTGATTGGATAGCTTTAGTTTCGGTTAGTTTAGATTGGGATGTAGCTTTTTTTTTTTAGTTGGTAATAACGATTGGTTGGTACTAGTATTCTCTCTGGCTTTCTGTCTTCTTTTGTTTTTCTCCAACCGCAAAAGCCAATAGGGTTGCTCACTCATACTGATACAGCTCAAGGGGTCGTACTTGGTACCTACTTACGTAGCCTAACGTTTAGTTACTACCAAACTTGCTATCCCCCATTTTCAAGGAAGCTTTGTCTCTCATATATGTTTGTTCCCTTTATAATAACTAAACTCAAAATATAATGTAATAACGTTACCTTATTAAGTAGTGGCTGGTTGTTTGGGTCAATCTTGATGTGCCCTTTTAACCACCGTCAACGGTTGCCCAAACTAAGTACAGCGTCCATGTCCAGCCTCCATGCAAATCCCCCGCCGTCCATCCTCCACACATCACATGGCACCATCTGTGACACCGAGCATTTCTCCTTCTTCTGCCACGCGTGTTGCAACCTAACCCAACACGTAAAAACTGGAGACTGATAAAGATATGGCAACAACTCTTCTTTTATAGTTAATTTCACTACTATTTCCGATGACACCCAGTCATGTTCCACCTTCGTTATCTTCTTATATGCTCCATTCACCCACCTGACATTGTTTGAGCCGTCTGATATGAACCCTGGACACTTGTCCCTCTCTAGATTCCTCACTCTCTCCACGTCCGTACGCCCTAGATGTTCTCCTTCATCCATGCAGTTGTACGTGTCTGTCACGCACTTCACCGTCACCCATGAGTCCACAACCACCACCGACGGATCTCGAAAACCTAACCCACAAGAAGTATCAAACACTGGCTCTTTTGGTTTCAGCCAAAACGGAGAAGAGTGGTCGCCACCAAGTCCAACCTCCTCTTTGGGAGGCATCACAGTGAGATTGAGATTGCACCAAGATCCTCCCTTCATCGGCGATTCACTCAAATCAGTTCTCTCGGGTAACAACTGTAAAGTCACAACCTTGTTCATACCATCTTCATCTTCTCCCTGTTTTCCCCGATCTGTTGTGGAAACTCTCTTGTTTCCCTTGCACCGACGCTTGCTTTTGTTATCACCGTCACTATTACAAGTACCATTTCTCTTGCAAACCCTAACATACTTTCTCTTAGTTCTTCGCTTTAAGGCTGAAATGTCATTAATACTGTTCAACCCGACACCGGAATCTGAACTCCCTACCAGTGGTTTTGGGGCAATCGGCCGGAATCTAAGCATCGTAAGGTTGATTATCGTCTTATCCTGCACACCGCCAGCGGATGTCACACGCCACCCTTCTCCATCCATAACTTTCCACTTACCTTGCCTAACTAAGCCATCCCACTCTCTCTCTCTCTCTCACTCTCACTCTCACTCTCAGCCGATAAATCATAACAGATTAGCAAGCTCAACGGGTGTGGTAGTAGAATAGTGCACAGTCAGTTGGAGAGGGGCGAATTGGTAATTAAAGAGCACCACGTGTCGACAACACAAACGTAACATTCGGGGCATCTGATTGGTAGTACATGTTTTCGAGGGTCCCACTAGAAAAGAAACGACCTTGAATTGAGATGATGTCGTCTGACGATACGGACCAATTAGAGGAGGCGATGTGTCGAGCACTGCCGAAAGGAGGAGTACACGTGGGATGGTATTGAAAGACGTGTAGTGGAAGTAGGTCCCACAAGCAAGTTTTTCGGGTAGCAGGTTACATTCCAGAAAGCGCACACGTGGTCCTATTCTATTAGCAGTCTACATCAACATTCCTGATGCAATGTACGCTTCAGCTCCCTCTTTATCCGTGTGATGTACACACATCTTAGCTTTTTCTGATGGTGACGACCACGCGGGTGGTTATGAGAGTGTGGGACGGATGGACAGTAAAGGTTGTTGGGACGGGACGCGTGGATGGTACGATGAAGGAGTGAATCTTTGGAGCTTAGATTTGTGTCGTCAGTTTGAGATTTGAATGGAAACGACCAACTGCATTGATCCGATTGGCTGTTCTGGAAGAGCCACGTACGTGTTTTTTTAGCACCTTTGTCTTAAAGCCACGTCGAAAATCTACCAACGAGATTTATGCTCTTTTGGAAAAATCGGATCACTTCTAATTAAGGGAATTAGATTCCGCCAGTTAAATAATTATTTTTTTCTAATTTCTCCACACCGTATATACATTTTCACAAAACGGAAAATATCGTTGTCGTTTTTATTAAAAAAAACACACACACTTCTCCCAGGACGAGGTGAGTTGATAAGGAGTTCTCCTGACTTAAGCGAAGTCACGGGTTCGACCCGTCCTCATATATACAGCCGTTTAAAACTTGAGACCAGAGCTTTACCTCCTGCAAGAGACCTACCCGACTCGAACGAGAATTAGTCTAAGAGTAGATGGCTTAAAAGTATCTTCTCATAGTTGAAATCCTCCTAAGACACTTCGTGAGAGATAAAAAAAAAAAAAAAAAAGAAACGGGGTGACTTTCAAAAAAGGGAGAGGCTATTAACTCCACATTAAGGTTGATATATAATTATATACTAAATTGGGAAATAAAAATGAAAAAGAGAGAAAATTTGAATGTTAAGTCAGTACGAGTCATAACTTCATTTTTAATAGTTTAATTTAAATAAATTAATAATTACAAATTTAATAATGAATTTGATCTTAATCACGTGTACGAATATTATCATTATATCATAACACACGAGTACATATTTTATAAAGGATAAGAGCAACTAGTAACCATTCTCAACACTAATCACGCTTCCTTATTCTCACATACCTCATTTAGTTGTACGCAATAATATAAAAAAGAGATGCATTTACGGCTTTATATATACCAAATTGATTACCGTTCCATATACTACATAAAACACTATATTTTGATAATATCGGCACCGGAAAATGGTCCAAGGAGTTTCTCAAAAGTCATTTATGTTAAGTACTCGACTATTTATACCACTAATAAGACAAAACCCGCATAAATTGCTTGCAGTTTCTGTACTGTTCGTTTCTTCAAACCCAGCACTGAATCTGACTGCCAAACCTGAATTTAGAAATACCAAGAACAGAAATATCACAGTATAGTTATGTTCATACCTACAACTAGAGTGTATGTGTGTGTATATACATATATATATATACCTGGAGATTTCTTTTTTTCGATTTCAGAGGGCTAAACTTAGAGCAGCTTTCACGTCTAGCCTCCAAGCGAACCCTCCAAACTCCATCCTCCACACATCACATGGAACCATACACGTGGCGCTCTTCTCTTTCTGCAATCTCACCCAACACGTGAAAGCTGATGCCCACAATATATTTGATGTTAGCTTCTCTTTTATCACCAACCCAACTCTGACCTCCGGAGGCGGCGACGGCGAAGCCGACGCTTCTTCCCCCACCACCATATCCTTGTATGCTTCGTTTATCCATAGCACTGTGTTTGAAAAATCTGATATGAAGCATGGACACGTGTCCGTCTCCAGATTCTTCATTCTATCCACGTCCGTACACCCCAAACTTCCTAAACCTATTCTATCAATGCACGTGTCTGTCACGCTCTCCACCCTCACCGTTGTGTCCACCACCCTCTTCTCCGCTGCCAAACCCTTCGGATCCGACACCGCAACCCCCTCAACTACCTCTTTTATCAAGCCGAACGATGTCTTAACATCAATAGTCACCGTGCCGTCGACGACAGTACCAGGCCGAGCGAAAGACGGCTTCTGGGCTAGATCTGTTTTCACGGGAAGCAACTCCAGTGCGATCGTCTTCTTCCTTTGATCATCTTCTCTCACCTTTTCACGATCTGACGAAGGTGGTGTCTTTCTCCGTCTTTTCTTGTAGGATTCATTATTCTTCTTGACCCTAACGTACTTTCTCTTATTTCTCCCTTTAGAAAGCAGGCTGCTGTTGTTCGACGAGTTCCAAGAGGTGGAGCTGTTGTCGCCGGTGGCCGGTTTTGGTGCAATCGGACGGAATCTGAGCATTATTCTGTTGATTATCGTCTTATCTTGCCCGGGATGAGCAGCGCAAGTTACCACGCGCCACCCTTCTGTGCCATCCATGTCTAAGCTCTTCTCCTCTCTAGCTAGATACCTAATCGCTCTCTCTCCTCTGTCTCTCTCTCTCTATCTCTCCGAGTTTTGGAGCTCAGGCGATAATCATAGTAGCATTAACGGTGGTTGGGTGTGTAAGCAACACGTGTCTAGGGCACACTTTCGACAATGGAGACATGTGATTGGTCTGTTTCCTTTGCTGGGACCCGACACGATAAATTAAGGAAGGGATGAACTCATAATTAAATGAGGGACGTATTTCTATTTTTTAACAATAATAAAAGGAATATTTGAGTATATTATATTTGAGTAATTTAAATTTTTTGTTGTGTATGGTCTAAAAAATATAACAAAAATAATTAAATTAAAATTTATTATATTAATTAAAAACATGGGTAATCGGTAAGATTATTTTTTTGTGATCAAATGACATGGGTTACAAATTGAAGGTTAGATATAATTGACGATCGTGCAAAGTATGGAGTTGGGTTACAAATCGAAAGGTTAGATATAATTGATGATCGTGCAAAGTATGGAGTTTTGTATGCTTAGATTTATTCTTATAGTTAAAATATAAAAATTAATTTATTGCAAAGTATAATTTATTATCACGTAGTTAATGTTCATGATAGTTTTAAGTAGTGTCACGTAAATTTATTAACCTCAAATAATATCATCTTAACAAATAATAAGTTTAAATTTTAAAAATTTACAATTGCTTTTAATATTAAATAACAATATGGAAAAGTTCAATAATATGCGTTTTTAGTACTACCTAATACATAAGGTATTTTTGATAACTCATATTTTAATTTATATACTAAAATTTATATTATATTGATTATCATCAATTTTAGTATTATAAAGCTGGTACAATTTTAGATTTAAAACCTTAAAAAGAATTGGGAAGACATGATCTATAAAATTACGAGAATCAGCAAATTAAAGTAGCATTGGATTAGATTGGATTGGATTGCGTCGAGGGATCAATTGTGATTGCAAGTTCATCCAACCAAAGACGGGGACGTGTCAATGGTTGCATTGCATGCACTTTGTCGTTTACTTTTTCTTGTATATGTATTCTGTTTACATAATACCAATAACAAAAGGTAAGTGTTGTAGGAAGAAACGGGCATCTGGGAAGTAGCCGGTAGGTTCGAGATAAGTGGATTAAAAGATACACGTGTTCCGTTCCTATTAACTTGGAACATATGTGTCGTGTGCTTGGTTCTGTTGCCCACTTTGCTCCTTACTCTCCTTTAAACGAGTCACAAACACTCGCCATTTAGGATTTTCTTTTTCAATTGTAATATTATATAACTTCTTTTATAATTTTTTTTATATTTTATTAAAAATTAAATATTATGCATGATTGGATCGGTCGTCCTCGATTCAAATTCAGGCCCAAATATAAACGGTCCATTCATAAATATTAGCTGCCTATTTGAAAAGAAAGACCTAAACTTAGCAAGTATTTATTAGGTATAAATTGATTACCTTATTATGAGAAATGTACGATTTTCAAGAACCCTATTATTCTTTATTTACTAACCTCCAAAACTCTTCTAAAAAATCTAACTTGAGCGTCGGAGGGGTCTATCGGGAATCAACCCCCTGATGTGCCTTTACTGTTTTGCAGGTATCTCTTAATCGGAATCAACCAATCTTATGGATCTAAACAGCAGTGCCTAACTTCACCAAAATCTGACTGAACCACTGCATATAATACTTTACTTTAAATTTTTTGGTCGATAACAAATTTTAAAAAGAAAATTTTAAAAATTCTTTAAACTAGAAAAAAAAGGAGTAATAGTGAAGTTAAAAGAGTTAGTTGTACGTAAGGAGATGTGAGAGTAGGCTTAGAAGTGATGTGGACGCGTGGACGGTTCGATGGCGAATCGGATCTTAAGAAAGATTTGGTTAAATCGATATTTTTGATGTCCACGTCTCTGGTTCCGGTTCTTTAGCCATTTGTGCAATCAGCTTTCAGCACATGTCCACCAACTAAGTCTGATATGTCCACGTGTTAAAGAGCACCAAAATTTTATATTATGATTATATTTATATCCAATCAGATTTGAAAAAGAATGTCCTGTTTAACTTTGACCAATCATTGAAAAACCTAATCGACAAACATTAAAAAAAAGATGAAACAGATAAAATATAAAAAGTATCTAATTTCAGATTCATAACTAAAAATTAACTTTTAAAAGATCAAATGAAATATTTAATTTCTGTTTCATAACTAAAAATTAACTTTTTAAAGATCAAATGATCCCACCTCTCGATTTATGCCTTTTCACATGTGAATTATTGAATGAGTTAAATTATTCAATCGTTCATGATATGGTTAAACAATTATAAAAAATCTTAATTATATATATATATACTATCGGAACTTTCTAAATCTTACTTTATTGTAAGATTTCGAATTAAGTATAGTATATATATATACTTCCTTTTACAAATTCGATATATATCTAATCTATATTGATTGAGATCATTTTCTTTACTAAACTTTTCCATTAACTCAAATCTTTTATTGATTTTATTATTTATATCCGGATCAAATTAAAACCGATAAAATCGTAATTAGTTGTTATTCATCTTTCCAAATTTAACCTTTTAAATCTTTTTTTTTTACTTGTTTAGCTTCCAACCTAGGCTTTTGATAATGTGCACTTAAAAAGACATCTAACTTGTCTTGGATATATTATTAGAAACCAAAGCTTCTACAATCGACTATGACACAGCCAAAATGTCTAGAAAATAACTGAAACTTCCCTGCGTGTATGTAGAACAGAAGCTTATTATCCTCCTCGATGAACCAAAAGAAAAAGAAACCAAAGGAGGAAAGGAACTATTTTAGCGGAATCATGAAAAAAAATACAAATTTTCTGACAAAGCAATTATTGTCAATTCAAGTATTGCCGGAATGGAACCAGAAAGGTTGGCTGGCTAGTTCACAACATCAACGACTAGCTTCCGAGATTTAAAGATCGACCACTTCATGCGTCGGTAGTATGCAGCTTGAAGCAGTGCCAGTGAAAGTAAGAATATCCACTTGAAACCCATCTACAGAAGAAGTCGCATAGCATCTTTACATCAGACATTTGTGAGAAAAAGACATAATTTGGTGAGAAAAATACAGTCTTGAGTTCATAATCTACCAGTTTTCTCTCTTCCATTTCAGGCTCTGCAGCCCAAGTTAAAAATGACACGACATCCTTTCCCATCTGTATACAAATAAGGATGTACAAAATCAGAATACTGAGCTTAAGAATGAGAGTAGTTTTAAGGAACAAAGATAAAGAAAAAGAAGAAACCTGGGCTTCTGTTGCTGGAGTACCATCCTCATACTCAACAGCACCATCATTAAGCATCTTAGGCATTGCAATGGCTCCCCCAGGGAAGTAAGGATTGTAATGCAACCCCTCTCGGATCTAAAATACCATTTTGATGATTCAGTCAAGTTTGAAACTGTCTACTGTAGGTAGCTACGAACACATGATCCATGGATATCAAGAAGACAAACATTAAAAACATGTGACTTATGGTTTAATAAGATAAGCACATGCTTCAACAAAGAGGCCCACACCTCGTATAGAGAAGCAAACCAACGCAACCAGAGAAAGATACACAGAATCATAGATCGACAGGCCAAAAATTCTTCTAATACACACTTGGGACCTTTTAACCGTTATACAAATAACATGAATGGACAATTCTCTGGATCCCAAGAAACTTCTTTGAAAGCATAAAGGACTGGCAACACAAAAGACATCACATTGAAGTCATGTTCAATGAAGACCGACACACCGAATCACCATTTTCGTGTACAACAGTTTCCATCATTACTAACATGAAAGGCGTTAGCAAGTTTTCTACATTACACTTGGATATCGATTCAAAACAATACATTATCCAGAAAGGCCTATGTGTAGAACAGAATGACAAAAGAATTACCGAAACACCAGCAGGAGGGTCACGATAACCAGTTAAAAGAGCAAATACATAGTTCTGACCATTGTGACGGGCCTGAAAAAAGAACAGTAAGATATTTTCGAATTTACAGCTAAAACTTCCAAATGCACACAAATTAAGAGAGAATGTCGGAGTTACTTTAGTAATCAGACTCAGATCTGGAGGATAAGCCCCTCCATTAGCAAATCTAGCTGCTTGTTCATTGGCGTACGGTTGTGGGAAACGATCACTGAGTTTACCAGGACGAGTAAACATCTCACCCTCATCATTAGGCCCATCAACAACCTCAATTTCAGCAGCCATAGCCTTTGTCTCTTCTTCTGTGTATGCAACACCCACCAAATCACGGTATGATATCAGGGACATAGAATGGCAAGATGCACATACTTGCTGGTAAACTTGGTGTCCTCGGCGAATCCTGCAATTGAAATGGTTAAATTCACTCCTAAATAGATAGACTGCATTTTCATTAGGAAAATATTCTAGGAAGTGTCTCCCCTGTGCATGCTTCTTGCGAATCTACAAGCACCACTAGTTGCCATCAAGGAAACAAGCACATGACCATGACAATATTGCTTACAGCTATAAATATATGCAATACGAACATCTCTTCCTGAACTTGCAATAAAGTCATGCATGCTCATGAATTGAGAGCAGGTATTTTGATCATGGACTTTCCTCTGTAAAGATAGCATTTGAGGAAAGCATTAGTAATACGTACAAACATAAGAAGGTCAGGTTACTCACGAAGCATGGTCATATGAACTCAGAATGCCTTTATGAGGCCAAGGATAGCTCGGGCACTCTAATCCATGCTCAGCCTCATCAGCGGATGCTGATGTTGCAAAAGCAAGAAAGCCGGAAACGCCAGCACCAACTACTGCAAATGCTCTAAGAGACTTCATACCAATAGATGCAGCATCATCATCAACTTTCTTCGAGTTGAAAGAAGTTAAGGCTGGACGGACCTGCAAATAGGATATCCAAACTATTCACACCAATAATTGCAACACCTAAATGTGACTAAGAAAAAAATAGCAAGCTGTTCGCTCAGAATAGAATAAACAGGAAATGATTTAAAGTCTGAATCAGTCTCGATGGAAGGGCCCATATCACTTGAAACAATAGAATCACAAATCACAGAATGAACCATAAATAAAAAATCAAGCACAAGCAACTAAAGAATAAATATCTGAGACTGGAACATTAAACTAAACGAGGAGAGTGCTCTTACAGCCGAGTGTAAATGCAATTTCCTACGCAGAAGCTGGTGGATTAGTCCTCCAATCATTGCAGTATAAAATCGTCTTACCTAGTTTTCTGAAACAAGAAGAGGAATAATTAACAGAAGCAAACATGAAATAAAAAATCCAAGTTTTCTGAATTTTGGAGTGTCAGAGCAACCTTTCCAAAGTTATCTACAATTCATTTATTAAATTATATTTCAATTTCACAAAATCAAAACCAACTCCAACAAATAAATCCGTACTAATCATCGACAGCATAATAAGGCAGACAAAACTTATGAAGCATCATAAATAAACAATAGTAATATTCTCCATAAAAGACACCATATCATCAGGCCAGAAATTGGCCATTTTGAGTTGCAAACATTTACAGGTAAACTCCAAAATACAGTTAAGTCCAAAACCCAAAAAACAACAACACCCTAAAACACCTTGAACCTAGAAAAATCAACACCTTTCGACCACTTAACATTGTCCAAGAAGCTCACACCTGCAACACACGTACCCTCAAAAATTCTCAAACAATCAATAGAACAGAAAACAAAGGAAGGCTACAGAAACAATCAATGCTGCCACAGAACTGTAGAAATTTTCACAAAGATCAAACAAAAAAGAAACCACCCTAATAGAGCTTCACAGATAGATCGAAGAAGTTAGAAGAGAAGAGCAAGCGATCAGAAGTGAGGATGGCGATAAAGAACCTAGGATATGGAGATTGAAGAGGTCAAAGGGAGGACGCGCGGCTTCGAGATCCAAAGAGCTAAGGATTTGCGAGCAGAGGCAGTGGAGAGAAGAGCAGAACCTGTTTAGATCGATTGGGCTCGGATTTGGCCCAACACTAAGAAGAGGCTTTGCTTAAGCCACGACAACAATCATCGAACTAAGAACAAGTCTATCTCAAAATAATTAATGTATGTAATAT
>JANZLD010000236.1:4909103-4922087 GCA_026413575.1 Erythroxylum carthagenense
AGTCGCATAATTATTATTGATGTTATACAATATCGCAGTAAATATATTATACATAAGACTTATTAATATTATGTTAAATTAAAACAAAAAATTTTCAAAATTATAAACATCCATTTAATTATAAATATTAATAATCTATAATTTTAAACTATTTAAATTTAATTAATATTTATAAACTTTAATGCAGCATATTTCGATTAATTACTCTTAAAAGATTTTAAAGAAAATTGCAACTTTTTTTTAAACCCACGAAGTGTTCTAGGAGAGTTCTAATTATAAAAAAATATTTTTAAGTTATTCACACTCAGATTAATCCCCGCTCAAGTCGGATAGATCTCTTGTAAGAGGCAAAGTTCTGACCTTAAATTTTAAATAACTATATACGTGATGATAGATTTCAACTTGCGACCTCACTTAAATTAGAAGATTCTCTTACTAACTCATCGTATCAAATGTGAAAATAGATGTATAACTATTGGACAATTTAGTAATTTAAGAGTGAAATGGGAAGAGACGGTCGCAGAACTTCCGTGGAAGCTATTCTTCTTCGCCGTCCTCTGTTCTTCGTTCCTTATAAAACCCAAAGTGGTCTCATCTCATGAAGGTTGAAGTAAATGGAGAATCATTAGGACAAAAAGTCCGAATTTACAGTAATTTCTTCGAATCCGGAAGATGGCATCTACAACTAGAAGCTGCAGCTTCTCCTTCTCATCATCCATGACTATGGTGATGCTTTTATGCATCTTCCTTCTGTTTCTCCTCCCTGCTGCTACAGCTAGTAATGACCTAAGAAGATCACTCCACTCTTCTTTCCGCGGAAGCTTATTAGCAATGCCCAGATACCGTAAAAGGCAGCAGATCTCGAGCTGCTCTCAGATGGCGTCCAGATCCCAGTGTTCGCAGGACCCCAGTTGCCAGTGGTGCGTCAGCGAGGCCCTTGACGATATGTGCTTTAGCAAAGCCGAAGCTTGGCGACTTCCTCAGCAGGTCTTCGTCTGCCATTGACTTTGACGGTGTTAGAAACGCAACTACTGTTCTTTGTCTTCTTTTTCGGACGAGCTTCTTCCTGTTGTCATTTTTGTAGGAAAAAGCTTGTACCGATTATTGAATTGGTTTTCTAGTCAAGGATGGATGTGAGAGATTATAAATTCTAGACGAGAATGCGGCCAGTGACGAATATGTTGCCTTCTTCAGATTCCTTTTAAGAGCATGTGATTTTTGATGTTGTAATGGAAATGAAACCCTACTATTTAAGTTGGGATTGAGAAGAATTGAGAAATTTCCCTATAGTTTTCTTCTGGAATATTTCATCCCCCAACTGCTTGGCTAAATTTTCTTCTGTTTTTAACACTTCTCATCTAGACAACATAACTACCTAATCCTCTGCGGATCTGAACTCTCTTTGGCTTTTGTCTGCTGAATGATGATGCTATTCTTAAGATTAGAGAATGGTGACACCAAACCCAACTCTCCATTGCGATTGTTGCTGATTAATGCAAGCTGCTTTTCATTGACTTATGCAGCCCTCTGGAGATCTGATCTGACTAATTTATTTGAAACATAGAAGCTTTCTTGAAGCTCGATTTCAGGAATGTCATGACTTCTAACAAATTGATTGAGGATCTGCTCTTGTGACTGACATGGGACATAATCTTTGGAGAGCAAATTTGATCGCCTATGGGCCCATGATTTCAGTTTTTACATTCTAAGACAAAATCATTGGCATGTGATGGATTTATCTATAATTTGTTAGTTTCATTTGTCTGTTTAATCTTTGATGTTAATGCATGTTTTGCTTACTTTGCAGATATTAAAGATGAAACCTTTTTCGATTCCCGGCCCTGGTTAGATTCTGACTGTGAAGATGAATTCTACAGTGTCAATGGTGGTGAGCAGTCATATTCTATCTCTCACATTATTAGATGCTATGGGTGTCGCTTATTTACAAATAGGTAGCCTAAAAAATATGCCATTGTTTAGATTTGATACAGGACTGTATAACAACTTTGGGCAGTTTGCAAGGTTATCAATCAAATTTCATTATACTGCTAAGTAGACTATGTATAGCAGCTAGCATCTCGGGATTGCCTTGTGCCAGCTAATAGGCTGTGAGAATTCAGCTCATTTTAATTCATTTCTTTTCACTTACAATACAGATTTTACGCCATCTCGTGGCAATACCCCAGTCTATCATGGATTCTCTATTGGGACACCTAAATTCAACAAAACCTTAGAGGAGAAGGCTCCAGGTTTTGTACCTGAACCGTCCCCAACAGGGAAAAGAAAACGGCTGTCTGAACTATTCCAAGAGAGTCTCAAAGAAGATCCTGACATTGACGATCCATGTCCCTCAGGCAACCAGACCAGTGCCAATGATAAGATGGGAATGAAGACCACCGTACTGGGGTTCCTTCCTAAGCCTGCAAATACTACCTCATATTTATCAGGTGCAAATTCCAACTGCAGCAACGAAAGAACTAAGAATGGAGAGGTGCTGATTGAGAAGGACAAATCATTAAAATCAGTGCAGTGTTGTCTTCAAAGCTTGATTTCTTGCCAAAGTTTTAGTGAGAGGAAAAAGGGGTTGAGCCCAGCTGTAGCAGTACATGGTAAGGCATAAATCTTACCAAACCTACTACTCGGTTGGAACAAGTGGAATCTAAAATTACCTAGGTTGTAAGTTATATTGAATCATGTTCTCTAGGACTTGAATGTGTAAATTACACTTTTCTTTTATAATCAAGGGTGTGTATGGAGCCAACGCTATAGAGAAGCTGTTATGTGCCAAAACTAGTCTGACAATTCTACTCTCAGTATATCCAAGTTTAAGGTATATCCCTTATTAAAGCTCTTAATTTATAAAGCCTAGGTGAAAATTGGCCTATAGATCAGTGGAAAGATCCTTATTATTTGCACTTGTAGAGTTATATTGTTGTCTCTGCAGATTTAATTGCTTCCACGTATGTAATGTAGATTGACTTAACAACAGGATTTCTTTTCCATAATCGTACTATCTTTGAGCCTAAAGAGCTCTTCTTTCATCAAACCTATTCTTGTCTTTTAGCTTGAACAGTCATTTGTACGAATAATGTCAGCAAGTGAAGATGAATCAACCATCCCCGATCTCCAACCGTTTTTTGGGGAATAGATTCTCTGTTCAATATTACCCTGTCTTATTCTATTCATGAAATCTTAGCCATTTATTTTATGAGACTTATGCGGGATCCACGCAGGACCTACACAAAATTTATATAAATAAACGGCTGAGATTTATTGGACACAATAAAACATCATAATATTAAACAGGAGATCTGGATTCCATTTTCTACTTTACTAAAGATCATTTAAGAAACCAACATTTAAACATATAAAGTTGCCAACTTTAGAACCGAAAGTTCCCCTCCAGGACAAAGGCATATTGAACTCAATTAAGGGAAAAGCCCTGCACGATTGACTATCCTGGAGCCAGAAAAAGCCTTACATTTTGGCTTAGGGAGGGATTCCTTTACTTTATCCCTCGAACAAATCAATGGAATTTGTATCTCTTAAGTTGTATATGAAGATCAACATTATGAGTTATGACTTAGACCTGGGAATTGAACAAGCAAGAAGACATGGACACAGGACATTTCTCTACTAGCAAAAGAGTCAAGTTCTGTTGCAGAGAACGCCACATCATTGTCAAAAGCCCCACTCGTAGAAAGTGAAATTATGAGGAACCACTGTACTCGTTTTCTGCACGTGATCTGTTTCCATCAGGCCCCTGAAATGCCATACCCTTTTATCAGAAAACATCCCATTATTTAATAAAGTTGAGTTTTGTGCAGCAGAAATGGCTAAGCTTTCGCAGAAAAAATGGGTATGGTGTATAGAACGTGTAAAGATACCCTGTTGTACTTTTCAAAAAAAGAAAAAGATACCTTGTTATAGCGTATGGACTTGCAGAGTACTAGGAGTGGGACTCTGCATCTAGTTTTGCCTTTGCAACTGATAAAGTGTAAATCAATGTTTTTACCATATCCTATTGTACCTTTCCCCATATTTTGAAGCTTATTTTCCCATTTTCAGCAATCAATCATTCAATGTTCAGAAACTATTGGAGTGTAAGCAGCCAAAATAGTCCAAAACAACATGGAACGTATAGATACGATACAAATCAAGGTCTGCAGGAATACAATGGAAAATGCAGAAAGTAATCTCTTTCGCTGAGAACAAGTTTCTGGATTTAGCTTTGGATCGATTTGCTTTCTGTAGAATAATGGGCACCCCACATGAACTAACACAAATCACTATGTGGACCCCAAGTTTCTGTCATTTTTGGGTCATATACGCAAAGCAAAGCATTGTCTAGTGTCCCAGCCTCCTGTGGATGATCACAGATTTCATCACCACCCCACTCTCAGCGCTTACAATCTCTTTTAAGCTTTCACAATTAGCAGATAATGCGTTCATATACTACAGTACAAGTTCCATGTTTGTTGGTGAAAAGGATCAAAGAAATGGGTCGCCGGGTTCTAAAGACCTGTTCTCTTGTAATTGGATATCGTGTGTAAAGCTTCCCACTTTAAGCCAACAAGTCTCCGTAGTCAGTTGAGCACTTCAGCACAAGGAAAAAGATACTGAGAACAACTCGTTTTCACACACTGTTGTGTGGTGACTTTCCTTCTCTTATATAAAGGGGTGGTGTCATTCTCAAACCCTCACCCACCATATCCAAAAGGCTTAAGTTATGGCTCCATGTGGCCTGTCTCTGCTAGCAGCTGGCTTTAGCTACTGTCTCCTGGTCTTAATGACGCTGCCCCATCAAGCTTATGTTGGCACTTTGGGTCTAAAGATCAATGAGGTTGCATTGGATCCTTCCATAGTTGGCATATGCGTTTCTTCAGTGATCATTCATGGTTACAAATGCCAAGAGATCGAAGTAAGGACAAACTTACTCCTTGTAACTAGTTCTATTACAATTTGGGTGGATAGAGGACTAACAAACAAAGGCATGGTTTTGTGTTTTCAGGTTAAAACTCAAGATGGGTACATCCTTAACTTGCAAAGAATACCAGAAGGTCGTGTGGGGAGCGTGGACGATGGTTCTACGAAGCAGCCAGTCCTAATACAGCATGGAGTTCTAGTGGTAAGTCCTTACTCTACTTCATGTATAAGCATGTTTCAAGGAAATTAAGTTGATGCTTGAGAGCAAAAGAAGAAAGGAAGATCAAGATAACAATGTATAGGAAAGTGAACCTGTGAAAATTAATTCACTCTTAATGTTGAAGAAAGTGACAAAAGGGTCTAAAAGACAGCATCTGTATCCACAGTTGGGGTACTAACTACTAACAGGGTTTTTTTCGATCAGTCCAGTGAGGAAAAAGAAGAAGATGATAATTACAAGCATGTGTCATGCACTCATTTTGTCCTCAGCTTTGGGCTACTTATTATGCATAGTATATCTCCGAATCACGAGCATAAAGTAAAGTTGGAGCATAAAGTCAATATTACAGCATCCTTTTTATCAGATTGAAAAGCTTAGAACTTTCATCAAAACATGAACTTGATGAGTAAAAGATTCAAACCCATTTCCTTAATTTTTTCCTTTGATTGAGCCAATGTTATCTTTTTCTTCTCTCTTAATTCAAGGACACATGCAATCCATGCATTCCTCCATTTCTTTGTCTGTATTGTAACGTGGGCTTTTTACGTTTTCTTAGGTTACGAACATATTTGTTCTATATTAATTAAAAATTTAAGGTCTTTTTCATTTTGTTTCGGTTGAAAGGAAATGAGATTTTTGTGGTTGCTAGACTTCTCATGGAGACTGTCTGTCTCAACTTGTAATCCAGATTGGTTTGTGTGTGAATATGTATGTGTGTGTAGGATGGGATGACATGGCTCCTGAATTCACCAGAGCAAAATCTGCCATTGATATTAGCGGATAAAGGCTTTGATGTTTGGATTGCGAACACCAGAGGAACCAGATTTAGCAGGCGACACACCTCTCTCAAACCCAGTGACCCGGTTCTCACCCTCTATCTCTCTCTCTCTCAAGTAATATATAATTCCCATAGCCAAAATGAAACCACACTACTGAGCACATCTAGGCTTGGCAACAAGGTTCCGATTAGACCAATTCGGTCTAGTCTGAAGTCAACAAGTAAAGTCTAATTTGATTAGATTTAGTAAAAATGAATTTCAGGTTTAAGATTCATAAAAATCCAATCCCACACCTTGCCTGAACTCGAATTTTCATTCAAAATTCGATCGAACATGAAGTTTTCAGCTAGGATTAGGTCTACGGGATTAGCCAGTGCATTGTCATCCCTAATAATCTCAATAGTACAAGGAGTACAATGACTTTAGTTCACTAAGAAATTGAAGGATTACTAAGAAATTGTAGTACAAGTACTACTATTTGCTATGGTTACAAAGCATCTAGTATTAGGGATATGCTTATTCAGGTTGAGTATGAATGGCCGCAGAACTTCCGTTCATTTTCTTATATCGGTTTGACAGGCTTTCTGGAATTGGTCATGGGATGAACTTGTAATCTTTGATCTGCCTGCAGTTTTTGATTATGTATACAATCAAACAGGGAAGAAGAAGATTCATTATGTTGGTCATTCCCAGGTAAGAAACTCTTGTTCAAGCCTTTTATACCAACATTGTCCTTTAGTGAATTGCTTTTAATGGTCCTTTTCGGTGTGTTTTGACAGGGAACCTTAATAGCTTTGGCATCCTTCTCAGAAGGGCTACTAGTGGACAAGCTGAAATCAGCTGCCTTGTTGAGTCCCATAGCTTACTTGAGCCACATGACCACAGCGCTTGGTTATTTTGGTGCTAAAGCCTTTGTTGGTGAGGTATGCATTGTCAATCTGTCCCTTTCTGCAATTCAGTTCCATTTTTCATTCACAGATCACTAAAAACTAGTCTGCTTCCTACAGATTACTACCTTGTTCGGTCTTGCAGAGTTCAATCCTAAAGGGTAAGGAGGAAAAACTTGATATCTTGTACTTACAATCTGTTCCTAAATGAAACATAAAACTCTAATGATTTCTGTTTTGGTATCAAATTTTGGCAGAGTACAAGTAGCTCAGTTCCTTAAAGCTCTGTGTTCTTATCCAGGGGTTGACTGCTATGATTTGTTGAGTTCACTTACTGGTATGAATGTATAGTTAACTGTCTGCAGCTAAAGTGATTATTCTCGTTCAAAGATCTGGTTCATAAATTTCTTGGCAAACCATATCCACTTACTATATGCACTTCACTTCTGCAAATCAAAGGTAAGAACTGCTGTCTTAACACATCCACGATCGACTTATTCTTGAAGAACGAGCCTCAATCGACGTCAACCAAGAATTTGGTACACTTGTCTCAAAGTAAGTTCATACTCTAGTTGTATATGCAAAATATTGTTGTGTCTGAGGATAAAGATTATAACTTTTTCATATTGAAAATTCAGCCGCTCGAGATGGGGTCTTAGCAAAGTACAACTATGGAAATGCATTGTTCAATCTAATGCATTATGGGGAAGTCAGACCACCAGTATATAACCTGTCCAATATTCCTCACAACCTTCCCATATTTTTCAGCTATGGAGGAAAGGACTCACTTTCTGATGCTCGGGATGTTCAGCTGTTG
Source organism: Erythroxylum carthagenense (assembly GCA_026413575.1). Taxonomy (NCBI): domain Eukaryota; kingdom Viridiplantae; phylum Streptophyta; class Magnoliopsida; order Malpighiales; family Erythroxylaceae; genus Erythroxylum; species Erythroxylum carthagenense. The sequence continues at coordinate 4,916,733 of JANZLD010000236.1, forward strand.
CTCGACAGCTTTAAGTTCCATGACGTTGATAAGCTCACCATTCAATACATCAAAGACTACGCTCATGCCGATTTCATTATGGGGGTAAACGCCAAAGATATTGTCTATAACCAAGTAGTTTCTTTCTTCAAGCTTCTGCACTGAACTTAACCAGCCTTTGTTCATTACAGCAAAAAAGTTGTTTCCCAGATAATAAATGCTTAACTTCCAAAACTTATGCAGTAACTACATAGCTGCAAGAGATTATGTATACCTGAAGTTGACCAGGCTGATGTGAAACCTAATCCGTGTCAAATGTTTGATCGGCTGATTATTACAGAAGCTTGGTCTTAAAGTTATCAGACATGTCTAAACCTTAATCAGCTACTTGAATGTATAAAAGAAAACTCCTGCACTGATGTGTCTGCAAGTTGATTGAACTTGATTCAGAAATTTTTTGTTGTTTGTAACTTTCCATTACAAAGAAGCCATGAATGGGATTAATTATCATCCCATTTCATAATCATATAATTGGCTAAGAATTCATCATGATGTAGTAATGATTAGCTATGAGTTTACCCATTTCTGTTTCTTAAACATAACTACAAACCAGGCAACACCACAGTTTAACATGATGACAACGTTAGCTTGGTTTCAACGTAAAGATTCCCAAGACCCTTGACCAACTATCGTTTGCTTTGCAGGCAATCAAAGCACAAGCATGCTTTAAGCTTCTTGAAGAATTACCTGCGTTGTTTTGTTTCACATCCTACAAGAAATGTCCATTATAGGTTTATGTGGGACATTCAGACTTGTGATTAACAAAGCAGCAACTCCTTAAAAGTTTGTTGCTTTTTAGGGAAAATCCTGTACAGTTTACGATTTATGTTTTCAGAATGTGAGATTATCATCTGGGTCAGGGATCTTATAGGTTAGATCTTCATAGGATAGCTGGAGCAATTATGAAATAGTGATATGAACAGCAGAGACCATTTTGTAGTTCTGTCAACTATAAATAACACCAAGTACGTTAATAAAAGGAATCAATAAAGAAAAAGAGAGAGAGATAAAGATGGAATACAGAGTTGTGGTGACGTTGGCTTTTGTTGTTTTCATGGCAAAGGAAGCCATAGCAGCTCAACATACTGTTGGAGGAAGCCAGGGTTGGGATGAATCTGCAGACTTCAAGTCATGGGCTTCTGCTCAGAAGTTTAAGGTTGGAGATCAACTTGGTAAGTTCCTTCCATCTTCTTGGATCACCAAACCTGACATTATGGAGTTTGATAGAATGAAAAGCTTGATCCTTTCCTTTCATGGTGGACAGTTTTCAAGTACACTCCAGGGCTACACAGCGTGGTTGAGCTTGCGAGTGAGACTGCTTACAAGAACTGTGACCTGGGTAGTGCGTTAGACTCCACTAACGCAGGCAATGACGTAGTGAAATTGAACAAACCGGGCACTCGTTACTTCGCCTGCGGTACACTAGGCCACTGTGATCAAGGCATGAAAGTGAAGATTACTACAGTATCAGGGACGGCCCCATCTACACCTGCCTCCTCCTCCACTACAGCCTCTTCTTCCTCAGGAACTTCCCTCAAGATCAGTGCTTTTGCCACCTTTGTTTTGCTTATTGCCAAGAGTTTGATTCATGTACTATGAGCTTATAAATTTCATAAACTAATATCATTTTGTATGAGTGATTGGATGATGGGTTAAATTAGAGTAATTGATTCTTTGTTGGATGTATAGATTTAGGAGAGTGATACAATTTGGGAGAATTTAGTAAGAAAATAATCATAGTTTGTTTTTTTTCTTCTTAATTTTGTTATTATAACATATGTACAATCATTTCTATAAAAGAACATCTCTATTAATATAAACAAAGTTGGTCAATTTGATGAATTTCGATTATATTTCACCTGAGATTAATGAGTTTAATTAAATTTAATTAAATTTCGAATCAAATTAGATTATAAATTAAGAGCTTTAAATTTAATTAAACTTCTAAATAGAATCAAAAATAATCTTGGCATCAAAATTGTTAAGCATCAATTCTCTCTGGACTTATCATTTTATTTCTTTTTATTATTCCATCAAAATAATATTCACATTCTATTCTTTTCTTTTTATATTAAAAAATAAAGAACAATTATGAAAAATAATTTTAAAAATTTTAAAAATGAGAAAGCTTTAAACATAAATGTAAACAGGCACCACACAATCCAAGCTTTTTTTATTTTAAAAAACGAAATTAATCTGGGAAAAAAAGATATAGAACAAAAAATAAAACAAGAGACAGACAAAAAAAGTAGTTCTCCACAAGAAACTCCTGTCTTGTTCACTGTGTGGAATCTACCCCTAAACCTGGTGAAAACAGAGCATAACAGAGAAAGCAAAATAAAGAAAAGTTGAAAACTTTACTGTCACACAGACAACGGAAACCATGCCGGAGGAGACCAATTCTATAGACTATGTGATGGAGAAGGCCTCTGGTCCCCACTTCTCCGGCCTCCGCTTGGACGGTCTCATGTCTTCGTCCGCCGCCGCTTCTCCCGCTGCTTCCCCTTCCCCTGTTTCTGACTCTACTTTGACTACTAAGCAGCCTTTTGTCATCGGTCTTTTCTTCTTCTCCTTCTTCACTAAGTGTGTGCTGTTTTTGTTTCTTAATTTTGATGCTTTTTATTTTTTAAGCATATATGCTTAGATGACCACTTGCTGGTTTTAATTTTCTGAAAAGCGGCCGATCTCGTATAGAAAAGTTGTGATCTTTATTTCTAAAATGGATTTTTTTTTCTGTTCTAATTGTTTTAGTTATCGTGTTTTTCTTACAATATGATGCAAGTTTTGTTGTCCCTGAGTTGTCGGTCTTTGGTTTTGTGGTTCAGGAGTATCTGGAGGTACGGCTTCTGGTAAGACTACTGTGTGTGACATGATTATTCAACAGCTTCATGATCACCGAGTTGTGCTTGTCAATCAGGTCTACTTACTCACTATGACTTTCTTGTTACTTTTCCTAACGCTTTTTCAATTTTTGTGAAATGTGTTCTTTAACTGTTTGATTAGCTGACTTTGGCGGTATTATTCCTTTTGTAGGATTCATTTTATCGTGGTTTGACACCTGGGGAACTGGAGCGCGTGCATGAGTATAATTTTGATCATCCTGGTAATCATGCATATGATTAAAGTTATGAAACCCGAGAATTGGTTGTATTTGGGTTTTCGAAGTTCTTTCTTTCGCCAAGCTTTCTATGCGTATTGGTTGATGTTGGCATTTCTTCTAGATGCTTTTGACACTGAGCAGCTGCTGGACTGCGTTAAGAAGTTGAAAGTGGGACAACCTTATCAAATTCCAATTTATGATTTCAAAACACATCAACGATGTTCAGATAGCTTCAGGCAGGTTTGTACTTATTTTAAAACATGTTTTTTCCTAGAATGGCTTCCATTTTGTAAATGGGTTGTCATCTTTGGTAACGAGATTGTGGGGAAAATTCTTCCTTTTACTTAAGTTACCTTAACTCTGCCCTTTAAGTGGACATTATGATACATTAATCAGGTAAACGCTTCTGATGTGATTATCTTAGAAGGTATTCTGGTTTTCCATGATCAACGAGTCCGGAACTTAATGAATATGAAGATTTTTGTAGACACAGGTTTGTTTCCCCTTCACTTAGTTCCACGTGATGGATATTGCACATATCTGTCATTTTGAACGTTAAATTAGCTTTGGAATCGGTTAAGTAATTATATTCTCGGGTTTTATGCCTTAAGTGCATCCTTGTGCATTACATTTTAATTTGGAACTTTATCTAAAATGTAAGTTTTTAAACTATTTTATTTCTTGTTTTCTCTTTATCTCTATTGTTTGCCTCATTGGCTCTCATAGTGTGTAATTAATTGTTGCTAGATGCTGATGTAAGGCTTGCTCGTAGAATAAGGCGTGACACAGTTGAACGGGGTAGGGATATAAACTCTGTTCTTGAACAGGTAACTGACCTTTGGTTTACAAATTTTTGCGTATTTGAGGAGTCTCGTTCATCGGATTCAATCTATTTGGACTAAGCATCATTCATTGTGCAGTATGCTAAATTTGTGAAGCCTGCTTTTGATGACTTTGTTCTACCATCCAAGAAATATGCTGATGTAATTATACCTCGTGGTGGTGACAATCATGTAGCAATCGATTTGATAGTGCAACATATCCACACAAAGCTTGGCCAACATGACCTCTGCAAAATATACCCCAATGTGAATGTTATTCAGTCAACATTCCAGGTATGCCTCTTGTTTACTGCTCATTACTTTAATATAATCACTTGAATGAATATGGGTTAAAATTTGCAAAATATGAGGATGGTTTGAATTGGCTTTGTAATGTCATGTAACAAAATATATCTACTGGAAGGTCTCCTTTGTTCTGCAATTTGATTTGCAATTTGGGAATGTTTTGCTTCACATACATGCGAAACTTGTGCTGCAGATAAGAGGTATGCATACATTGATTCGAGATCGGGACATATCTAAGCACGACTTTGTATTCTATTCAGATCGTCTAATTCGTCTGGTATTTTCTCTACATAGCTGAGAATTGCTACTGAGAATATCCTTATTCTTAAAGAACAGATAAATGATTGTTGCAATTGAGTTTCACTTTCAGGTTGTAGAGCATGGTCTTGGCCATTTGCCATTCACAGAAAAGCAAGTTATTACCCCAACAGGTATGTCAGCGAAAATATCTTGTGAAGCTTTGAACTATTTAGTCCTTTCTATGCGGATATTAATGTTCTCTTTTAGTACATTGGAATTAAATGTATAAATCATTCCTCGCCATGTATACCTTCAAGATTTGAACCTAATAAATGAGAATGTATTCATATTTCCATGCTATCAGACCAAACCCTGATGGTTTTATTCTTTTTTACTACACTTTTTCTTTTTTCTTTTCCTTGCCTTTAACTGTTGTCTTTCTCCTATATCATGATCATCTTCCTCTTCTCTTTTTTTCTCTCTCTCTCTTCTTCTTTTTTTTTTTTTTTGTGTGTTGTCCGGGCGTTGTAGGGATATAGAAGGGGGAGGGTGATGGGGAAGCTATGTTGTGATAATGCAACTCCTTTCCCGCCACTTAGTTATTGTTATTAATCAAACTATGCTTCCTTATCACAAAACTGGCACTTGTAATTGCAGGAAAGTAATCTGACATTCAGACCTTGAGAACTATCTAATTTGAATAGATAGAATGTGATATAGTTCTTTGACTGCTTTTCCTATCTTGAGCAAGTTTTGAATGATAGTTTTACTCACTTCAGCATCAGTTTACACTGGAGTTGACTTTTGTAAGAAACTTTGTGGGGTCTCCATTGTTCGAAGGTGAGCTTT